>OX243824.1:9866169-9924710 GCA_945859605.1 Lumbricus rubellus | reverse complement strand
CCCCTCCCCCTCCCCCTCCCCCTCCCCCCTCCCCCCTCCTCCTCCCCCTCCCCCTCCCTTACTGACAGCGGAAAGGCCGCTTTAATTAAAGGCCGCTTTCGTAATGGAATTTTTTATCAACTCGCTTATGACGTCACGACACGCGACCTCGTTCATGTTTCGTCACTGTGTTTCGGATGATGACGATTCTGAAATTTTGCAAGCGTGCGGTTTGGTTCAATTTGCAAATGGCGGTCGAACGTATTGCAAAGTTCACTCTTTGTGGAAAAGATTGCGTTTTTTCTGGAAAGAAAATCTTAAGACACGGTGCTATTGGAATGGAAGGTTTTGGTAAATTTTCAAAACAATCGGTGCGTAGCTTTGGGCGTGATTGTGTACCGCACTATTGGAAAGTTTCATTTTTATTTATATAGATGGTTCACAGGCGTGCAGAAATGCTTCAAAAATTATCCAGTGTTGTTGGATACTGCAATGTGTTCACTGATAGTGAAGAAGCCCCTTCTGATTACCATTATCGGCTTCATATTCACAAATGCCTTTGCATTTCCACAAGTTAACACTACGAGATACATGTAGCAGCTCATGGACTGACTGAATAAAGGCAGCTCGATTGCTATCTGGTAGTGTATATGGCAACTTCTTCAAATCAACCTGACATCTTCATATATACTTGTAGCAACATACATTATGATCTTTTACACTCACTGAAGCAACATGTTGTGGACTCAATGAAGCAAATTTTCATGTTCCAATCATTGACTGCAGACTTTTGATCTTGAACGCACGCCTCCATGAGTGTCATCATCAATGTTTTATTTTAAACACTACAGGGTGCGCCAAAAAAAGACCCCCCTAAGAATTTCGTCAATATCTTTTCCAAAAGTAAGAATTTCAAAATGAAATTTTACAGTCTTAAAGACAATTCATATTTACACCACATGGTCAAATTTCATTAAAAGATTTCAAACACAACAAACGTTACGCCACTTTTAGTGAGGCCACCCACCGTTTTTTGACGATTCAAAAACGCGACGCAACAAAAAGTATCAAAAAATCAATTCAATTATTCTGGCCAACATCTTGGCCAAAAGCAAGACTATCGAACTGAAATTTCGCAGGCTTAAACACAATTCATAGCTGCACAGGATGACCAGATTTCATCAAAATATTTCAAGCGCTACGAAAGTTATACCACTTTTAGTGAAGCCACTTCCCATTTTTTGACGTATCAAAGACGTAACGCAGCAAAAAGTAGCAAAAACACGATTTTATTAAGTCACATCTCAAATTATTGTTATCAACTAGCCTTCATATTGCCAGATGATCATTATTAATACTATTTAAAAAAGAAACAGGGTGCCAGCGTAGCTGCGCGTCACTGAGAAGTCACTTAGTAAAATGACAATGAAATTGGTAAATAAGGAATCTCTCAGATTAATCAACAGGTCCATCGAGAACTTTGAAAAGAGACTCAAAAGAAGTGTTGGCACTGGTGGTGGGCACATTGAACACAAGTTGTGAAGCTCTACCAAGTTCATTTGACAACAGTTATTTGAGATGAGATCATGAGACTTAATAAAATCGTGTTTTTGTTACTTTTTGTTGCGTTTCGTTTCTGAATTGTCAACAAACGGTGGGTGGTCTTACTAAAAGTGGTATAACTGTTGTTGTGTATGACCTATTTTGATGAAATTTGGCCTTCGTATGTAAATATGAATTGCCTTTAGGCCCGTAAAATTTCATTTTGAAATTCTTACATTTGGCTAAGATATTGGCAAAAAACCTGGTTTTTGTTGCGTCTCGTTTTTGAATCGTCAAAAAACGGTGGGTGACCTCCCTGAAAGTGGCATAACTTTTGTTGTGTTTTAAATATTTTAATGAAATATGGCCATCATGTGTAAATATGAATGGTCTACAAGCCTGTAAATTTTCATTTGGAAATTCTTACTTTTGGCCAAGATATTTGCAAAAATCTTAGGGGGAGTCTTTTTTTGGCGCACCCTGTATAACATGGGCCATTCATCTTCAAAAATATTGCATAAGCTTAGTTCTTATTTCCCAGCAGCTCATGTGAAAGAATATCACTTTCTGTCCATTAATCTACATCATTATGTACTTTTTATCTGCAACGCTATGCCAAAGTTTGTTGTTAAGAAGTTCACGAGAGCAACTTTCTTTGGAGTACTTTAAAGATTATTATCTTGGGTCGAATAACTGCCTTTTCTATATAACTGAGCAGATAAGAAACTCTTGAAGTTGCTGCCTGATCTGATTCAGTTGGAGTGACGACATTTTAAACGTCTGACGAAGGTCGTGCATTGTATATTTTGCAGATTTCTTGCTGTTTTTGTCCCACTAGTTGCCACTATTGTTACTACTCAGCATTCTTCTGCATGATGGCCAGCTTACTCTGGCACATTCATGTTAGCTCAGTTCCAGTTTTGTGATGTGTCTCTCACCCTGTGTGCAGAAGCAAATGACGAGTTTGGTTTACTGTGATGATGAGAAATTGATGATGATGAGGATGATGGTGATGATGATTATAATGAGGGCCTACTTCGAATCGAAGCTAGGATGACAATTACAGGATTTAGAAATACATTTTTACTAGTATATACCGACTTTAAACACGTTTCTTGCTGTCACTGATATATAATTGTTACGTTAGTGGCAACATAAAATCTATGTCAGTGACAATCTATATAAATAAAAATGAAACTTTCCAATACATTGTAGTTCGTAAATTTTTTCTCGGTAAGTTACGCACCGGTTGTTGTCAAAATTTACCAAAACCTTCCATTCCAATAGCACCGTGTCATAAGATTTTTTTCCTCGAAAAACCCCAATCTTTTCCACAAAAAGTGAACTTTGCAATCCGTTCGACCGCCATTTGCAAATTCAACCAAACCGCAGGGTTGTCAATTTCAGAATCGTGTTGACCCGAAGCACAGTGACCAGACAAAACATGAATGAGGTCGCGTGCCGTGACGTCATAGGCGAGTCGCATAATAATTTCCGAAAGTGGCCTTTCACCATTCTTGGGCTCTATCCGCTGTCAGGAAGAGACGGTGTGAAGGAGGAAAGGAGTGGAGGAAGCGGGACGAAGAGGGTGGAGAGGGAGCGGAGGGGGAGGGAGGGGACAGGGACGGGAGGGGAGGGGAAGGGGAGGAGAGGGGAGAGGAAGGGGAAGGGACGAGAGGAGGAGGGGAGGGGAGAGGGAGGGGAGAAGGATGGAGAGGGGGAGGGGATGAGAGGAGGGGGAGATGGAGGGGAGGGTGAGGTGAAGGGGAGAGGGAGGGGGAGGTCTTTTCTGCCACAGCAACGCGTGACCGGATACATCTAGTATTTCATAAATTTCTTAAATTAAAAACAAATCTTCAACTTCACAGTTGTATTCCTAATATATTTCATTAGAAGTTTGCAAATTTCCAGAATTTTTCCTTTGTTACTTTTTGTTATATTCTTAATATTTTGTCACAAACTTCCGATGCCAAGAAAATGAACTGCTATTAATTGTTCAAAGTTTTACTTGAAAATGCTTACCAAGTGAATCTTCCATCCAACTGATGTAGCTTGTTTGATAAAATTCACCAATAATATTATTGCTGCCGTTATTATCTTACAAAAGAAACCTTTTAATATTTCTGTAATAGAATTGCGCAGAGCATGTCGACATCAAATGTGAGCTGGCTGACGGTCATCTCACCAAAGATTAATGATTTCAATTATTATTTTGAACACTATGGTCCCTTAGCTTTAAAATGATATCTTTATATCAACAAAATTCCAAAAATTTTTTTGGACTTTTATGTCTCATTTCCCGTGGAATTGTCCTATATATTTACAAACATAGGCCTGCATACATACTTACATACATACATACATACATACATACATACATACATACATACATACATACATACATACATACATACATACATACATACATACATACATACATACGGTCGACCATGATGTTCTGGTCGAGCGCTTGTCCAGGACGTACGGGATCCGCTCAACCGCGCTTGACTGGCTTCGCTCCTATCTCTTCAATCGCCGACAGACGGTGCTCTTCTACGGGGTCTTCTCAACCATCCGCTCTCTCTTCTGTGGCGTCCCTCAGGGCTCTGTTCTCGGCCCGCTGCTGTTTCTGCTCTACACCGCCGACGTGGGTGAGCTTGCTACAAATCTCGGCCTAGCATCTCATTTCTATGCCGACGACTCCCAGCTCTACACGTGGGGACATCCATCAACTGTCGAGCAGCAGAGGGGAAGAATGGAGCTTGGCATTGAGCGGATTGCCGACTGGATGCGGTCGAATCGACTGCGGCTTAACCCCGAGAAGACCGACTTCCTGTGGTGTGCGACCAGAAGACGGTGTCTCCATCTCGACACTGGCGCGCTGAGTGTCTGTGGGGCCCTGATACGGCCTTCGACTTCCGTGCGCGATCTCGGCGTCCTGCTGGAGTCAGATCTGTCCATGAGGCGCCATATCGCCTGGACAGTAGGTTGTTGCTTCCGGCAGCTCCGTCTCATCAGGAGCTGCATCAAGTCCTTGCCCTTCGAGGCCGCGAGGGCGGCCGTCGCCGCCTTCGTCACTTCCAAGGTGGATCGCTGCAACAGCTTGCTTGCCGGCGCGCCTGCGTGCCTCTTGGACGGACTCCAGTCAGTGCTTAATGCCGCGGCGAGGCTAGTCTGCAACAGGAGGAAGTACGACCACGTCACGCCGCTCCTCCGTGATGTCCTCCACTGGCTGCCTGTTCCATCTCGCATCGAATTCAAGCTCTGTTTGCTCGTGTTCAAATCGCTTCACGGAGCTGCGCCCGAGTACCTGCGCGATTGCTGCATAGAGACTCATTCCTCCGCGGCTGGGCTTCGGCTCAGATCATCCGAGAGGTCTGACTTGCGTGTGCGGAGAATGAGAACGTGCTTCGGCGATCGTGCCTTCTCGGTCGCTGGTCCTCGTTGCTGGAACAGTCTTCCTCTCGCTATCCGATCAGCAGGCTCAGTGGACTCTTTTAAAGCCAGGCTAAAATCACACTTGTTCGCTAGGGCTTATCCGGTGTAGCTGGTTTTCTGTAAGGCGCCCTTGTAACGGCATGGCTGTGTTACTGCGCCATATAAATCGTCGTAATTATTATTATTATACATACATACATACATACATACATACATACATACATACATACATACATACATACATACATACATACGTAGGCCTACGTACGTACATAGGGCCTACATACATACCTAAATACAGTCTTACATACATACATGTATACACAATGGTAAACGAACATGTTCAAAACACGCAGAATCTTATATTTTCTTCATGTATAAGTAGTTAAGTACACGTTTGTGGAATCGAGGGTCCCTATATAAAAATTTGTTTGATTTCGAGTTAGATTCATATATGTTAAACCTAAATATACCATTTTGTGCAGAAATGAATGCTATATCCAATGGTGTATTGCAAGTTATGATATCTCAAACTAAACCCAAAATCCAGAAGGGAATGGGGTGTTAACCAGCACTGGTAGTCAATGTCACAAACAGCTTGGTAACCCGAGGGATAATGTGCTATTCAAAATTCTTATATTTTATTTTTGCATCCTTACCATTAACTAATAATCATTTAATGCGTTTTGTAATTTTCAAGGCTGCGAATCATAATGCAAATTATTTCGTTTGATCTAAAACCCAGAAGTGGAACAGTTTGCAATCAAGTGATGCCATGAAACAAGTTGGCGTGACGATTCGCTGTCTAGTTTGTAGGTGTTATTTTCATTTCCGTCATCTTGAGGGAGTACTTTGAACCACGAAAGGCATTCCATACAATCCCTTGTCCTTTGGAACTGTGAGGACCACGAAGATAAACACCGTTCAGGTTGGAAAAATGACAATCGCTGTACCACCAGGCTCCATGAAATTCCAGAGAACAACTTGCTCCTGCATCGATATCGTTGTCAGCGTCTTTTGTACTGAACTGCATTCCACTATGCATCGAGAAACTGTCTCCTAAACAATGAAGAGGATGTAAGGTTGATTATAGTATATACAATGCTTAAGCTGTAAGAAAGAAGTGCCAGGACGCCCTAATTACCTTCCTATCCTTTGTCTGTCTGTCTGACTTTCTGTCTGTCTGTCTTCATCTCTCTCGCTCGAGCGCGCTCTCTTTGTCTCTAACCTATCCATCTCCATGAAGAAAACGCACCGCGTATAATTATGTTTATAAATAAAAATGTAACAGAGTTTATGTCGGGATCAAGGCTCTCGGAAATATCTTCACCGATTTTTTTCAAATAAGACCAAAAGGTTCCGTGCGAATACGCGCGAGTTTGAAAAATGCTTTTTTTCATAGTTGTAAAAAACGTTTTTCCGTTTTTTATTCTCTCCCGAAAAACGTGGTTTTTTTCGTTTTTTATTTTTCCCATCGTTTTTTATCGTTTTTTTATTTTTTCTTTATCTTTATTTTTACATTTACTTTCTATTATTATCTTCATTAATTAAAAATTTTCTGATATTTCTTATGTTTTCTGCCAACTCTCAAGGATCCAGCTAACTAAAGTCATTATTTCATCGCTTAACATCATCATCTAAGAGATAACCTACGTGTAGTAGGTTCCTAATCAAGATTTTCATGGCTAAAATGCGGTTTTAGATGTAGCAAAGTCAAATTAATTTCGGTTTCCGTTTTTTATCGTTTTTTTTTGCCGTTTTTTATTTTTTGGAAAAAAAGGCGTTTTTTACCGGTTTTTTTATTTCGTTTTCATCGTTTTTTACATCTATGCTTTTTTTAAAAGCGCAATCTTTTAGAAAAAAAACAACTTTGCATTCCATTCCACCGATTCCCAGTTCAAATTCAAACCGTCCATATGACTTGACCAAATTCGGTCGAGTTTCAAATGGTGGTTCCGCAAGGTTTTATATAGCGCACATTCATTACATTCTACAGCAGCCGTGTTGCGTACGCGTTTGGGGGCTCTATCCGCGTCGCTGTCGGGAAGGGACGGTGTGAAGAAGAAAATGAGGGAGGGAGGGAGTGGGACGAAGAGGAAGTCGAGGGATCGGAGAGGAGGGATGAAGGACGACGGGATGCAGAGAGGCAGAGGAAGGGACGAAGGGAGGGGAGGGGGACTGGGAGGGGAGGATGGAATGGTGTAGAGGGGGTGGAGGGGAAGGGATGGAAGGTGGAACGGGAGGTGGGACGGGAGGAAGTAGAGGGGTAGGGGAGGGAAAGAGAGAAGAGGGGTTACGGGTGGGGAGGGGGAGGGGTGTGAAGAGGAATTGAGGTGTGCACGGATGATTGGATGCTCTTCTCAGCCACAGCAACGCGTGGCTGGGTACGCTAGTATTATTGTGGCGGAAATGCCACAAGACGAATTTTCGTATATGAAACATAAGCTGGTAACTGACAATACGTAGGCGACCAAGGTAGGGTCGCGAGATCCTTCATAGCGCCGGAGCTATGGCCGAAAAAATTTTACGAGATCAACCATTCGATCGGTAAATCGTTTGGCTACAAGTTTGCCATGAGGCACTAAGCGGTCAAAATTCACGGTGAAAACTTTCCTATACGGAAGACCGATTCGTGTATTCAAGCCAAAGTATAGCGTGCAGCATGCTACTGTTGACTTTGGGCGCGCCTGAAATTTTGTACGATAATTATATTTGAAATCTGAATACACTGTTCGAAAGATAAATTATCGGACAACAAGTTTGCAATTTATCCGGAATCGATAAAATAAACCGTTGAAAAGATATGAATTTAATTCGAATTACGGGTTGAAAACACGCGAAATCGGATGTATACGATATATAGCCATACAACTATATTTTCTACTAAAATTCCGGTGGAATAAAGCCTGCCACACGGTGCATCGCTATATTGTCGCGTAGGCTGACAACTCGATACGCTGTATTGGTTTCTGTCAACGTTGATATACACGTGAATTTATTCACAACGATTTCCCCGTGTGTAGCTAGCGCGCTGCTTGCAGTGACCTACACCGGCGCCGGAGTTTGTTCGTCGAATTCGACTGAGCTCTCTCATACTTGATACCGGTTCGATATATCTGCGATCCCCGATCGTAGAAAGACCCTCGTTCCGTGGTGCATGCTTAAAATTCGGCAGGGCAAAGGATTGGGCCCCTCCCTGCTCGAGTAGGTGTTTCGTGAGTTACCGTAAAGTGTTTCCTGATACTAGTCATCAGATTCGGCAGAGGACCGATCGCCCGCGTCGGGAAAGTGTTGTTCATCGTAACCTTCTCGGTCGTGAGGCTGGTCACCGCTGCATGAAACGTGAATACCGCTGCATACATATATTGGTGTGTAACTTTGATCGACGATATCTTGGTCGGTTTTCATCCGATCCACTGGGGGTTGGTGTCAAACTGCCCAGCGAGAAGCGTTGCTCGATCCATCTCAAAAGACCGGAAAGCGTATCTGTTACGGTTTCATCGGTATCTGCTCCCAAAGGAAGGCCACCCGGTCTTTCTCCGTGCCCACGCGCCGCGAGCGCAAATCGGGCGCGCGCGCGGTTTGTCACCCGTGGTCCGATCAACGTGAATCTTGACAGAGTGTTCGACGGGCGTGTTCTGCCCAGGAATTCATCGTGAGTACGACATTGTGAGTAGGTGCACCGCTGGAGGCCTGACCTGATCGGTATCGGCCCGGGAAGAGTGCCCCGAGGCTACGCGCCGTGGGTCTTAATTCGTCCATAACTCTTAGACGGAGGGAAGTATCTTCAAGCGGATTTCACTGCCGTGTTCCTTGTATCGTGCCGCGTCTTTCCTGCCTTGATCGAGCAGGGAAGCTAAAAGGAAAAATATTGTCACAGGCCCTGTAAGGTTCGTTGCCGGTGCGCCTCGGATACCAGACCGGCAACGAACGCATCGGTCGCAGCCAACCGATCCGTCGGGGTAGTTAACGGTCACCGTCCCTTTAAGTCAGTTACCAGCCTCTAATTACGTCACCCTAAGTGTCCTAGGCATTAGCTTTAATCGCACGCTAGGTCCCCGGCCTTTTAAGCGCCTAGGGTCTACCGATGCTGTTCTGTTCGGTGTGAGACGGAAGTCAAAGCGAATTTGAGGACGCTCCCGCAGGCGACGGTTTGGCTTTGTGAAGTGAATCGCCTACGGGCAAACGGTTTCTGGTCTTTCTCGAAGTCGGCGCGAAGCCGCACACAGTGCATTGCCTACGGGCGTAGGAGTCAGTGATCGGAGAGAGAGAGAACTAGCGGTCCGTCTTTTCTTTGAGCGACCGTCTAGCGTCGATCTCAGTGAAACCAAATTGACGGCGGTCGTCCGGATCTCCGGCCGCCGATCGATCGACACAATTACCTGGTCGTACTGGGCGTTGTAAAATTGATCCTGGTACCAGCTGGTTAGGTCGCCGTTTGCGAGTCGACGCAACGACCTAGTATATTGTCCGTCTTTTCCATTCCCTGGTTTTGAAGTTGATAATGTCGTTCTGGCGCGGCTTGGGGCTTCGACCCCTCGACTGGCTGTGGTTTCGGGCGTTTTGGCCTCCGAATAAAAGACAATCTTCAGTGATGCCCGTCGGTGGCACCAGTACACGAGCTGTGGCGTGTAACATGATAAGACGGAGGACTGAACGGTCAGGCAAACGAACAAAGCGGCCCGTGGCCGTGAAGGGGAGCTCCAAGCGAGGGTCGTCTGCCCGGAGAGGAACGAACCCTGATTTGAGCACCATCGACCATCCTGGCGCTCAGGTTGCTACCCACCCGGTGGCCGCGGACGGGGCAGAGTCGGACTCCAACGCCTCCGAGCTCTATACCCTCTCACGAGCGACCGTTTCAGAGCCGTCTTGGCCGGATAGTGAAGGGAGCGACGGCGCCTTAGAGGCCCGTGACACTGAAAGCAGACACCGGCGAGAGAGCGACTCGGGCGGCTCCGATCAATTTGAAGCAAGGGAGCAGCGCCCGAGTCGGGAGGCCCAGCTCGCGACCCCTCGTGCGTGGGTCGATGCGCCGGCGGCGAGGGGGCTTGTGCCGCTTGTGACGAGACGGGACGGTCCGCCACATTATAACAAATATTGGATGAGAGGAATGGGGATGGGGAATAGGAGTGGAGACAGGGTAAAATGAGGAGGGACACCGCCGTAAAGTACGGAGGTTCCATCAGTTCTATTTTGATAGTAACATTAATGAACCCAGTGAGCTCTTAGCATGCATCTGAAGTTCGCGCCATAACAATTTGTGGCGAGGAATTCTTTCACGCACCCTTCTCAAGTTTAAACGTGGGGGGGATTTCCTCCATTCCCTCCTCAGGATTTTAGCCTACGACCCTGAGTGAGGTAATGTGGACAGTATACACAGTGTGGAAGCCTTTATTAGCTTTGACGTCACTGCGAATTCACCTAGGGCCTGGGCCATGAATCATACTTTATCAGCTACGCTATAGTAGTTGTCTAACTACCAGTGTGAGCACAATCTAGGCCAAGTGGTCACGTGATGACGTAATCAGGTCAAGTGGTGACGTAATAAGCTCTAATAGGATATTAAATAAGCAGGGTGAGAGGTTTCACCCTTGTCTGACCCCTCCCTTAATCCTTCGGAGGTGAGGTGGCGCATTGTTACGCCAGAGGTGAGGTTGGGTCTGACATACCCCAATACATATTTTTATTTGTCATGTCATGTCATGTCGCCATCGTCGCATCGCGACGGTTGGCTACATGAATGGACCTTCAATGCCCAGAGTCTTCTGTTCCTTGTCGCGCTCATTAAGTCAGAGCCTACAAGTACTGCCCAGTTCAGGACGTTGTCGATCCAAGCTATCATCGGCGTTCCTCGTCTTCGGTTCCCCTCCACCAAACCCGTCATGATGCTGCTTTTGATGCAACCGTTTTGCTGTCTCATTATATGACCAAAATATCGAAGTTTTCGAATTGTGGTGTGGGCCAATAGTTCTCTTCTGGCCCCCGCTGACACACACATCTGTATATATAATTATATATATATAGGCCTATATGTATATACACATACATGTGTATTTTTATTTGTAAGTCGCTATTTCAAATGGACAACATTAATCGTGAGCTAAACTATTCTTTTATTACCAGTATTATCAACTGAACATGAGATTATCACGAGCACATACTATCTGTTTTCAATCCTAATTAGATGGCCAGAAGATAAACCCATCCAATGTGTACTTTGCCCGTGCAAGTTTGAGTCCTTATGCTCAACATTATCAAATGCAAGAATAGTCAATATTTTAAGTACAACATTAAATTTGTTTAGTCATCATTTTCGTCAGCCTTCTCAATGCCAGGTATCAACACAGTAGTGGCGTGTTCAAGGCCCACTCGCGTGCTACACGAATATCTATATTAATCAAGAGAGGATTCTGTCTGTCTGTCTGTCTGTGTGTCTGTCTGTCTGTGTGTTTGACCGGAATGCATTTCGACAGTTTTTGACCTTTTCACTCCAAACCTTCACTACTCTCTCCGTCTCGGCGTCGGACACCCAGTGGAGGGGTTGGCGATTCTCTATAACCATGGGGGTCAGGGTGGGGGGCGAAACCCCCCAATTTTTTTTCAATAAAACGCAGCTATTGATTTCAAACTTTGCACCTAGACAGAGGGCCATCGGAACCACCCAGTGGAGTTGTTGGCGAATCTCCCCCACCATGGGGGCCACGGTGGGGGCGAAAACCCTAAGTTTATTAAACACCTTTTTAAACGCTTGCATGGTCATTATATAAATGCAGCTGATGTAAATGATCCTCCAATCCGCTTTGCTGTAAAGTCTTACTTTAATTATAGTCAACTAGCTGAACCCGGCCACGCGTTGCTGTGGCTGAAAAGAGCATTCAACCATCCCTCCCTACCTCCCCCTCCCCAACCCCCTCACCCACTCCTCCCCTTCGCCAACCCTCCCCTTCGCCTGCCCCTCTCCTCCCCTCCCACTCCCCTCCCCTCCCTCCGCTCCCTCTCCAACCCCTCCTCCAACCCCTCCCAACCCCTACTTCTCCCCCCTCCCACGTCCATCGCTCCCCTCCGCTCACCCACCCGAGTTTGGGGTGGGGTGGGGTGGGAGGGAAAATTTTCACGAAAACCAAAATTTCACCGATGGCGTACCATTGAAGGTCGGAGTGTTGTGGGTTTGGGGGGGGCGGGGATGGGGTGGGGGTTGGTGTGTTGGTGGAGGGTGTGGAGTGGGAGCTGGCTTAAGCTGGGGGTTCGGAGGAGGGTAAGGGTGAGGGTCGGGTGGGGTTGGGTGGAGGTGGTAGGTGGAGGGGTGAGATGGGGCGGGTGAACGGGGTGGGGTAGACGGGATGGGGTGGGGTGGAGGTGGAGGTTTTGAGGTGGAGGTGGGGTGGGGTGATGGTGGGGGTGGAAGTGGGGTGGAGGGTGGATGTGTGAAGCTGGGGCGGGTGGAGGGGTGGGGTGTACGGGGTGGGGGTTTGGGGATGGAGGTGAGGTGGAGGTGGGGGTGTGGTGAGGATGGGGTGGAGGTGGCTTGGAGGGGTGAAGCCGTGGCGGATGGAGGGGTGGGTGTACAGGGTGGGGTGGGGGTTTGAGGTGGAGGTGGGGTGGAGGGGTGGTGTGATTGGGTTGTTGCCGGAGCGGGTCGAATCCTAAATTTCCCGGGCAACGCCGGGTACCCCAGCTAGTACATAATATAAACTCAACATGTAGGCGGCGCCAATGCTTTGTATGCGAAGAAACGCAATTTCCTTCAACTAGCTTATGCACTAAAATTTTAAAAAAATGTTCGTTCAAAATTCCTGAAATTTTGGTAAAGTGTCCGTCTTTCATATTCACAAAGGTAGAAAAAATAATCCAAGCTGGTTCGACGTTTTCCGCAAATTTTTTAAAGTAGAATACCTCTGGGGTGTGTCATGCCCCACATCACCTCCGAAGGGTTAATCCTGAACCATGCCGATGTGATGTCGTTCGTTCTCACGTTAGCACGTTGTTGTCTGTACACATTTCTGATTAGTTCTACCAGCTGAGGTGGGAATTCCATGTCGAGCATAGCCAACCACAACTGGTCGTGTCTAACCATGTCGAAAGCCTTGGAGAAGTCTATGAAGCAGAGGTACAACGGTTGATTAATCTCTCTTGCCTTCTCCAAGATGATCCTTATGTTCAATATTTTGATCTCTTGTGCGTCGTTTTGGTCTAAATCCTGCATGTTCTGGAGCGATTTCTCACTGGAGTCTGCTCTGCATTCTTTCCAGTATTACACGCAAAAAGATCTTGCTTGCGTGTGAGACCAATGCGATGGTTCTATAATTTCCGCATTGAAGCGGGTTCCCTTTCTTTGAAATTGGAATCGGTATGAACGTTGATTGTGTCCACTCCTCTGGCCATGATCCTGTCTTCCAGACATCTACACATATCTCGTGCAACTTGCTTATTGTCATTTCGCCTTAAAACTTTAGTAATTCAACTGCTATATCGTCCGGTCGTGGAGCCTTTCGTGACGCTGTTCTCGCTATTGCTCTCTTGATATTTTCAATCAGTGGAGGTGGTTCTCTTTCTTGAATGTCTATTTCTACATTCTCGTCTTCTTCGTCGTATAGTTGCTCATAGTATTCTCTCCATCTCTGGTTTACCTTCTCTGGTTCTACAATTTTCTTGCCTGTAGCACCATGATACAAAGGACAAATGAACCAGTGAGCCGCTTCACTGTTTGAAAGACTGGTCTGCTGTTACCTTTGTTCGCATTTTCTTCTAATTCACTACACAGCGTCTCTAGCTCTTCCTGTTTATCCTTTCGTAGTCATTTCTGTACTTCTCCTTGCAGTATTGTGTAATCCGTCGATGATTTAGTTTTGGCTTCACGTTTCTTCTCTATCCATTCAAAAGTGTCTTTCGAGATCCAGTTCTTGTGTTGATTATGGTCTTTAGGTATTGTCACCTTTGCAGCGGCCAAAACTATGTCGCCATAGTTCTTCTGGTGTTCTGGGTTCATCTATTCTTTTCAGTTCTTTAAACCTATTTGTGACTTCTAATTGATATTGTTAATCTACCTGGTAATTTTTTAGTTTATCAAGATCCAACAGTAACGGTTTGCTCATTCGCTTCTTTTTGAATCTTAGTTTCATTGTCAGTGTCACCAGGTTGTGGTCAGAATCGCAATCTGCGCTGAGGCAAACACGTGCATTATTTACCGATTGTCTCCACTGTTTCCTGATCAGTATGTAATCAATTTCCGTTCTCGTGAATCCGTCTGGACTCTTCCAGGTATATCTGTGTCTGTTGTGTAGACGAAAGATGACCAATCCGTGTTCCGCGCAGAATTCCACTAATATTTGTCCTTTATCATTTCTTTTTCCGTGGCCATATTTCTCAAGTACATCGGTCTCTGCAGCGTCCTCTCCTACTCTAGCATTGAAATCTCCTGTAATCAGAAGTATATTTCTTTTGGGCACCTCTGAAATCGCGTGATCCAAGTCTTTGTAGAACTGCTCAATTTCCTCGTCCTCTTTGTCGGCGGTTACCGTTGGCGCGTACGGTAACACTGGACATTTGTTACATCTCTCGGCTTTGACGCAAACGTGGTCGATATAATCCTGTTATTGATTGTGTTGTATGATGCGAAGCTTGAGATATAACAGTTTCAGACACCCTAGTATTCCAGTTATAGGTGGAGGAAGATTGAGTAATTTAGACCTCGGACGCTTAAATATCATCTCCTTGGATTTACTGTTATTGCGTTTATACATGATTGTATGAGCTCAATTTGCAACATTTTCGAGTTCGAAAGACGTGGTAGCTATAGCGGAGGCGAGGATCAGGATGTAGCTGTCGTCAGCATATTTTCAGCAACCTATTAATGCAGTGAATGAGTTTCAGGCCGAAGATGGCTGCTACAAAGTCAGCAGGCCCAAGTCTAGAACCTTGAATAATACTAGCATTAATACGACAAAAGGTTGAGATTTGACCGAGAAATTTAGTACAATGCTGACGGTTACGGAGAAGGCATAGGATCCAATTGTATAGAAAGTCAGGTAATTGCAGCATAGCAAGTTGCTCAGATAGGTAAGAGTGACTTACCGTGTCAAAAGCACAAGAGAAATCTAACGAGATAAGACGTACATAAGGTTCATCATGCAACATATCTAGAATTTCATGGATGAGAGCAACGAGGGCAGAAGTGGTGGAACCAGATGGTCGAAAAGCATACTGGTCACTAAGAGGAGAATTTACCTCAGGATCGGTGAAAATTGGGTAGAAGTAAGTTCTCTCAACTATCTTTTCCAGCATTCGACACAATACTGGGGTAATAGATGTGGGTCTCAAATCAGCCTCATGTTGAGGACGCAAAATTTTAGGGACTGGTGTGATACAACTAGAGCACCACTGTGGCGGCGTGTAAGAGGAAGCAAGAGAGCAGTTGAAAATATACGTAACCGGGGCAGAGAGAAGATGAGCCATGGAAGATAAAAACCATGAAGGGATGGCATCAGGGCCAAATGAGGACCCACTGACCGATTCCAATCTCTTAAACACAGATTATTCATCAATATTAGCAGGGTGTTCAATGTTAACAGTGAGCTTAAGCAATGGTTCAATATAAGCTAGATCAGTTGAAGCAGCCTGATAATGTCGGTTTAGCGAATCGCATGTAAGACCACCTAAAACCGCAGGACTAACAGCATCATCACCTCGAAGCCGCCTCACCTCAGCTCAGAGCTTCCGAGAGCCACGTTCAAGACTAATAAAGGTGGCAGCATTGGTTTTGACAATGCAAACATTAAGCTTAATCCTAGCGGCTAAAGCGTGAGTAGATGCAGATTAATCCACGCATTTAAACTCAAAAACTTTAAAAATTTCGAAAATAATGCAAGAGAAATATAGATATTCCTGATCTTGACATCGAGAGAATGACAACGGTTTAACAAACTTGTTCTGACGAGCTCGCGTTACGTCGTTTAAAGACTGTAAAATTAAGAGAGATAAAGTAGAAGTGGAAGAAGGCATCTGACTCATTTGACCTATACAGCCTTCACTTTCGTCCATTTGACCTATACAGCCTTCACTTTCGTCCATTTGACCTATACAGCCTTAAAAATTGAGTGCCCGCGCAGTTTAACCAATACTATGCTTACTTTTTCATATTCATGGAATATCCAACTCGGTTTAAAGACAAGATATCCCAATATAAAATGGACTACTCGAAGAAAACTGTTTTTGAATTACGAAAAATCGCCAGGCAGAGCGGATTGGTTGGATGTACAAGACTGCGGAGAGCGGAGTTGATTGCTAAAATTGACGCCCACAACACACCTTCAATCCCGTTTAGCGTCAATTTGCTCGACAACCCCGCTCACGGCCGCGAATACGGCTACGAAGACCATGATGAATGCCCATTAGGGTGGAGTGAAAAACCCGAAATTTTGAAATTCGAAATGTAATAGCAAAATAAAGTTGTCTAATGATATGAGGTCACGAAATGTCGAAAAAGTTTTGAAAAATATTTATGTCTTCCTTTTGCCCCAGAGAACCAAAATTTCGAAAAATTGTCTTTTTTAAAGAAAATTTATGGTTTTCTTATGAAATATTTTTCATGCAATACAATTTATCACCATACAATATACCGTTGGAAAGAGCTCTTAAAACTGAATAAAATGATGTGTTAATTTTCAGAATAGTCCCATATTTCTAGAAGATGTTAACTTTTTACGATACCCCACATTCGCGACATGTCGCTATGCCTGAAAACTGTAAAACACTAATAACTTCTTTATCCTTTGAGATATTTCAACTTGTGATATGTCATTCGATTCAGTTTAAGACGGCCTTTTTAACGGTGCATTGAAACTTACAAAACCCTCCACGAAGATTTTAGAACGCTCATGAAACCATACAAAAAGAGGAAACTAAAGAAAAATATTGGAAAAAATTGCAAAACTATGAAAAAAGGTGTAGAGAAAAACTTTTTGACATTGCAGACTGCAAATACACCAGTGACAATTGGAAATGTTCCAAAGCCAGAAGATGCGATGAGAGTAAATAGAGTTCCAACTTGATCATGATACAATAATTTAAATAATACCAAAAAAATTAATTTTTTGGGGATTTCCGAAAAACCTTTGACTGTATTCTATAGAAGTTGACGTGCTGAACACGATGGTGTGCTCAGAATTGTTGTATCACGTAAGGTTTTTGAGTAAAACAATATGCAAGATTTTAACTTAAATACTCATATATTGTATATATTTAAATATACTATAAGTTATTAATTTTTATTTCCGAAAATACTATGACTGTTTTCTATAGAAGTTGACGTGCTGGACACGATGGTGTTCTCAGAATTGTTGTATCACGTAAGGGTTTGGAGAAAAACAATATGCAAAATTTTATCTTAAATAGTCATATATTGTATATATTTAAAAAAACTATGAATTATTATTTTTTATTTCCAAAAAAACTTTGACTGTTTTCAATACAAGTTGACGTGCTGAACACGATGGTGTTCTCAGAATTGTTGTAACATGTAAGGTTTTTGAGTAAAACGGCATGCAAGATTTTAACTGAAATGCTCGTTTATTGCATGCATTTGCAATATACTATAATTTAATTTAATTGGAAAACAAATCTTTTAAACTGTTATTCCTCATAATATTGGGTGCTGATGATGACTGTATCACTTAGAAATGTTGAGAAACATGAAATTAAAGGTTTGCATAGTTATTCCCTGTTCAGTATATTTTTTCCAATATTTTCCTTTAGTTTTCCTTTTTTTGTATGGTTTCATGAGCGTTCTAAATTCTTGGTGAAGGGTTTTGTAAGTTTCAATGCACCGTTAAAAGAGCCGTCTTAAACTGAATCGAATGACATATCACAAGTTGAAATATCTCAAAGGATAAAAAAGTTATTAGTGTTTTACAGTTTTCAGGCATAGCGACATGTCGCGAATGTGGGGTATCGTAAAAAGTTGATATCTTCTAGAAATATGGGACTATTCTGAAAATTAACACATCATTTTGTTCAGTTTTAGGAGCTCTTTCCAACGGTATATTGTATGGTGATGCATTGTGTTGCATGAAAAATATTTCATAAGAAAACCATAGATTTTCTTTAAAAAAGACAATTTTTCGAAACTTTGGCCCCCTGGGGCAAAAGGAAGACATAAATATTTTTCAAAACTTTTTCGACATTTCGTGACCTCATATCATTAGACAACTTTATTTTGCTATTACATTTCGAATTTCAAAATTTCGGGTTTTTCAATCCACCCTTATGCCCATGCATGTATACCGTCGTTGATCGTCAACGCAATGGAAACGCATTCCCGTGTGATGTAATTTTGCTCGGCGACCACGGCGAACGCTCATACAAGTATATCGTCGTTGAGCGTCTACGCAACTCATCCCTGTGTAGTGTTATTTTGCTCTGCGGCCGCAACGAACGCCCATGCAAGATTACCGTCGTTGAGCGTCAACGCAATGTTAGCAAGTCTTCATTTTCAACCCAAGAATAGTAGAAGGGACTGCAGGTGGGGTAAAAAACCGTAATGCACCAAGAAATAAATACAAGCCTATAATCCAGGTCACATTAAAAGTAGCGTTTTAATGTAGACACACTACGATCGTAGCCGCGCCACGATTCTACGCGGCGTAAACACAACAGACTCAAAGTCTGACAGGCGTATTTTTCTGTGAAACTTTTTCATATGTCTTCGCTAGCCGCCTCGGCATCTGAAAAAACGAAAGCACAAAGTTCATACAGCCGATTCAATTGGAAGCAGCCGTCTCTTTCTCGTCTCTATTGTAGGCCTATTTTGGACAAACTCACTGCCATTATACATAGGTCTAATCATCATCATCATCGTAGTCATCATCATCATCATCACCACCACCACCTCCACCACCACCGCCTTCATCATCATCATCATCACCACCACCACCTCCACCACCACCACCACCATCATCATCATCATCACCACCACCACCTCCACCTCCACCACCACCACCACCACCATCATCATCATCATCATCGTCATCATCATCATAGTCGTCTCTTCATCATCGTAGTCATCAACATCGTCGTTGTCGTTGGTAAGAGAGATAGAGACGGCTCACCATGGCTAAAATCTATGCATCATATGAACTTCTCAACATCAACAGTTTTTCCTCAACATCAACAGTTCTGTTGTAAATCACCCGGCTACGGCGTAGATGAATCCAAAAAAAAAGCGTAGGATGCATTTTGGTTAATCACCTCCTTTCTAGTAAACAGACGCCTGCTGTTTGAATTTTGGATCATGTTCCGTTCATCCATAGGAGCGGCTATGCTATGGGGGTCTATGGGACTCGTCCCACGCAAATTTTTTATGGTTTTCGGCGAATGGGTCCATCCATCCATCCCCAAATTCGTCATACCTATTTCACAAATAGCTGTTCGGCATTCCTTTCTCCTACCGACTGGGACTTTGGTATTTTAATTAGTTCCAGCCTAGATGTGATGGGCCCATCCATCCATCAACAACATTCGTCATACCTTTTTCACAACTAGCTGTTCGGCATTCCTTTCTCCTACCAACTGGGACTTTGGTATTTTAATTAGTTCCAGCCTAGATGTGATGGGTCTATTTCAAGATGATGACGACGACGACAACAACCGGGACTTTGTAGATGATGTCGTTGTTAGCATGCGAACACTCATAATCACTGAGGTGGTAATGATCCGCCGGAGAAGATGAACAATGCTGGTTTGTTCGGAAGGCCTATGTTGATCAGCGGTGGTACACATAGGCTTACTGTTCTACGTCATGCGTATCCAAAAAAATACCATAGAAAACTAGCAAATACCCCCGAAATGCTGTGTGTTGTTCCTTCTAGTATAAAATGCAGAGCTGGAATATAATTAGGCCTGAAGACTATGCTATTCGTTAGCGAGAGTGCTAGCTAGGGTCGGGAGCACTACTGAATCTGTGAGCGGCGCTAAATAAATGTTCAATTACAATTACAATTACAATTACAATTACAATTACAACTCACCTCAACGTAGACCCGTTGTTGTCTTTACCTCTAGAACAATGTTGGTGCAGCTTAGGTTTATTGTACCGATAGCAGATACAACAGCAACACCAGAAATCACTCCACCAGAAAACCTGCCTACATGTATTTCGCCGATAGAATCTGCTATTTAGAAATTGGTTAGGCGTGCCTTCTCAGCAGAAACGTTATCAGAAATGAATGTGTATGATGCCTAGACCAGGCCAGCCTACTGCGTCGTTGCATACGATTGATTTACAAGCAACGCCCACTGATTTTTTAAATTTCCTATGTAGACCAATATCAGTAGAAGTAATTGTAGCAAGTTGGCATATTATACAAGTAGTCGGGAATGTAGCTATCTGGCCGTTTTGAACCTAATCCCCGACCCTACCCAGTGCTTGCACATTTTTCATAATCGTCTCACAATGTCAGCAAGTCTTCATTTTCGATCCAAGAATTAAACGAGTCTGGGTAGCCCAACCATTTCACGAGACATTTCTTCCCGCGTTTCCTAATCACTTTTTCGATTCTAAATATTTCTTGAGTCGTTTTCTGTAGCTCCTGTTCATAGAATGAGCCTTGTATTTCCTCAGAATTAGAGTCAGTAATCTTGTAAGTTGGTGGATCTGTATATTGAACCTGAGATACTACAAAAACTTCCTCCACCCATCTACTCGTGTACCCCTTCTCAAAAATATTCTTCTTCCTAGTTATTCTGACTTGATCGCCGATTGAAAACTTTGGTATAATAGGCTCTGAAATCTCATCGCCGTATAAATTCAAAAATACAGTCTTTTCGTTCACTTTCAAACTAGCCTTGGCGGGAGTCATTTTAATGGAAGAATGTCTCGTTTCATTATAATTACTAACCATTTCGTCTAATACATCGATATATCTTCTAGTTGAATTGGTCGTAAAGTACTTGAACATTTTATCTTTCATCGTACGCACCCATCTTTCTGCGATACAACTTTTTTCCTCATTCTCGGTAGAATACAACTCGACTAAATTCTTTACATTTTTATTATAAAATTCTTTCCCTTTGTCGCACCAAACTTTGACCGGCTGTCGACCACCTCCGAGTATCTTCACGAACCCATCAGCTGTAGACTTCCCACTCTTGTTATGTAATGGAACGATCCATCCGTACTTGGAAAACACATCTATAACGGTTAATAGATATTTCACACCATCATTATCTCTAGCGAAAGCCTGCATATCGATTAGATCAGCCGCCCAAATCTGATCAACCCCGCCAACATAGACCCGCCTCTTCCTAAAATGTTTTACTACTGGTTTGTGTAATTCATTCGCTAATTGATTAGTCCATTTCAGGTCCTGCTGTAATTCTAGGCTTTTTTAAACCTAGCCCGAGACTCGTTTTAGCGGATAAAATAGGTTTTACTATCGCCCTCTCTATTCGTTCCCGCAAACTTGGATTAGGTATATTATTCAATTGGTTTATCATTGCTCTATCGGCGACATTCCTAGAAGCCGTATCAGTGTGTTGATTGTATGCCAGGTCGTGAACATATGCCGCACTATCTACCCTGTTTATAGGTTTGCTCCAATCTTTGGGGGTTTCGTTGGGATTCAGACGCAAATCTAGTCTAGTACCGGGACCAGTAAACTGATGGCCTGGCAAATGTAATTCGCCCGGAAATTTAGCCCAAGGTAATTTAATGTTACTAGTGGCAGCGTTCAGTGAACTAACTAGATCTCCGCCTTGCACAACAGCCGCAGACGCCTTCACGAATTGAGTTTTTGTTTTCCCGCATACGACGCAAACACCTCTACACATCGATCTCCCATTATTAGTCACGACGTTCTGTACATCTCTCGTTTCGGTCTGTTTTTTACACTTTACGCAATACATTTTGTTTTTTAATAATATATATTTTTTTAAATGGAGATTAGAGATATGAGTTGGGGCACAGCGCTCTCGAAAAGATTCAATAATCCGTTGTTACCCAAAAGCATACGCGGTTTGATAGTTGGGAAATCGGCGCGTGGAAAAACAACGCTTCTTCTCAATCTTTTACTCAGGCCAGACTGGTTGGATTATAATAACTTGCAGGTATTCGGTACTTCTCTGTTTCAACCGGAATATCGCATTATTAAAAAAGCATACGAAGAAAAATTGCCGAAAGAAGCGATCGTTTGGTTGTTTGAGCACCGAGATGAAATCGTGGGCCTAAATGCGTCGCCGGACCTCGTTATGGAAGAAATAGCAAAAAAGATAGAAGCTAAATCCGATATAATTGCCAAGTTCTTTGAGAGCGCCGAAGATGTACCAGACCCAAGAGATTTGAGCGCTGAAAAGAAGAAGCTGATGATTTTTGATGATCTACAATTAGAAAAACAAAACAAATGCGAAACGTATTATAATCGGGGGAGGCATAGTAATGTAGATTGTTTTTACCTCGCCCAGAATTATTTCAAATTACCGCGCCAAACGATCAGAGAAAATGCAAACTTTATTTGCCTGTTCAAACAAGACCTGAAAAATTGTAATCATATCTACAACGATCATGTGAGTACAGACATGTCGAAAGATGAATTTAGAAAACTATGCAAAACAGTATGGGAACAACCTCATGGATTCGTGGTTTTAGACCTGACTAGCGACAAATACAATGGCAAATACCGATGCGGACTCGACGAATTTTATATAATCGAGGATCCGCCCTTGTAAAAATTGTAAAATTGTAAAATTGTATTGTATAGTAAAAATGGAATCATCGCTTCTCAAACAGATATCAGAAAACACGGAAAAGACGGCCTGTAACACGGAACCAAAAACATCATTTTCCATTTTTCTCAGCGAAAAGAGCACGCGAATCAGAACGAAGTTTAATACGCTACTTGAACTGGACAAGAATAAGGAATATGAAATGGCCTTAGTTGCCCTCGAGACGTACTATTCTTTTCCTAATATCGATGCGACAAACAACGTCTTCAGGTATTCACCGGATTCCAGCACACAGTGGATAAACATTCAAGTTCCAGAGGGTTGCTATGAAATAACGGATATCAACGAATATATACAGAGGGTCATGAAGGGGAATGGGCATTACGACAGAGTAAATGGAGATTACTGTATCTCAATAGCGCCAAACACCAATACGCTGAGGTCTGTGGTAAATATATCTGCAGCAGGCTATATGGTTGATTTTATGCCAGAGAATTCGATCGGAAAGGTTCTAGGTTTTGACAGATGGATCTATAGGGATGGATATAATGAATCGGAGGCCTTGGTAAACATAATGAGTGTAAGCAGCCTAAGAGTGACCAGCGACATTATTGGGTCTTCGTACACTAACGGAGCATCGGAAAACGTGATATATTCTTTTTTCCCAAACGTAGGCCCGGGTTACAAGATTATCGAAGTGCCGCATAATTTAATATATCTCCCGATTTTGCTATCTACAATTTCAACGATGGAAACGAGGCTCACAGACAAACATGGGAACCTGCTAAATCTTCGAGGCGAAGAATTGGCGATTCGATTTCACATCAGAGAAGTTTGAAAGTTTTTTGTAATTTATTAATAAAATGAGTCGTTACACGGGCGTAAAAGTTAATATTCCAGAAGCGCAACAAGACAAAATTAAAAGATCACTTCAAGCGGGAACCGGCGTGAGTATCAAACTATCACACGATGATTTTAATGGTGAACACGTTTTGGCTCTCACCCAGGCGCAAATCAATAAAATGACGGCGGCGTATCAAAAAGGAACTGGCATGATTATTAAAATGAGTAAAACGCAATTGGAGAACAATAAGAAAGTCGAAGGCGGATTCATAGGCGCTATACTTCCGTTTCTAGCGACAGCGGGACGGTTCCTTCTGTCTAATGCGCTACCAAGTTTGGCGATGGGGGCATTGAGCGGTCTAGGCTCCGCGGCAACTACAAAGATTGTAGATAAAATCAGCGGTTCGGGTGTAATGTATGTCAAAAAAGGTGACATAGCGTGCAAAATAAGACCAGCTGGATCTGGTTTGTACTTGTCCCCATGGCAAAAAGGTAGCTCAATAACGGCATCCGGGTTGTACATGAAAACAGGGTCAGGCTATGCTAGAGGCGAAGGACTTTTGTTGGGCCCCAATTCGCCGTTTCGAAACATTCCGATTCTCGGCATGATATTATAATCTATTCTATTAAAAAATGTCGAGACCAATACACAAATTTGGAACTAAACCAACTAGACCGGTAGAGGTTAGAACGCAGCCCATTTCGGTCTTTGGAAGATTACGAGCGGCGTTACTCACGCTCCAATAAGACAGCAAGGAGGGCAAAGATGGGAGATTTTTGCGCAAAATGATATTACGATACAACCAAAGGCGGTAAATACGCTAAGGCTTGGACTCGGTGTAGAAATGTCGGCAGGTCTTTGTCTCGTTTCCCTCAGACAGAGTATCAGGGAACGACGCTGCAGCCTACTAGACGGAGTGATTTCAGAAGATGTGGTTGATGATATCATAGTTTCCGTTCAAAACAACTCCGATTCGGCAGTAACTGTAAACGAAGGAGATTCGCTATGCTATGTAAATTATCAACAATAAAAAAAATATATTGCTAATAAATAAACGAATGGAATACGAAGACATCAAACTCTATCCGAACCTAACAAATAAAACACCCTCCGCGCCAGAAGGTGAAATACAAATAGCCGCAGGGTCCGCACAAACGTATCGTCTTCAAAAGATTAGCGAAATCAAAAAGGAGATCGAGCAAGAACGAGACAAAAGAGCGGCGTTGAGTAAAAAGTACCATAGAAGTGTAAGCGTAATCGGTGTAGTAGACAACTTCCTCATGGTGGTCACGATGGGGCTCGGAATTTCGGAAATCGGTGTATTAGCTACCATAATTGCGACCCCCATCGCTATTGCTATGGAAGGGACGGCGCTAGGTGCGGGGCTATTGAGTATAATCGGCAGCCGAATCGGTAAAAAGCTCGCTCTGAAGGCGGAGAAGCACGAAAAGATCAAAACGCTAGCTGACGCGAAGCTCAACACGATCAGCGACCATATTTCAAAAGATCTAGTGGACGACAACATTTCAGATGAGGAATATTCTTTGATTCTAAGCGAGATTGAAAAATTCAATGGTATGAAAGAAGAAATTAAAAGTAAGTCGAAAGTTGTGATAGACGCGATGGATGAGGAAACGAAACAATCACTCATCGATCGGGGGAGAGAAGAGGTCAGGCAGTCCTTTCAAAGCATGTTTGCAAAAAGTACCGAATCTCCTAGAAAGACGACTAACGCGAACATGTATGAAATCATGTAGAGTTTTGTAGAGTTTTGTAGAGTTTTGTAGACCTATGTAGACCTATGTAGACCTATGTCGCTATGTCCGAAAATACGTCTAAGCTTAGCCTATGTTTTTACACATGTCGAAAAACATGTCTAAAAACACGTCGAAAAACATGTCGAAAAACATTATATTTTTTAATCAAAAATGTCGTTTCTAAAGATAGATGACCCAGCGAAAAGAAATTTTATAGTCGAAGAGTTTTTGAAATCCAAGAAGAATATTCAACAAAACTTTTTATCGGAGAGATTGGGGGATTCGGGGCTGCAACAAGAATTAACCAAGCTGTACAAGCCTATCGTCGATTCGCAATCCGCAATTTCTAAAGAGCAAAATGTCTTACTATCCGCCATCAAAGAAAACTCGATAGCTACATCAAACGCGCTACAAACGCTAGCCGCTTCGTTGAAGGTTCAATTTCCTCAGTATCCCTCGATAGAAGCGTATAGCGACGATCCGACCGAGGATATTAGAACTTTAGAATTAGGTGATGTAGCTACCAAGTACCTTCATCAATACGCCTCCGATAAAAAAATTGTAGATACGACGTTCGGAATACGATCAAAAAAATGGTCAATTCTACATCGGCGATACTCCGATTTCTATTCAAGGAGACGATGTGACGGTTGGAAATAAGACTTACCGCGGAACTCCGGGGCTTTGGGAGTTGTTGACGATGAAACAGCCGAACACGTCGATATACGATAATAATGATAGAGACGATTACGCCGAGATTCTACTCGCGACGGATGCTATCAGACAGCCAAAAAATCCTAACAAACCCAAAGCATCTGCGAGCGCCAAATATAGAGAAATTATCAAACCGATATGGGAAAAGAGGACTCGTAATGCGGTGGGCAAAGGCGTCGGTGTAATCGTTATTTCCGAAGATCCAAACGTATTAGCGAAACAGCTGGAGCTACGATTTCAAAGCTTCAAAGCAGGCAATACCGGTGTGAGAAACGAAATCGTGGCGATGTGCGACGCGTTATTGAGGCAGGGAGTGCTGAGTAATGATGCTTACAAAAATATAATGATGACATTATAAAAGGCAGGAAAAATGCAAGTCATTAATAGAAGGAGGTATAGGAAACAATATGTTATCGGAGGATCGGGAATATTCGATAAAATTTCGGGATTTTTCAAACGACTAGTTACATCGAACGCCGCCAAACAATTAGCAACAACCGCTCTCAACGCGAGTAAAGACGTGGTGAAAGAAATTGGGAAAAAGGCCATCGATGTTGGGAAAACAACCGCAATCGACGCTGGCAAACGATTAGTGGACAAAGCAGTGGCCAAACTGTTTACTCCTGCTCCTACTCCCACCTCCAAGAAAATTACGCCAGAAACTAGACAAATTTTAGATCGGCTGAGTAGCGTAGGTAGCGTCGGGCCGAGCCCAAATATTAACAATCTGATGATGGGGGATGGTTTGAAGAAGAACGGCGTCATATCGATACAAGATTTAGTACGCTCGCTAAACGGCGCCGGAATGAAGGTCGCGTAATAAAATCGCGTAAAAAATATTATCGCGTAATAGTAAAAATGCAATCATCTGATATTCTGAGATTTACCGAACAACCATTGAGCGATGAAAGCGTCGAACGCTACGAATGGTACGAGTATGAGCCGATATCGGGGGCGAATCTAAACACCTCCGGCGAGATTAGAATAAACATCGAACTTCAAGATTTATTTTGTCATCCAGCAGAATCTTACCTGTTATTCGAGGGTAGATTGACGAAGGCAGACAACACCTTCTACGTTAATGCCGACGAAGCAACTCTTACGAATAATGGGCTCATGCATCTTTTCAGTCAAATTTCGTATTCCCTGTCGAATCAGGAAATTGAATCGTTATTTTACCCAGGTCAAGCAACGACGATGCTCGGATTACTCAAATACCCGAATGATTTTCAACTAGCTCAAGGTTTGAATCAGTTGTGGTACAAGGACAGCGGAGCGACGGCTGCTATCGCGAATAATCAAGGTTTCGCCGTGAGACAGTCGTATATAATTCAAAAACCAACCGCCAAAGGTACTTTTAGCTTTGTAGTTCCATTGAAGCATATTTTCGGATTTTGCGATGATTACGACAAGGTTGTTTTTGTTGTGAAACATACGCTAACTCTTGTTCGTAAAGCCGATGACGACGCAATTTTTAGACTCGCCGCCGCGGGTGCAGAGAAAGTTAGGCTAGATAAAATCTCATGGTTCATGCCTCACGTTATTCCCGCGGATATGGAGAAGATGCAATTGTACAAAACGATCGAATCGAAAGCGTCGTTGCCAGTTGCGTACAGAGCCCGTCAATGCGATACCACCTCAGTCGCACAGTCGACTAATTTTAGCTGGAGACTTAGCGTCAAGTCGTTACCTGAGAAGCCTAGGTACATCATCTTGGGTTTTCAAACCGACAAAAGCGGCGATCAAGAACACAATCCATCCGTTTTCAATCATTGCGATCTGAAGAACATGTTCGCGATGATGAACCAGGACCGATATCCAGTTGTCGACTATAACCTATCATTTCCGAACCAACAATTCTCGCGGGTGTACCGAGCAGCAGCCGCGTTTAGTGAAAAATACTATGGAATGGACGAACTAATGACACAATGCAATATCACACCCTCGGACTTCAAAGATCTGTTTCCGATTATGGTGTTTGACGTGAGCAAGCAATCCGAGCGTCTGAAGTCATCGGTGGTTGATATCCAGATCAAAGGCACGTTTAATACGGCGCCGCCGGCTAATACGGAAGCGTACGCAATAGTGATTTCAGACAAGTTACTGAGGTTTCAATCCGACGGCCAGAATATGAGTGTGGTATATTGAAGTTCATGATAGAATGGTCGATGAAGTGTAGTATTCAAATTCAAAACTTGATTCGGTTTTGAATTCTAAGGTCGTAAGTATGCCGCAGAAAAATCGCGAACTAAAATATTTACCGTATTAGGCGAAGTAATAAATATCTCGAGATAATCTGTAACAGTTAATCAAACTAGGCTAGTGCTCGATACATATTTTTTCGATCCAGCCTTACCTCCGCCGCCGACAATCAGCGTGTCCGGTCCCCCACTTTTGTACAAGCCAATACTTTCGTTATATTTACCACTACTGTCGCGTATTTCCAAACACGTCGTAACCATGTAACATCCGGCTTTCCGAGGAAGGAAACGGTTCGAATTGACTAGACAATTATCCGGATCGAATTTTACAGCTCCAAATGATACTTGCGTCACTGTGTTGACAGGGATAGCCTGAGCAGAGAGGGCGTAAACACTAAACGTCGGACCAAATGCGACATTGGCAGCGGGTCTAGACACTATCGAAGCAATTCGTCCGTCGATGTATTTTTTATTCGTCAAATGATTATCGTTTGACGGAATGCCCGCGTGATTCGTTATCAAAACTATTGCCTGTCCCCAACTTAGCGCTTCATCCATTCCCGCATCCGGATTATTCGTTATTGGTAGGCCTTTGATGCAGTTGCCATTCATATTTAGATTCACAGTCGCCGGATTTGCTCCATCTAACCTTAGAAAAGTACTGTTTACTTGGGACAGCGTAACGCCTCCAGCAATTACTCTTTGCGTAGATCCAGAATCGGTATGTCCAAATTTATCAACAGGCATTTTGAATATAATAATTTTTATTAATTAGGGCCGTAAGAACACCGCAGAAAAGTCCCTACACAAAATGTTCGTAGCGATGGACGAAAAAGCGTGTATGTTGAGGTAATCGAAATCGTCTAGAAAAACTATGTTACTTCCGATTGAATGGTTGTGCGAACCTTTCGTGCTCCCTCCGCCCGCAATTTGCATGTACGACGCCCCATTTTTATACAGGTGGACGGTGCCATACGCGGTATTACTATTGTTACAAAATTCTATGTACACCGAAACGATATAGTACCCGGCTTTACTGGGGAAGAAAGAAGTCGTTCTGATACCCTGTTCAATACCGTGTCTTGCGGTACCACATCTTATTACGTCAAAAGTAACTGCAGTGTGAGTTTTAGCGATTATAGCCTGTTGAGTTGAACTGTAAGCACTAACCGCGGGTCCTACCACTGTCGCCACTTTCGAAGTAAGTTGCTCATCGACGTATTTCTTATTCGTCAAATGATTATTGTCAGTCGGGACGTTGTCGTGATTCTGCATTAAATCTATTACTTGTCCCCGACTCACAGCCTCATCTATTCCCGCTTTCGGAGTATTCGCTGTATTCGTTGTAGGTAGGCCTCTAATAGTATGACCACTCATATTTAGATCTCCGGTCGCTGGGTTTGCTCCATCTAGCCTTAGAAAAGTACTATTTACTTGACTTTCAGTAACTCCTCCAGCAATTACTCTTTGAGTAGATCCTGAATCTGTATGTCCAAATTTATCAACAGGCTTTTTTACATATAATAATTTTTAATGCAGGCTGTTTATAACTTCTTGAAAATTCACTCCATCTTTGCATGTTTTTTTCAGGACGTGCAGGCATAGATGACCGCAAAACACTTCGTTGTCGGGCTGAATACGCTCGCTATTGTAGTACACGGGACTCTGTAAATACTTTAGCAGTTCTGTAGGAGGGGACAGGCCATAGCTGTCGAAATATATTTTATCCTTACCGTTCTTCAAAAAAGCGACCCAGTGCGTGCCGGTTCCATTAGAATCCTCTAGATTCAATATCCCACATTCATTTCGCCTTGGTTTCTTTGGCAGCTCGTCTCTGAGAAATACGCCTCTGAAATTCGGAATATTTAGCTTTGTCGCGGAATCTATTAATTCAAAATTCGTTAATGGATGATTCGGGAGGACTACGCCTTCGACATGTATGTTTTTCACAGTTGTATAGCTCATTTTAATATTTCATCTAGATGTTTCACAAACTAATGAGCTTTTGAGCTTCTACGCAGGCGAGATAATATTTATGTCTACAATTTTTACATTCATTCGCCTTTCCATCTTTTTGAAATCGATTTTTGACGTATTCCGATATGTTCTTATTTATTTTACACCGACTGCAAACTTTTGTATCTTTTGTCTCCTTATTTTCCTGTCTTGCGTATTTGTATGCAAGCTCCTCTACTTTGGTATTTTTACAAAGTTTGCAGCTCGGATAACTTCCGTTCTTTTTTGTATTATCTTTGTGAAATTCGTCCAAGCTTTTTTCCATTTTGCATTTGGTACACACTTTTACCGCATCCATTTTATATTAGCGTAAATTATTCTTTATTTTGTTTAGTTTTCAGCGTGTAGTGTCCATAGGCTAGGGTATGGATCCCGTCGTCCATTATTACTCTTTTGTCATCGTCGGCAGACAGAGCTATTTTTTTTACTTCTTTGGTGTAAATTTCATGGCGATAGGATCGAATGACGTTCATCGCTCTCGACTGTTGTCTTTTCGTAAACACGCAGTCTTTGTAATCTGCGTGAGTGATTGATTTCTTGACGACGTTCTTTTTCACACCTTTACATTTCTTGTAGTCTTCACCCGCCATCTTGTAAGAGTACAACTTGGATCGCAGTCCGACAAATCTTCGATTTGTTTTCCCGCAGCTTCGTCTTTGAACATACCAACCACTTTTTTTTTATTAACGCCAAATTGTATACCTGACGGGTGATCTCTCGGATAGTCCGAAGTATCGAACATACTTTGGACGTCGGGGGAAATATCTTTGTAGAAGTCTTCCGTTTTAATTTCATACGCCAAAGAATCAGTGTCGGTGAATAATAGCTTGGCCCTATCTCCGTACTTGGCCTTGATGTAATTATAATGAAAATCATACATGAGCGTCTTACTGGTGTCTAATATACACATCCCTAGATATATCGGCTTGTTGTAAAACAACTTGGTCTTTTTCATGTGAACGGCGATGAGGTTTTCATCGAAAATCGTTCGTCTGTCGTAATTAGTTTTCGCGACTAGCTTGATAGCTTCCTTCTCATCACTCACCAATCGTATGTCAACTCGATTCTCGATAGCTTCCATTGTTTTACCGAAAACGCTATTATTCATCAGCTTGAAAAAGTCTTTCTCAAAATCGTTCGTAGCTTTCGTTCTCAGGTTGGTATTCATATCGATATACTTTTTCAGCCAGGCACTTTCCTCGAATTTTATTCCCCGATGTATTTTAATGATTTTCAATCCGAGACTTTCATACAATTTTAAATTTCCGTAATGAACGACGTACTTTTTTTTATCGTTCAAATTTGGAATGAGTTTCGCTACATCCGATCCCGCAGGTTTTACACTCTCCGGAGCTAGAGGATAATCATTATGCAGGTCGTGTAATTCCTTTGGATATTCTAAGTCGACTTCTAACACACATCCCACTCCATCTCGTTCGGTAATACTTCTCCAATCATTCATTTCGTCATCGCTCATCCATTCAAACCCATGAGTTGGTAACGGTTTGCTCATCGCCCATCCGTACAAGTTGTTCGCGTCCAAGTATGGAATGAATACTGAATGCTGGGTGGGATTGAAAGCTTCCCCCATGTACTCGTTGTTCGCTTTCGCGTATCGATGTGAAATCGTGCTTACACCTCTTCGTATTCCCTGCTTGATCATCAATAACATATCGTAGTCACTCAACAACTCCAACTCTACACCAGTCGATTTTAACGCCGCGTCCCAAGCAAGTCCAGGCGAAGTATAATACCACGCAGGATCTAGGTTGTAGTTCTTCATACAGACGTCTCTAAAGTTTTCAAAGACATCCGCTAATAATAGAACATCCGATAAATTGTACAAGTCGTGATATTGGCGTAATGTTTTGCATTCAAATTTGTCCCATACCGTTTTCGCGTGCTCGTAATCTTTTTCACTAATACCCGAATCGTTTAGTTTTCAATAGAAGCTATGCTTTGATGGCAATTCGGTTTCGTTTAATCTTTCAACACCGTCCACGTAATCATACTGGTAAACGCCTTTTCTGAGTAAAAGATCCAGCTTCTCACCTTCAAAAAATTTCCCTAAATTCTTGCACTGATCTTTCTGAAGATTTTTCGATAACGCGTCGAGACTCGAAGGCATGAATCTAAAACTATCGATGAAACGTAATTCGCGCTTGACTACTTGCTCTTTCCCATCTTTGTCGACAAATTTATCGACGACGACCTCTCTGCTGAATGAGATATACTTTTCTTGGTTGCAGGGAATGCATTTGATTTTCTCGCCGTGTTCACCTCGTAATTTCTTGATAAATAAATGGCTGTCATAACCGGTCAAATTGTGAAATACGACAGGGAAGAACTTGGGGACTTTGTATTTCAGATTACAAAGGTTGTGAGCGGCACCTCTAAATTTTCCAGTCAAATGACAGTGATCTCGTACTCGTTTTTCATCGCCTATAGGCCTAAATTCTCCTTCGCATATATGGCAAACAGTAGCTTCATCAAAACATTTCTGTTCAGTTTTGCCGAATATCATCTTCTTGGGGAATTTGAAGTCATTGTATATTCGTTTTACATTTTCTTCGATAGAGTCTATGAATAACTGAGCAACATCATCGTCGTCGTTTTCAGCTGTAAACCGCACCGGCTCTTGGGAATAAACATCATCGTCGAAGCATTTCAAGTGATAACAAAACGAGCTGGGTGTATGTTTTTGATACTTGTTGGTGTAAGACGTGCTAGGAACGGGTTGCCATGTATTGATAGGTTTGATGAACGATTCAAAATCGGCAAAGTACACAAACGGCACTCTCATCTTTCTACAGTAATGTGTAAAACTTAGCATAGTCCCAGGTTCTGGAAGTTCTATTCGTTGGGCGTCCTGTCGCGAACAGTACTCAGTATGTTTGTGAAGCGATTCTACTTTTCTATAACCGATTAAACATCTTCTACAATAGTGCATTGAATTATGGGATTTTTCTGTTCGTAGTGCTAGCAATCTGTTAAAATTCTTGATCCAGCAATAATGCTTCTTTTCTTCATCAGAAATGAGTAATAGATCTACGCACCTATCATTCTCACGCCTTGATATATATAGTGGGAATAGATTCACATCTTTCTCGTAACCAAAAACATTAACACTAATATTATAATTTCTCTCAAACTTACCTATCGCATTAGCATCCGCTGCTACTGGGAATTCAATACCAGACCAATTGAGTTCCTCAGACTGTCTATTTAATTCTTTCGTAATTCTTTCTGTATTTTTGTCAACTGGGTTTACAGCTCTCGTTACACACCACTTGAAGCATTCATCGTCTTCGTTCTTCATATTAATAATAGCCTTTTTATTCGCTAAATAATCTGGAAGTGGAATATAAGAACTACCTTTCAATGGTTTATATACCACTGTATCGATATCCAACTTCAAAACGGTTTTAAATCTCCAATTACTCCCCCGCATCTGAAAACTTGCCATGCTCTCCTTAATTTTATCCGCTGCGTTGGTATATATTTCCCTCACATCGGTTGCTTCTAAAATAATATCACTCTTTGATTTGAAATTAGGCTCGGCCGTTACTACTTCACCGGTTTTCATATCTACTTTCTCCATTACGCACATGAGATCGAGTTGAACTTTTACCCCTCGATTTTTCGCTAGCAGCCTAACTACCTGCGGTCTTACAGCCGTGAAAAAAGTTGCAACATCGATCCTGTTGTCGCCATCGATAGTGTATCTTTTTGTAAACCCTTTGATGGCCTTCGCAGTCTCTCGAAGTTTGAACCTATGAATGGGTGGTTTTATTTGAGGGGGTAACTGACTAATCTCACTAGTCAGCCAATCCGAAAAAAACTATTTTATTTTTCCCCGTATTCAAAAATTTCCAAGTAGTAGACAAGAATGACGTAAGTTCCGCTTTTGCTAATCTCGAGTATCCTCGCACGCCTCTCTTTTTTGCAATTTCTCGCAATTCTCGTACAGTGGCGGGAGTATGCGCCGGTGCTTTGTTGACCCGGGCCCGAGCGCCTAGTCGATCCCCCTGCGATATGAGCGCTATGAGTTCCGCTTTTCGCAAACTCGAGTATCCTCTTTGTCCTCTCTGTTTAGGAATTTGTCGTAATTCTTTCAGATTATACGTTGAGTAGTCCATTTTATATTGGGATCTCTTGTCTTTATGTCGAGTTGTATATTCCATTTTCAGTTATTTTATATACGCAAGAGAAAAAAATTTGCGCCAGACATCTAATTAACAAAATAAGGCTAACATTGGCTGAATATGAAAAAGTAAGCATAGTATTGGTTAAACTGCGCGGGCACTCGATTTTTAAGGCTGTATAGGTCAAATGGACGAAAGTGAAGGCCGTATAGGTCAAATGGACGAAAGTGAAGGCTGTATAGGTCAAATGAGTCAGAGGCCTTCTTCCACTTCTACTAGATAAAATCCATCGACTGACTGTTGTTACGTCATTCCGTGAGTAGATAGAAAGTTCGGCCCTTGCTGCATTACACCAGGGCCATGGGCCAAAAAATAAATTACACCATAACCATGGGCCGAAAATAAATTACCCCCATAACCATGGCCCAAAAATTTTAGGGAATTTCCGCCAGTTTCGATCCATCATCCACAAACCCAAACCATGGTTTAAATACCAATTTACTCCATAAACCTGCTTGAATAATAAGATTCGAACCCTCAACCAACCATCATAGCTTCGGGGTATCTGTTCCCTTCGTCTCCCCTTCGAGCTTCACCCGTAGCAATCGGCGTATAATCAGTAATAATAAATTTGAAAGAAAAAAATTCTAGTACAGTATAAAGAATACTTTTTCGTATACAAAATGAACTACATAACGAATACTGTGAAAGAATTGCGACAAATTGCAAAACAGAGAGGTCAAAAAGGATACTCGAGACTACGAAAAGCGGATCTTGCTGCATTCATATCGCATGGAGATATGCTAGGCGCTCAGCCCCCAGTCATCAAGGCTCCTGCGCGTACTCCCGGTACTGTACGAGAATTGCGGGAAATTGCAAAACAGAGAGCCCAAAGAGGATACTCGAGATTAGGAAAAGCGGAACTTACGGCATTCCTGTCTAATTATACTTGGAAATTTTTGAAGACGAAAAATCAATCTTTCCCGGATTGGCTGGCTAGCGAGATTAGTCAGTTACCCCCTCAAATAAAACCACCCGTTCATAGGTTCAAACTTCGAGAGACTGCGAAGGCCCTCAAAGGGTTTACGAGAAGATACACGATCGATGGCAACAACAGGATCGACGCCACATCTTTTCTGAAGGCTGTAAGACCGCATGTAGTTAGACTGCTAGCGAAAAATCGAGGGGTAAAAGTTCAACTCAATCTCATGTGTGTAATGGAGAAAGTAGACATGAAAACCGGCGAAATAGTAACGGCCGAACCAGTGCCGGCGCTAGGGTATCGGGGGCTCCCCCCAAATAAAACTTGAGGCCCCCATACCTTGAGCTGTCATTCATCTCAGCAAAATTTCTCATAATAAGCTTGTAAGTGCTGAAAGACATGGTGCAAGTCTTCAATAAATGTCCCCTCCCAATTGTTAATTTTATTGGAATTTTCACGCTGTAATTGCAGAATTTTAAGCTGTCATCTTTACAAAATTGCTCATTTTTTAATGCTGTTAGTCGTGGTTTAGAACTTCAGAGTGTCCCCTCTCCATTGTTTAAATTTGTCCGATTTGCCAACTTTAATGGTAGCATTTATAGGCTGTCATCTTTAAAAAATTGATTATTATTGATGGACAGTGGATGATACTTATGAAATATTTCTGAAATATTTGGGATACAAAAACTCCGACCCAACCCCAATTTGTGGGGCCATGCCCCTGTCCACACCCCCAGGACTAGTCTCTCCTTTGGTTGCGTAATATATTCATTATTTTGCATGCTTTGCGTTAAAACACAATTCGGTGCATGGTTTCAGGAATGCATCGTCAGGCCTAAAAAAATAAATGTTGTGTTTCCGGTAACAGAGCTAAAAAAATTGGGTAGGTAGGTCGGAAAATATTTTTATTTTGGTAAAAAATTTTTTGCAGTGACTATCCGAAAAAGTATATCCCACTAGTCTTTTTTTCACGCTGCAACAAAGTAGGCTACGTGTTCTAAGCAAGTATAAACTGCCTATTTCCCCGACTGTCTGCACCTAAAACTGCTTTAGAAACAGTCCTATTAATTTCATTCTGTTGACGTCTTTTCTGTTATGTCAATACAAATGGTTTTTTATAAAAAAAAAAAAAAAAAATTAAAAATTTTTTATTAAAAAAGGTTTTTTTTTTAAAATTATTTTTACAAAAATATTTGGGTCGCGGCCGTAAAAATGGGTCGGTCGGGTTACCGGAAACACAACATTTTTTCTTTACGCCTCATGAAAGGTATAATTACCAGCTACATTTGATGCCCCTTGCAAACTTGAGATCAGACACGTACTATGGACATCTGGAACCCTACACAGGGTTTAATGTTTGGGCCTCACGCAGGTCTTATTTTGGAGCCTCATCCATTTAGCAATTACAATAAGTTACAATTTATTAATGATGTGTTTGAGAAAGTGGACGAAACTCCCTGAGTTAGTCTAAATGGCTTTACTTACGTCCAAAATCAGTATGGCCGGTGTGACGTTTGAATTAGGTCTGCTATGCTAGTGCCATCTGGTTAGTTAAGGCATGCACCAGACAGGGCCGGATTAAGAAATGTGGGGCCCTGTTGGAATTTTTTTTGGGATCTTCGATCGAAAAATCTGATTACCTTTTTTAGTCGTTAGGTCGAAATTTCGTCGAAATATACCAATTTTTCCCTTAAATTCTTCTTTTCTCGTGTGCGGGGGCCCCCTAAAGTGTGGGGGCCCCTGTTCGGCCGAACATGTTGAACATGCCTTAATCCGGCCCTGGCACCAGACCGGATCTGGAGCCTCAAATAAATGCACCGGTTTAAAAAATATACAGTCACAAATAGGCATAATGATCAGCTAAATTTGGGGGCCCCCTGGGGCCCCTTCAAACTCGGGGCCCTCCCAAATGGGGGGTATGGGGGGTGCTAGCGCCGGCACTGGGCCGAACCTAATTTTAAATCAAAGACTGATATTATTTTAGAAGCAACCAATGTGCGGGGAATATATACCAACGCAGTGGATAAAATTAAAGAGAGCATGGCAAGTTATCAGATGCGTGGAAGTAATTGGCGATTCAGTGCTGTTGTGAAGTTGGATATTGATATTGTGGTAGGTCTATACAAGCCATTGAAAGGCAGTTCATATATTCGGCTCCCTGGGTATTTAGCAAATAAAAAGGCTATTATTATTATGAAAAACAACGACGATGAATGTTTTAAATGGTGTATCACTAGAGCCTTGAACCCAACGGGCGACGGGGACAACCCTGAAAGAATCACACGATATCTAAAAGAACAATCTAAGAAACTCGATTGGAGTGGTATTGAATTCCCAGTTGCTGTCAATGCTAATATTATACAAAAGTTTGAGCGTCGTAACAACATTAGCGTTAGTGTATTATGTATAATGGACACATTTAAACCCAATTTAAACCTTCTGGATCCGTCACTGGTGTAAGGGACGCTGATAGCTATACGCCTTCATCCCAAAGGTCGACTCAGCCTTCAATTCGGCAGACGCCTTGCACGGTTGCCACACGGTTAAATTAAACTCCTGTAATAAGATTGATTGTGTCAGTCTGAATTAGACGAAGATTATTATTGCTATCAAGATGCACTAAGCATCTTCATGTATTGTACGAATTCAAAAGAAATGCTAATTGTGTCCATTAAATGTCTGTAGGCCAGAGAGGAGGACCGCCGAGGACCAAATGGATGGAAGATATACACAGGACGACAGGAACGAATATTGAACAACTGAGATATGCAACGCAGAACAGAACGGATTGGATAAGGCTGGTCATGGCGGTCGCTAGAGTTCCTCGAACTGAAGACACAAGGTGACAAGGTGAGGTCAGAGAATGATAAACAATAATTGGTATATAGAAGACAAAATCTAGTTGCTTATTTTATTTTAACAGAAAATGTAAGCCTATGCTTGGTGTTATATAAATATTACGCAAATTAACTTAAACTTCTGAATAGCTAGTGTCACAGTGGCGGTTCTAGACTTTCTGAACTGGGGGGGCTAAAAGTTGCATTTGCCCCTCCCTCCCCAAGGTCTATATCTTGATACTGCTGAGTCTATTGACCCCCGGTAGCCCGTTTCAGCATTCTGTTGACATGAAAATTAATATTAGGCTATCAGGCTGACATTCCCTAGGCCTAAATAAAATGATTTACGAATTACAAATGAATTTAAGGAATTAAAGAATAAATAAATTTATAGCATAATTTTTTGTCAGACAGTAGGCTAAAGTACAGGTTGCATAAAAAATACATAAAAAACTTTAAAACGCGAAAAAAATGAAGAATAAAATGGGGTTTTCTAGAAAACCATTAATAAAAACACTAAAACGACTGTTTACAACTGCACTTTAACACATAATATTTATTTTTGTTACAGCACACGAATTTCACGCATTTTAAACTGATGTATGGATGTACCGTTGCTATCTTATGACTATAGGGTCTGCTCAGATGCATATCATCACAGTCTTAAAGCTGTTCTTATCAGCTTGGGTCGGGAGCGCTCCTGAGTAGTAACCTTGACGGGAGCTATATAAATCTTCATAGTGCATCTTAGAAGAACAATGAGATATATATTTGAAATATATTATATATCTTTAAATGCACCATCATGATTGTCAAAACTAAAATAAACTTTGACGTGCAGAGAAGACGTACGTATGCTACCAGACTTGCGGCACTTGCCCCTAAACAGAAGTTCAGAGGTCATGCACTACTAAGCATGCCTATGAATGCCATTCTCAAGTTAGAAGTTTTGAGCCCGCACATGGGATCAAAGAGGTCACTTGACCCTGAAAAGTTACACCATTTAACTTCTACCTTTGCTGTCATTACATTACATCTTTTGTTTTAATTAAGCAACTTTTTAGCCAGAAAGCACTTAATAATACCAATAATACATAATGAAACTGAGGAATATTATTAACAATTAGTTAGAATAAAACTTAGAAACCTTTCTGGAAAATGCTCACGTTCTTAATTTCTTGTTTTACATTTTTCAAGCTCGCGCTAGAAATCTAACAGTGACCATTCATTGTGTTTGCCAATTGCCTCTCCAGTTTACATAGGGCCTACCTGAGGTAGGATTATCAATGCTGTCGACAACTTCATCATTAGCCTAACTCTTCAGCTTTTCTCTTTTTGTTCTCACAATGAGAATGAATTCATTCATTTATAATAATGAACATAATGTGCGTGCTCCAAACGGATTCAGTACACACTCTTCAGTGTACACAATTGCACATAAATGATTATACACCGTGTACACGGTACTGAGACCTAGCCTGCCTTCCTTGTCTGGCCATCCATGCTGCTGATACTGGCGCACCCATGGCCTGCTGGGTGCTGCCCTCCCCCGCCGTCTTCCTCTGCTAATGAAGCTGGCATCACCCAAGTATACAAGGTCATCAGGTGCTGGGGAATGGCTCAACCCACGACCCTCTGAATTCAGGTGACTCAGGTCGTGTCTAATCTCGGCCGCAGGGCCGCTCTAGCAGTTATCTGTTCATCGCTTTAATCTTCCTGAACACCCATGGGTCATCTTATAATATTCACAGGGCAGCTATTAGTAGAGATATACATGTGCCATCACTTTGATTGGAGCAACAGGAATACATGGAATCTGTGATATTGCCATGTAGCCTATGTTACAGGACCCAAGCTTTACAGAGCAGCATCAGCGAAACATGTAGCAGATGAAAATCATTCAAGTCACTTGATCTATGGAAAGTGCCCTTAAAAGGGATTGGAAGGCCTTGTTACCAACAGGCAATGTATTGTTTAACTAAGTTAGTTAAACTAACCAAACGTTAAACTGGGGGGGCTAAAATGTGCATAGGGGGGCTAGGAAAATCTAGGGGGGCTAACTTTCCATCTGGGGGGGCTATAGCCCCCCCAGCCCCCCCGGTAGAACCGCCACTGTAGTGTCACCTATAATTGCAAAATTGAAAATGGCAAATAATCTGATTGAAAGCAGCACAACGCGATGCTATGTCTTATTGAGAGAGGCGTATGTGTCGTTAGAAACATCCAAAAACTGGACAGGAGTTACAGTTGGCAACGTGTTGCGAGGCACGAAAGGAAGATCAGCATAGATCGTGTGTTCTGGATCAGCAGCCTCTGTCTGTTGGTCATTTACGGTGTAGTCATTTGATGGACTGGCGTTTAGGTTCATCGATGGTTTGCTTGGTGGCGGAAGAGGTATACCTGCTGGAGGTGGTCTAGACGGTGGCTACAAGTAGACCATCATTAATAAAGCATTAGCACTCACATTGCTAGCATTGAATCTAAGTTAAGACCTACTGTGCCATAAATACTGTGCTTAAGAGAAAACGCAAGAGGCAGAATAATATTATTGTCAGGAATGATAATTTAGTTGTTTGTATGCGCACTTATCATAGCGCCCCTTAACGCTCTCTACTCAGAGGCGCTACCGACTACAGCGCGGACACTGCATCGGAGTTTCACGCCAAAGCACTAAGCAATTGCGAGTGAAGGACTTGTCAAAGGTCCCTACACGGCGAATTGAGGTAGATTCGAACCTGCAACCCTCTGGCTGCAAGGCGACAAACATACCCATTACACCACCGCGCTCCACGATATGTATAAGGTGCAAGAGGGTGCGTGGGTATGAAAATTATTATTTTTTAATACGTAATATATGGATAACCCTTACAAGGAACGGGGCAATCAAACAATTACGCAATCTGACTTCACAAGTTTTCTCACCACAGTCAAGTCTCAGTGTTTATTGTTAACTGTACATTGAAGATTTTATTTGGGAATTTCCATATATTTATGCAAACGACCTCAAGCAATGCGACTCATTAAAATTTTATGTCGTATAATCGCCACAGCTCAGTAATGTATGAGATAGCCATGCCCCAATACGCATAGAGAGATTGGACCAAGGCATTGTATACATGTACATGTATAATAATATACGATGGGTAAACACATACATGTTCTAGCTTAAGCTGTTAGTACTGGAGAGCCTTTCATACAAGTCATGTAGGGATGCAGGGAGGCAGAAGGAGGGTTATTTGAAGCCGTCTTCGTGGGTTCACTATGAAGAGGGCACATTAAAAAAGGGCGCAATCAAAAGGGCGCAATCAAAGGGGCGAAAATAAATAGAGCGCGTTGTTTTTAGGACCGCATGATCAATAGGGCGAAATCAAAAAGGTGCATGTTTAAAAGGCCGCAGTCAAAAGGGCACATGTATGCGTACCTAACAAGGAAGTAGAAGTTGAGAAATTGAAGCTGGGTGAAGGATCTACTACGGGTAAAATGGAGGCTGCATTGAGAAAAAAAAACTCAAGAGAATTGGAAACTGGATGAAGGTTCTTTTACAGGTGAAATAGAAAATAACCAATCCAGCTTCCATTTACGCTCGAAGCCATGAACCTTTTTTAAAAATAAATCCAGCTTCTATTTCATCAATAAAGAGCCTTCATCGAGTTTCCATTTCTTAAGCGTTTTGTCATCAATCCAGCTTCTATTTCAGATCTAAAAATATCTTCATCCAACTTCTATTTCTCATGCGTTATTTCCGTCAATCCAGCTTCTACTTCATCTGTAAAAGAACCTTCATCCAGCTTCCATCTCTTGCGTTTTTTTACTCCAGCCTTTTGACTTACCGACCTGTTAAATTCCTTATTTTCATCATATCGTATCAAGCCAGTGCGTTTCGATTGCACTTCGCCGTTAAAAGCACACTCTTTATTTACCCTTTTCGTTTGCCGTTTGTCTTTTATAATTTGCGTCCTTTGACTTACCGACCTGTTAAAATTGCCCTTCAACCTCCTTTTCGTTCTTTTCCTTTCGCCCCTTTTGATTACTCTTACAACATTTGTCTTTTCGCCCTATTGATCATGCGGTCTAAAAACAATGCGCTCTCTTGATTTTCGCCCCTTTGATTGCGCCTTTTTGATTGCGCCCTTTTGATTGCGCACTTTTGATTGCGCCCTTTTGAAATGCGCCCTGTTCATCGGATACCGTCTTCATGGTCTGTAATCAAATACAGGCATTCAAACGGTAAACCACTTGCATATTGCATTTGTCTTCTCAAACAGTCCGTGGTTTGTGTAAAGCAACCAGTGCTGGTTAATTAACGATGTGCTTGAGGCCTGAAATAAACTAAAGTCCAACTTCCTGGTTGAAGATCAGCCGGGTATTTACCTACATCTCGATTGTAGGGCCTACGTTTACCTGTACCTACAGCGTTTCAAAGTCCATCAATGCTTATGCAAACATCTCTTGTTGCAGCCTCATAAATGTGGTGTTCGTGAAATTAAGCGGTGAACGTCGACACCTGCTTTGGTTACTGTAAGCTAATTTAATCAGTACACGACGATTGTTGTACAGCGACGCAGGTAGGGCAGCTGCAAATTGGCGCGCGGCGTCTGCACAGGTGATTGTCTGGACAGCACGTGGTGTCTAGACGAGCGTACGTTAAGTGTACAAGGAGGGAGTGGAAGTGAAGAAGGAGAGTTGCGTGTTAAGCGCTGTAGAGATAGGCTGAAGTAGTTGTCGGAGAGTTTTTTGAGAGTTGAGTTAGGAGTAGGCTGATGAAGTTAGTTGTTATGATAATGCAAGTGTAGTCGTTGTTGTGTTGTTGCTGATCGTTTTACTTTATATCGGATTTTGGAGTTGAATAATAAGAAGAGTTAAACACGTCGTCGTTGTTGGTTAATAAAACAGTGAAAGACTGTAGATTCTTTTACCTAGCCATTAGCTAATGAAACAGTTATTCTAGGGATAGGCCTAGGCTACCACGAACTTATACGAAGAAGCTTCCGAAGAGACTGAAGGTCACGCAAGAGATAGAGGGGCCGGTGACAGTTACAAAAGTCATGCGTGTCCTAGATTTTCTTTGTGTTTCTTAGCAAGCAGAATCTTTTAGGTTACGTACATACCTCTCTTACATTAATCTAGGCAAATCTGATCAGATTTCTCCTCTCCATTTTACAGCTGTGCAATTTGAAACTCCGGCCGACTTATTTCAAACGCAAAATACAACTAGCTTATTGTTGTAAGTAGTAGGTATGATCATGGCTTTATCATAGATGTGGTTTTATTACACGGATGCTATTCAAATGACCTTAATTTTTATTACTGTTTATCTTTTTCTCTCAAATGGTTTTCATAAATGTATGACATTGTATGTTATGTTGTTTAGTTGTATAGGCCTACTGTGATTACAGAAAATTGCATATTTAGATTTTTGTATGAATGTACATATATATATATATATATATATATATATATATATATATATATATATATATGATACATACAATTGAGTAATGTTGTTTGGTGAAAATAAATGTTGAACTGTGAGTGATATTCACTGAAATTTAATTCTGATCTGGAGGAGTTGGCGCGGAAAATAAATTTGAGTGGTAAAGGTTAAGGCAGCCGGCGTCATTATAATAAGACGGTGCCGGCGAATTAACAAAGAAGACGCCCGGCAGGCACGCTATATGTAACATCGATCAACAAACCTTTGAGAAGCGTGAGGAACTGAGAGTGACATTGCCGGCGGAGCCTGAGATCTATCTTTCATATAATATCTGCTATTGTTTTTGCTTGTTAATAAAACTGTTGGAAAAGTCGTCCGATGCACTGTGATTTGTCACGACCGGAGCACCTTACAGATACATTTGACTGAGGTCGTGACACTTCCATTCCAATAGGACCGTGTTCTTTGATGCTTTTTTCCCGAAAAAACGCAATCTTTTCCACAAAAAGTGAGCTTTGCAATCCGTTCGACCGCAATTTGCAAATTCAACAAAACCGCAGGGTTGCCAGATTTTCGAAACCCTTTGTCCCAAAATCATGTTGTAAAGTCGCCCAAAAGTCGCGGATTACCAACTTTATTGCTGTGGGGAAGGAACGGTCTGAGGGAGGAAAGAAGAAAGAGGGAGCGGGACGAAGAGGGAGGGGAGAGATCGGAGGGGAGGGATGGATAAGGCAGGGATGCAGGGAGGCAGAGGGAGAGATGGACGGGAGGGAATCGGACTGAGGGCGGGAGGAGAAGGAGAGGGTGGAGGAAGAGGTCAAGGAGGAGGTGGAGATGGGACAGAAACGGGGAGGGAAGGGGAGGGAAGGGGAGCGGAGGGAGAGAGGGGAGGGGTAGGGGAGGGGAGGGAGGGAGGGGAGGCGGGGAGGGGGAAGGGGGAGGGGAATTTATGTAGAGAGAGATGGTTGGACGCTCTTTTCAGCCACAGCAACGCGTGGCCGGGTACAGCTAGTATAGAATAAAAACAGATAACTATGATATAGGCCTAATTATGTTGCTAGCATAAACTGTGTGAATGTTTCGGAGTAGTTATTTCTGTGTGGACTCTTTGATCATTGATCATTACTGTTGTAGGCAGTGGCGTAGCAAGGCTTTTGGGGGCCCTTGTGCAGGGCTTCGGTGGAGGGCCCTTTCATTACTTGAACCTCCTCGACTTCAAACAAAAAGGCTGTGCAAAAACGCCTGGCTCTTTTCAATAGACTCTATAGATAATTATATTTGCATTATTTCGAACCAGAAGTTAAATAAAAATTAACTCATTACAATTTTAATTATTTTCTCCCGTTAGTCTTTCTAATCATTTTCTATTTCTTCAGGCTACAAGAGAAAATTCAATTAGAGTAGGCCTTCTTGACCAAATTTATCAAAAAACATTGTTTCATCTGTTGAAGTATGAATTATCGTCATCCACGCTTAAATTCTGTCGAACAGTTACAGTTGGGTTAGTTGATTTAAAAGAAACAATAGGCCTAGGCCTATAATAAATTGGTATAATGTGAAGTGTCTCGGTTGCTACGATAGGCCTAAGTCTAAAAGAGGAAGCCAAAAATTCCGAAATGTATACATTTTCACTTGGGCGAATTCCTTTGCGCAAACATTAATCGAGATGCCTATCCACCTATAGGCCTATCTGGTTTTTCCCAAATCATCCTACGAATTAGAAAGCGAATTTTGCTTACAGAATTCGGCAGAAGAAGGTTTCTTGATCGGAGGAAGTTGTTCATCTCGATATTCTCCCGCGATGATTCGTTCTGGTAAGGGTCTTCTCGGTGGATTGCTTTCATCTGATTGGTTGGTGTTGGTTGGCTGTGATTGGCCAATGAGACGTTCGTTGGTCTTCTCCCGTTTTCTCCGCTTCCGTTTCCTTCGTCGGTTTCTCTGTCAAATAAATGAAACACATGTATATAATGTTGCTCACTGTTAGAACTTGTAAACGCAATGTCTTATTAGCTCCAACTACATATATAGACAGTAAAGTTTGCTTTACAAAATGCATGACATCGACATCTTAAAGAAACACAACGGGTGGAGTGGTGAGAGCCAAGTAAGGGAATGTCTGGTGTGGATATGTCATCAGAGGCGATGGCTCCGGCTGAAGAACCTCCTAGGGCGTTACGCGAGGTGGACAATGTCATACATACATACATACATACATACATACATACATACATACATACATACATACATACATACATACATACATACATACATACATACATACATACATACATACATACATACATACATACATACATACATACATACATACATACATACATACATACATACATACATACATACATACATACATACATACATACATACATACATACATACATACATACATACATACATACATACATACATACATACATACATACATACATACATACATACATACATACATACATACATACATACATACATACATACATACATACATACATACATACATACATACATACATACATACATACATACATACATACATACATACATACATACATACATACATACATAAAACACTGGACAGGATCACCAGGAATCCCGAAAATGGTTGGACAACGCAGGCGACTGGTGATGGAAGGACCTACTGGCTTCCTTACCCTGCCAGGAGAGGAGTGGTCACCACCAGGTCCTGCAGCATGACAAAGGACCAAGAAATCGTCAAGCCCACATGATGGCGGAATTTAGATTCATAACCACACAAAGATTAATAAATCCATTTAAGTCGTGAGTTGAAAATCTCTACAAATTGCACGTCTACAACTACAAAATATGATGCTCAAAAGTAATTTATTATTTCATGGCATTATTATGATTCAATTGTTTTAGTCTAATAAGAATGATCACCTTCTGTTCAGGGCTGATGTTTCTGAAAAAGAAGAGAAAAAAGTTTGAAAATTACTGTCCTTATAATAATTATTATTGGTAATAAAATAAATTAGGCCCTATATGACTTATTCCTGTGTACACTAGATAAATATATTAATAATAGGCCTTGTAAAGCATCCAGTATGACAGACCTCGTTTTCAGGAATGTCAATTCGGAACTGATCATAAATATTATACGGTATAATAATATTATTGTGACTAGTATTAAATCACGCGCTTGGACATTCCGGCTTAAGCCAATTAAACTATCGAGTGTGTACTTTCTGAATATTCTGAAAGACAAAAAATTACTCTGACCGAAAGGGCCTTCGTGCAGCCGGGGGCCCTATGCACTGCACAATCTGCACAGTCATTGCTGTCCACCGCTGTACATGTAGACTAGAATACATTCTGAATATGCTAAAAGTAAAAAGATTCACTCTGACCGCCGGGGGCACCTGTGCACTGCAGCACAGGTTGCACGACCTATTGCGGCGCCATTGGATCCTTTAAAAAGTAAAACAATCTGATCTATCTAACGTGACTTTGTGAGAACAGAGTTTGGTACTTATGGGTTAATTCACCTGATTTATTAAAAAAAATACACAGTGTCTTTTGCCATGAATCCACCACAGTTTCTAATGGCTAAACTAACCCTAACACTAACCCTAACCGACCCTCACGATGCCTAACCTGAGCCCTAACCGACCCTCACGGAAAAGACGTGCAATGACAACGCTGACGGCACTGCAAAAATAAATCAGGTGAACTAACCCATAAGCACCTTGAGTTTTTCTATACGCATTTACAGTTAAATTTACATTTACAGTTATGTACAGCACAAAATGAATATTTGGATTTATTTTTCATTTGACGCATAAGCAGCGTAAATTTTGAAATAGTGTCACAGATTTCGTTCATCATAGACGTCTGCTATCTGATAGGCCTATACAATTTTGCTTTGCAGATAATTATTAGCAGTACACATGCTATTAGTTGAAAAACCTTAGCAGACGACACTTAACCAATTTGTAATTTGAATTTTTATGTAGTGCGGTTGTAAATTAATTGATAGCAAAATAGTTCAAAAGAACTAAGCGACACAATTCCTCACACTAACCATTCTTCTTCTCGTAGTTGTTGGCAAGTAATATCCAAATCGGAAATGTTACAATTCCTGTCACTATTCCAAGGAGAATGAAGAGCGAAACCCACAGACAGTTGCTTCCAGCGCTCTCTGTACAAATAACCGTAGAGTATGATATTACTTTATTTTCAACAACTGTTCACAATGATCTAATCACGTTGTTAGCCCTTTACATGTATGCCCACCTCAAAAAGACCTAGCACCCCAAAAACACATTGTTGCATCAAAAAATCCGAACCATGTTCGTTGTAGACGGTAAACATACATGTAAGTCAGGTCTTGGACAACGTTCAACTGGAAGATAATACGCACAGTAATATCTGTGACAGATCGGTCTACTTTGAAAGACAGTGCGACTGTAAGAGACGACGCACACTAAATCGTAAGCAGATAAATAGCCTAATCGGGCTCCGAAGTCCGGTCCCAAATTATTTCGCATGGCTTATCACATAGATATGCTTCTCCAATGCTTACTTACTCACCCTATATCTGAAATGGAAGCTGGATGAAGTTTTTTCATGGCGGAAATAGAAGCTGGATTGACGAATTTAAAGTAGGCTATGAGAAATGGAAACTGGATGAAGGGTCCTAATAGGTTAAATAGAAGCTGGATTGACGAATTTAACGCATGAGAAATGGAAGCTGGATGAAGCTGGATTGACGAAAATAACGCTTACAAAATGGAAGCCGGATCAATGATAAAACGCTTGAAAAATGGAAGCTGGATTAGGGTAGTTTTATATCTTAAATGGAAGCTGGATCAAGGTATTTTTAAATTTGAAACATGGACGCTGGATTAAGGTAGTTTTATATCTTAAATGGAAGCTTAAACCTTAACCCGGCTTCCATTTCAGATTCAAAAATACCTTAATCCAGCTTCCATTACTCAATTAAGCGTTTTATCATTAGGGTAAAGTGGGGTAATTTCGGCATGGGGCTAATTTCGGCACCCCCCAGTAGCCGAGAAACCATCTTACATCAAGATACCTTTATGGCGTGACATCATAGATCTCAGCATTACAATCTTAGAAAAGTTCAAAAACGAATTATAAATCGCATTAAAAGCACTTTTGCTAAGTCATTTTTGTTTTGATGCATTTTCGCAATTATTTTTCAATTCAGAGAAAGCTCTGTTGAAAATTTGGTGTCGGTCACATATTTAAATGTATTGATTTTTCTACAAGTATGGCCACCAGGGTGCATCATGCTGAACGATAATACGATGTATAGCCACAGATTATCTATTTTACCTACTTACAGAGTGATGCCTACATATGAGGCAACTTTCGGCACTGAAATCTTGTCTAATTCCGGCAGTGCCGAAATTTGCCCAGGGTTGGTGCCGAAATTACCATTCTGCCTCATTTCAATAGGTCACGGTTCAATTATCTTGCTTAGTTATGTTAGTAGCCGTTGTGTAATTAAAACGCACAAGGGTTTATTCAGCCAAAATGGATGATGATTTGAGTCAGAGAACTGAGCCAAGATCTAAACGGCGGACGATGTGCTCGGTGGTCGAATGATGAGCTTAGGTTTTCAGTAAAGTCGGTGCTTGTTGATGGGCGTTCAAAGAGAGCAGTTGCTATAGGCCTATGCAGTTTCGGATCTCATACCAAACTCTTCAAGATATGTGAAAAGGATTATATAGTGGACGGCGCTGTGATAAAGTGTTCTGCGATTTTACACCAGAGAGAAAGCTGCAGGAAAAGACTGGCTCATCGCCCTTGAAGCGGCATTACGAGTTGTCCGTACGGGTAGCAGAATCGACTTCAATACAAATTAAGGGCATTGGGTTTTAACAAACCCAAAGTTGACAGGTTCTTCAATTAATTGCAAAATATTCGCTTCGACAGCAGCGAGAAGCAGCTCATGCCAGCGGAGAATATCTTCAACGTAGATGAATCCACTGTCACTATTAAATTTTGTCACAAGCCGGGGAAGTGATTAGTGAACGTGGAAAACAAAACGTCGGCGGTTTAAAAACAGGCAAAGATAAGGGAAGACAGTAACCACCGTTTTTGCGTCTCAGCCAGTGGTTTCTATACATAACAACAATGATAATATTTCCCGGAGTGAGAATCAGGCCAGAGTTCATTGACAGAACACCTAGGCTATAGGAACCATAGCAGCTGGTACAAAAAGTGTTTGGATTAAAGGAAGCGCGTATAACAGCGTCTGAGATCTATGTGATGTTATTACATGCATGTAAGCTTATTTAAGATCCATTGAGGTTCTACTAGTTTGCTAAAACCCTGTGCCATGAAAATGGCGCCTTCGAACTGCAGCTGTCGCAAATTCGTGTCATGACATGTGGGGCGCGGTGGCGTAGTGGGTATGTTCGTTGCCTTGCAGCCGGAGAATTGCAGGTTCGAATCCACCTCAAGACGGCGCGTAAGGTCCTTGGGCAAGTCCTTCACTAGCAATTTGCTCAGCGTTTTGGCGCGAAACTCCGATGCAGTGTTCGCGCTGACGTCGGGAGCGCCTCTGAGTAGAGAGCTTGAAGGGGCGTTGTAACAAGTGTACATACAAGCATAAATGAATGCAAGTAAACGCGTATGTAGCCACAATTTTGACCCATCTGCTTCATTTAGCTTGCTTTAAACATGGTTATCTTCTGTTTGGATAATTTCGTCACCCGTGCCGAAATTACCCACATGCCTTGCCGAAATTACCCGCAGGGGAGGGTAATTTCGGCATCTGAACGCCTTCACTTCTCATGTTATAACGCGAATTTTAGAGAGCCGATTCACAGTTTAAAGGCGCCATTTCATTGCTTAGGGTTGCAGCAAACTATAAGAACCACAGTGGATCTTATCTAGGGTGACACAAAAGTTCGTTCACCGTTTTCAAAACGCGATATCTCAGTAACGGCTTCATATTTCTGTATAATATTTGGTCAGTATATACATCATTCAAATGAAAGATATTGGTACAAATTTGATTATGATCCGGTCCGTTTTCACAATTATTTATAAGAAAATGTAAAGACGACCAGTTTTTGCGGAAAAATTGCGTTCATCAAATTTACACAGTAAAGAAAATGTGTACACGCCTAGCCTCGTATACAAGCGTGACAAGACACTGTTGTTACCTATATAGCCTATAGGACATACACAGACGTAGGCTATTAGTGTACAGTATCTTCTTTCTGCTTAATGACGGCACTGACTCTATCCAGCATAGAAAGCGCAAGCCTATACATGTACGTTTCGCCTGCTCCAAAGATGAAGTTTAGTCCTTTTGTGATGGTTTGGGGTGGGATGACTGCCAGATGTCTTACTAAACTTCAATTTGTGCCAAATGGTACCAGACTGAACTCGCAGTACTACATACATCACCACAATTCACGAGCAGATCGTGAAGCGAGCGTTCGAGAGAGAAAATGACAACGGCAGTGTCATGCAACGAAAGTTGTTTGTTGAGCAGGATGGCGCACGCTGTTAGGCTATACATCACCTGTACGTGACGATAAAGTGGCTAGACGACAACTATCCGTCACACATAAAGCAGAAGGATTGGCCAGCCAACTCTCCGGACCTCTCTCCGATTGAGAACTTGTTGATTATTTGATCTCTCAGCGTTTATAAAGATCCTGAGTCAAAGAACGTTGATCCGCTCAAACGTCGCCTCCAACGAGCGTGGAGATCGATAGCAGTTGGGACACTTCAGACGCTGATCCAGTCATGCCGGATGGAGTCATTAAGGCAGAAAGGAGCTACTGTACGCTAATAACCTAGGTCTGTGTATGTCCTATAGAGGTAACAACAGTGTCTTGTCATGCTTGTATACGAAGCCATAGGCGTGTACACATTTTCTTTACTGTGTAAATTTGATGAACGCAGTTTCCCGCAAAAACTGGTCGTCTTTACATTTTCTTATAAATAATTGTGAAAACGGACCGGATCATAATCAAATTTGTACCAATATCTTTCATTTGAATGATGTATACACTGACCAAATATTATAAAGAAATATGAAGCCGTTACTGAGATAACGCATTTTGAAAACGGTGAACGAACTTTTGTGTCACCCTATATAATTATGTAATGACATCACATACAGGGTGGGCCATAAAAAGTAACCCCCTACGTTTTTTGCCCATATCTTGGCCAGAAGTAAGAATTTCGGAATGAAATTTTACAGTCTTACAGGCAATTCATATACAGGGTGCGGCCAAAAAAATACCCCACTACGAAAATTGCGATTTCTCGAAAACCGCTGAATATTTTGTTACAAATATTTTCATTCTTATTCGTCACATATTTCTGCACATTATTTGTAAATTTTATGTCAGTATCTTTATATCTGTGATCATGACATCAGGCAAAAGACAGAACAGCATTTTTTCAACTGAACACGACATTCACGCAATAAAAAATCATATTTTTACATAAAGTAGCCTGCAGTGTGACATAATTAGGTTTTCTTCACTAATGAAAAGATCTTTTACATCAATCCAACCATTAATAATCAAAAAACCACGTCTGGACGAAAAAGAAAAAAGCCGATATCAATCCAAGCCGTCTGTTGGTCGAGAGAGCCAAATTCTCTCCCCACATCATGGTTTCTGCAGGTGTCAGCTATGATGGTAAAGGACGCTTACATTTCATTGACGAGAAGACCAAAGTCAATGCTAAGTACTACGTGGAGAATCTTTTGCCTAAGCTTGTCGATGACTGTCACACTGTTTTGGGAAATCAGTTCACTTTTCAGCAAGATGAAGCGCCCGCTCACGGCGCTAAGCTGGCCTAACTTAAAGATTGGCTAACAAGTCACTGTCCGGACATCATCGACAAGGATTCATGGCCACCAAATTCCCCAGCCATGAACCCACTCGACTATGCTGTCTGGGGAGACTGGGATGCAATGCTTGAGACTTACCACAAACTTACCACAAAGCCAGAGAACATTTCTGAACTGAAAAATACGCACAAATCATCTTTGCTACTTATTGTTGTCATGAAATGTCTGTTGAAACGAAAATAACGTTGTTTCACTTCAGGGTTGAACCATTTTGGTGTTCATGATTCGAATTTAATTAAATTTAGCCAAGTTGTCGATAGATATGTGTCAAATAGACTGGCGAAGTTTCATAATAAAATATTCAGCGGTTTTTGAGAAATCTTGATTTTCGTAATGGGGTATTTTTTTGGCCGCACCCTGTATACACATGATGGCCAGATTTCATCAAAATATTTCAAACACAGCAACAGTTATAACACTTTTAGTGAAGCCACCCCCTGCTTTTTGATGATTCAAAAACGGAACACAACAAAAACTAGGTTTTTTGCTGAGATCATGGCTAGAAGAAAGAAGTTCAAAATGAATCTTTACAGGTTTGAAGACAATTCATATTCACACATGATGGCCAGATTTCATCAAAATATTTCAAACACAACAAAAGTTATACCACTTTTAATGAGGCCACTCACCGTTTTTTGACGTTTAAGAAACGAAACGCAGCAAAAAGTAGCAAAAAACACGATTTTTTAAAGTCTCGTCTCAAATAACTGTTGTCAAATTAACTTGGTAGTGCTTCACAACTTGTGTTTAATGTGCCCACCACCATTGCCAAAGCTTCTTTTGAGTCTCTTTGCAAAGTTCTTGATGGTCCTGCTGATTAATCTGACAGATTCCATATTTACCAATTTGATTGTCATCTTGCTAAGTGACTTCTCAGTAACGTGCAGCTGCGCTGGTGACCTGTTTCGTTTTTAAATAGTAGCAATAACGATCCTCTGGCAATGTCAAGGCTATTTGGTAACAAATATTTGAGATGAGACTTAATTAAATTGTGTTTTTGCTACTTTTTGTCGTGTTACCCTACTGAATCGTCAAAAAACGGTGAAGCCTTACTGAATGTGATATAACTTTTGTTGTGTTTGAAATATTTTGATGAAATCTGGCCATCATGTGTAGATGTGCATTATCTTCAAGCCTGGAAAATTTCATTTCTATATTCCTACTTCTGACCAAGATACTGGCCAGAATAATTAAATTTGTTTTTGCAGCTTTTTGTTGCGTCGCGTTTTTGAATCGTCAAAAACGGTGGATGGCTTCACTAAAAGTGATATAACTTTTGTTCTGGTTGAAATATTGTGATGAAATCTGGCCATCATGTGTAAAAATGAATTGTCTTTAAGCCTGTAAAATATCATTTCGAAATTCTTACTTCTGGCTAAGATATGGGCAAAAAACCGTAGGGGATTACTTTTTATGGCCCACCCTGTATATTCAAAAAACTGCTTAAGGTACCGAAATTTCCCCATTTTACCCTAATCCAGCTTCTATTTCCGATATAAAATTAGGGCCTACCTTACTTTACGTTTTCGGCAGTTATCTGCAAATGCTGTGCGCCAATTACAATATTTAGAAGTCGATGTGAACGGTTTGTAAAGTGACAGTGAGACAAATGCTGTGAAATAATTTGGGACCGGACTTCGGAGGAGTGCCAATAGTCGTTCCTAATTATAGGGTCAACCTGCGTTACAGTAGATTCCAATACGATTGACGCAGGAAAGAGAGTAAATTATCGTCTCTTATTATGTTCGAATTCTGACCAATGAACCCACGCGAATAAAGAAGACGTTTCAACAATTATAGCCATGGTTGATTTGAATTCCGTGACTCCTAGCTACAAGCATGTGGCTCCTATATAATTCACGGTTCCATGACATTAGAACGGGCGACAGCAGAACGTGCGACACTAGAACGGCGACAGAAGAACGTTGTACAGATGACCGCTGAGACAATTGAACGGCCAGACAGTTGAACGGGCGACAGATGACCGGTGGACAATTGATTGGTAAAGTCATAGTAAAATTTAATAGCAATCCAACATTGAATTGTTTTTACATTCGACATCGCTTTGATATTCTGCCATTGTGATACTGTTTTTCTCTCAAATACTCATAACTGAATTACCCCAACGGCTCAAATACTCATAACTGAATTACCCCAACGGGTGTGGCTGTATGGAGCGAGTTGGGGAGGTGGTGCGGTGTGGGCCGTGTGGCGAGGAATGGGGGTGAAGGTGGATATGGGGAGGTTTGGTGGTATGCATCTAGGGTGGTGGTGAGGTGGAAGCGGTGTGAAAATAAAGTGAAACATTAAATTTTTCATGAATCTCAAATGTTGATAATTTTGCGTCTTTGGCTTGGCGTAGCGGTAATAATAGTCGTGGCGGTCAATGTGTTAAATCCATGTCTCACACGTAAAAACAAAATTTTTCTTCACACATAGACGTAACAGTAAAACTTCGGTGTTTTAGATGACTTTTGTATAACTGTCTCTAGTATACTCAGTGTCGCCAAACGTCGCTCCCAACATTCAGTAAGAACTCAGAGTTGGCCTAAGTGCAGTGTACAACGCCGCACCTTGTGAATTGTTCATTAGTCGTCCCGGTAATATGACGCTCCGGTCAAGTGTCGCCTGTTCTATTGTCGGCCCGTTCTAATATCGCCCGTTAAAGTGTCGCCGGTCAAGTGTCGTCCGTTCAATTGACCACCGTTCAAATGTCCGTACACCTAATTCACGAACCAAACTCTATTCCCATACTGCATCAACCAGGTTAAATGTCCACTTTGTGATTTAGATTTTAGAAGATGTAGAAATTCAGACTCTTATTCCGGACCAATAGGCAGACATAAGTTTGAAGTTTCATCGACTCCATTTTGACCTCAGCGTAGGCTATCAGAGCGTGTGGTTTGTTCTCCACGCAAAACTTATGCAATATTCCAACTGACAATTGTTACTGACAGTAAGCACATTATCAAGCTGAGTTGGATGGAGCGAAGACAGAGGAAATAACGAACGAAATTCCGTCTTGGCGGAAGGGATTACAACCCCCGATCTCTCAGCTGAAAATCACTTCGCATTAAAGAAACCGACCTATAATATAAGGCATTACTACCGGTAACTATAAGAAGAGACAATATATTTCAAAGACTTGCCTTTTGTTTCGCTTACGCATGGCATCATCTTCTTCAGCCATGTAAACCTTCTGTCAAGTTTTAATTTGTTGTTTCTTTCCTTCTTCCCTGAATGCGACACTTCAACGTTCTTGTAATACCAAAAGAAGAGACCGGTCACGACGGCGTTTGCGATCACGATGACTCCGATTATCCCGCCAACAATAATTGGTGTCTCTGTTGCAAAAATCATTTTATTGCTTCGTAGTTCGCTTAAGTAGTCAACGAGTCCCAGTTTAGTAAAAAAAAAAGAGTAGGTAGCCTACAGCATGTTTTAGGTTTGACGAGTTTATAAGGCTAGCCAAGTACCGTGTGGCTAAAAGGGCACCGCGTGGAAAGAGCGCCCATCAAAAGAATGCTGACACATAAGCGAGAACGACAAAATAATTTATTAAATGAAATGCAATAAAAAAAGTTCTTCTAAAGATCATTTGAAATAACAATGATGAAATTAAACAATGTCTACAATCAGCAGCTTAGGCTGAATTTATTATGCTTCTTCTTTCTGTTCTCTGCCCTTAGGCAGATTCGAATGTTTGACGTCTCCATTCTTCCCTGTTCTGTGCATTCTTTTTCAGCTTCTGATAACCGTCTTTCATCATCCAGTCCAACAGTCTTTGTCTTGGTCTTCCTCTCGTTCTTTTCCCTTCCAGTTTCCCCTCTATGATTGTTCTTAGCATCGAGTCTCCTCTGAGTGTGTGCCCTATCCATCTTCTTTGTCTTTCTCTAATTGTGTGTATCATCGCTCTCTTTTCTCCAACTCTTCTCAAAACCTTCTCATTCGTTACATGATCCCTCCAGCTGATTCTTTCTATCCGTCTCCATAACCACATTTCAAATGCTTCTAGTCTCTTGATGTCTTCCATCCTCATAGTCCATGTCTCCGATCCATATAGCATCACACTCCACACTAAGGTTTTTACCATTCTCTTTTTCAGTTCTTTACTGATTCCACCTCTCAGTATCCCCTTTCTCTTTTCAAATGCATCTTTTCCTAGTACAATCCTCAGTTGTATTTCTCTGTGACACCTTGCATCCTCCGTAATAGTACTGCCGAGATAAGCGAATTCCGTGACTTGTTCCAGTTCTTCTCCATCAATGTATATTTTGACTACCTTCTGCTCTCCTTTGCTTATTCTCATAACCTTTGTTTTCTTTTTGTTGATTTTCATTCCATGCTCTTTTGATGTTGTGTTCAGTCTGTCCATCATTGTTTGTAACCCTTCCTGACTTCCCGCCATCATTGCTTGATCGTCTGCAAATCTTAATGCCCTGATCCACATTCCTCCAACTTTTATCCCTTCCTCCAGTTCCTCCAATGCCTCTTTGATTATCTCCTCTATATAAATGTTAAACAGCAATGGTGACAGTGGGCATCCCTGTCTCACCCCCTTCCTACCTTCCCCTGTTCTGAGTATTCTCCATCTATTCTTATCTGTACTTTTGCCCCATTTACAGATTGCCTATCAATATTCTATCCCTCCAGTCCACTCCAACTCTTCTCAATGCCTTCATCAGTTTCTTCCAGTCCACTTTTTCGAACGCCTTTTTGTAGTCCACGAAACATATGTATACATCCTTTCCTATTTCGCAGCTTCGTTCAGTTATTACTCTCAGCGACCCAATTGCGTCTCTAGTTCCCATGCCCTTCCTAAAGCCGAACTGATCATCTCCTATCTCATGTATTGCCTCTGTTTTCGCTTGTATCCTCTTTGTTAGTATCCTGATCAAGATCTTTGACGCATGTGTAATGAGACTGATTGTGCGGTGGTCCTCACATCTTGTTGCGTTTGGCTTCTTTTTGATTGGTACCATGATGGAGTGTAGTTAGTCTTCCGGCCATATTCCTGATGTGTATATCTTCTGACATATCTTGATTATTTCCTTCATTGCTCTCCCATCCAGACTCTTCAACATCTCTGCTGGTATATCGTCATACCCTTCTGTCTTGTTGTCTTTCATTTCTTTTATTGCTGCTCTTACTTCCTCTGCCAGCAACTCTGGGCCAATATCTTCTTTTGCTTCCCCTATCTGCTCTTCCATCTCCCTTCTCTCCTCTTCTTCTGTTCCATTGGAGTTTTCGTCCTCATATAATTCCTCTATGTATTCTTTCCACCGATTTTTAACTTCTCCAACTTCGCTTAGTATGCTGCCTTGTTTATCTCTAATCTCTATTCCTCCTCCCTTCCCCGTTTTCCTTGATAGATTCTTCACTTTGTTGTATACCATACTATCCATTCCTTTTTGTTGTAGTTCCTCAATCTCTCTGCATTGTTCCCGTCACCATTTTTCTCTGGCCTCCTCCGTTGTTCTCCTCAGTTTGTTGTTTAATCTTCTATATTCTTTCTTTGCTTCTTCTGTGTTTTGGTGCTTCCATTTTCTTCGTTCCTCCATTGCCATTATCATCTCTCCTGTTACCCATGGTTTCCTTGCTGGTGTTGCTCCTCTGTTCCTATGATGTCTTTGGCACTCTTTATGATAGCCTCTTTTAATCCTTTCCATCTTTCCTCTATTGATGATCCCTCCTTCTCTATTAGGTTTTCCTCTATTTTCTCTCCTAGTTCTTTGCTCTTTTCTTTCAAGTTTTTTTTATTCCATCTTTTCCTGTTTTTCTTCTTCTTCTTCATGAATTTCAGTCTTACTTGTATATTCATGACGACCAGATTGTGGTCCGTGTCTGCATCTGCTCCGGGCATTGCTCTTGAGTTCTTTACACTATTCCTATATCTTGATCGTACCAATATGTAGTCTAGTTGGTATCTCGCTGTGTCTCCTGGTGCCTTCCATTTATTATGCATCAGAGGGTAAAACCGTGGATGAGGATAGTAGCCTAAGTTTAGTTTAGACTGGAAACTATTTTACAATTCTTGCAATGGAACTTCTATTTAA
>OX243824.1:9835902-9865969 GCA_945859605.1 Lumbricus rubellus | reverse complement strand
TCCAAACTAACTGCAGTCAATGAATGCAAAATTACAATAAATAAATTTACAGAAATGAGTTCATCAGTAAAGTTCACCTACTTGATACTTCTGGCTTTGCTGTTGTTGCTGTCACGTTCGAAGATGACAGCGTTGAGCTAATAGCAGAAGCGTCCACTGAAATTCAATAGCTTATGCAATAATTGTTAATTATTAAAAAAACGTAGTGTTCGATTAATATTGCCCATGAGATGTATAATAATTGTAGTGACGAACAAGAGTATTTTTCTTCAGAGAACGAGGTTAGACTACTACGCGAAAAGTGTAAAATAACAACAATAATTAAAGTAAATTTTTGTAAAATACTGATTAATAGCCAAGCGAGCCCGCGGGACCATAAACTCAACCCTAGCCGAAGAGCGAAGCACACGACGCGTTGCGACGTCAGAGACTGGACAGCACAGATCACACAAGTAGGACGGAGCACATCCAAGGACACAGCGAGAGACCACAGCAGCAATGCTGTATGAGATCCGATGGGACACAGCTAGGCAGCCAGTGCAGCACATCGCGCATAGAGGCAGAGACATAAGCAAATTTAGGAAGCCGTCTAACAAGGCGAGCAGCCGAGCGTAAGATGCGATTAAACAGGGAGGGACAGAGTGAGTTTAGAATCTATTTTCCTACAAATCTGGCTGACAGCGGCCACCGCATCGGCCAAAATTGTGTTCAAACATGAACACAAACGCCGACCCACTCTTACCTACAAGCCTAATAAATGCATAGGGCCTACGCAATAGAAACATACATAGTGCATAGGCCCTACATCAAAGCATCTACACGTTAAACATATCTAGGCTACCTGTATCGGTTTGGAGTCATATTCGCATACATAATAAGTCATATTCGCATGGATGCATAATTATATCCAAATATATTTCATCCCCTCAAGGGAATAAAATTTAGTAGCAAGAATTAATTAAATTTTAAATCAACGGCAAATTCCAACAATGGGTCTCATGAGAGGTATACTTAAGAAACTGAATTGCATCAAGAGAATCATTTACAATTTTATACTGTAACATAGTACAGTGCGCATAACCTGGGCCATTTTTCTGTCTTGGTATAACGTACTCGGAGCGCCTCTGATTGGTGTGTACTGTGAGAGCCGCTATACAAATTTAGGCTATAGGCCTACTATACAGGGTGGGCCATAAAAAAGTAACTCCTAAGTTTTTTTTGCCCATATCTTGGCCAGAAGCATGAATTTCAAAATGAAATTTTACAGGCATATAGACAATTCATATTTACACATGATGGCCAGATTTCATCAAAATATTTCAAACCCAACAAAAGTTGTGCCACTTTTAGGGAGGTCACCCACCGTTTTTTTACGATTCAAAAACCAGACGCAACAAAAATTATGTCTTTGGCCAATATCTTGACCAAAAGTAAGAATTTTGAAATGAAATTTTTCACGCTTAAAGACAATTCATATTTACACATGAAGACAAGAATTCACCAAACTATTTAAAACAGAACAAAAGTTATACTACTTTTAGTGAGGCCTCCCACCGGTTTTTGACGATTCAAAAACGAAACGCTACAAAAAGTAACAAAACCCGATTTTATTAAGTCTCATGTCAAGTAACTTTTGTCAAATGAACTTGGTAGTGCTTCACAACTTGTGTTCAATGTGTCCACCACCAGTGCCAAAACTTCTTTTGAGTCTTTTTGCAAAGTTCTTGATGAACCTGTTGATTAATCTGGCAGATTGCTTATTTACCAATATGATTGTCATTTTGCTAAGTGACTTTTCAGTGACGCACAACTACGCTGGTACCCTGTTTCTTTTTTGAATAGTAATAATAATGATCATCTAGCAATATCAAGGCTATTTGATGACAATTATTTTATATGAGACAAAAAATTGTGTTTCTGCTACTTTTTTGTTGCGTTTCAATATTGAATCGTCAAAAAACGGTGGGTGGCCTCTCTAAAAGTGGTATAACTTTTGTTCTGTTTAAAATATTGGGACTAAATCTGACCATCGTGTGTAGATATGAAATGTCTTTAAGCTTGTAAAATTTCATTTCGATATTCTTACTTCTGACAAAGATATTGACCAGAATAATAACATTTGTTATTTGCAACTTTTGTTGCGTCACGTTTTTGAATCGTCAAAAAACGGTGGGTGGCCTCACTAAAAGTGATATAACTTTTGTTCCGTTTGAAATATTGTGATGAAATTCGGCCATCATGTGTAAATATGAATTGTCTTCAAGCCAGTAAAATTTCCTTTCGAAATTCTTACTTCTGGCCAAGATATGGGCAAAAACACGGAGGGGCTTACTTTTTTATGGCCCACCCTGTACAATTCAATTGCGTCACAATCAACGACCTCATAATTAAATAGAGCTTCCTATATTTCGCTGCCCAGTGACATTGAGGCAGCAGAGAAAGAGCAAGTACGAAGAGTATTTTTAAGCTCAACCAATCACCGCTCATGAAAGAACCAACAATCACAGAAGACGATTCATCGTATTTACCTTCGCCCCTGGAAAATAGTAATAATAATTTTACTTGATCACGAATTTCCAATTGTTTACAGCAGAGGTTTTCAAACCTTTTAAAGCTGTGAACCCCGTAGCCAGTGATGCCACAGCTGGGTTTTTTTTCAGCTAGATCTGGGTTTTTTGGCCTTCGTCTGTTTTTTTTGGGACAAAATCTGGGTTTATTTTGGTGAGCTAACTATTTGTACTTACAACACATGAATATTCTGTAAAATTCAATGTAAAATGGTTGTGATAGCCTACATAATTTTCCGACTAATTTTAATTTGAAGCTCCACTATCAAGATCTCACGCTGTCAATTCACAAATAATTCACAATGTATAACCTGTAAAATACTCTGCACAGAAATAAACCATTTTGACATCTCAAAATAGTTCAGGTCACACCTCTCTCCTTGTTAAGCTCATTGTCATTATGGATGCCGAGCATCTGACAACTTTAACAATTGATATTTTTAAAATTGTAATTACATTTAATTCGACTCTTTTGACGAACATCTTGTTAACCTTCATCAGAACAAGCGAAAAACCAACTTAATTTGAATAAAAGGGCTCTAAAATAGCTCATATGAATAGTCTGGGGTTTTCTGGGTTTTTTTGGAAGGAAATCTGGGTTTATTTCTGAAACCTCAGTGGCAACACTACCCGTAGCATGTCGTGGTTACATGGCGTACCCCGATTGGCCTAGTCAATAAATTTGGCCAATCGACATTATTATTTGTGTAGGCTAATTAGGTGAATGACAGTAGTGTATTATTGAAAACGTCTGGGCTAATACACTACTGTCATTCTTCTTCTTTCTGCTCTTCCATCAGTTTCCTGACGATGAGGCCCTTATGAAATCATTCAACATGTCAATTCAACCGTGAAGCAGATAAGCCAAAAAATTCAAAATACACATTATTAATAATGGTCCGTGCATCAGTGTGAAGGGTGTGTCTGTTTTGCGATGCAGAGTTTTGTCCAAATTTGGTGATATGAGCGGCAAACATAAATTATGCGAACATCAGTCACTCGAAATATTCCTTTGCCTTATCGACAACATCTGCATGCATTGTAGTGAAATGACGCTTGAATTTTCTCGGGTTGCATTGACTCATTAAACAGAGTTTGCACACACATACAACGAAGAGCATTTGTTCCGACTGCAACGAAACCATATGAAGTAATTATACTCCGGATCACTCTTGCGTAATTTTCTCTTTTCTCACTGTCACCCACTCCTTTTCCTAAGTGTTGACCTTCCAGTCTCTTCGGTAGCTTCTATCGTTCTTCAGTGGCCTAAACCTACCCCTACTGATTTAACTGACTTGAATCTACTGTCTAGGTAAAGATCTACAGTAATTTCTTGTTTTCCCTCGACAAACAACGACGATAGGTTTCCAAAGTATATTATAATCAAATCCAACGTAAAGATGAAACAGCAGCAACAACACGATAATGTCTATCCTTGCATTATCTCAGCAACAACGACTCTTCTCTCCAACAACTAATCAACCACTACTACACTCATCACAGCCTATCTCGCCACTCTTCCTTTAAGCACTCCCTCCTTCTCTCTATCTCTCATTCGTACGCGCAACCCTCGTCTAGACAGTCGTCTCAAAAATCGCGCGCCTAAAACGCAGCTGTGCTCTCTGGCCCGTTCGTCGCTGGCGTACACACAATCAACCGGCCGCTGTACTAGGCCTATATTAAATACGCTTACACACACATTTGTCTTTGTCGTCAGAATCTTCTGATTTCTAGTCAGCTTTTCTCTTTAAAAATTTAACCATTGTTAAGAAAAACGTTGAAAAATATTAATATTACAATTATGTTAAGAAATCTCTTTCAGCAGCAATGGCGTCCCTATAGGAACGTCTCAATTAGCCTACATTCAAATGAACTAGAAAGAGCATAGGAAGGAATTAAATTTATTAAATTAACTTGACATCAATAAGTAGGCTAATAACCATAGATAGCTCTGTTGTTTTCATAAATCAGTTGTTCTTATATAATTTATGATGATAATGAAAACCTTGCAAATGTACTATTTTTTATTGTTTTTTGAAAACCTTGCAAACGTAGGCATACTGTTTTTATTGTTGTTTGGACCTGCTTGTGAACCCCTTGGCAACATGCGACGGACCTCCAGTCTAGTGATGTAATGTAATTTGTATTCATGCAAGTTGTCTTAGCTTTTTTCCATTCATGAGCTGTGATTGGTTGATCTAAAAAATAGATTATGCGTGATGAACTTCTGATTGGTTGAGCTAAAAATAGATTATGCGTGATGAGCTGTGATTGGTTGATCTAAAAAATAGATTATGCGTGATGAGCTTCTGATTGGTTGAACTAAAAATAGATTATGCGTGATGAGCTTCTGATTGGTTGAGCTAAAAATAGATTATGCGTGATGAGCTTCTGATTGGTTGAGCTAAAAATAAATTATGCGTGAGAAGGTCCGCAAGATGATTCAGCAGAAACCACGTGATCCCTTTATTTACGAAATAGGAGCTTGGTTTATTAAAAACAGTCTAATGGTTTTCTTGCTTAAATAGAAGCTGAATTGACGATTTTCATCATGTGTCTCAACATGCATCCAGCTTCTATTTCAGATTTAAAAAAAACTTGATCCATCTTCCATTTCTTAAGCGGTTTTTCATCAATCCAGCTTCTTTTTCACCTGTAAAAACATTCATCCAGCTTCCATTTCTCAAGCGTTTTCTCATTAATCCGGCTTCTATTTCGGTGGACGAGTTGTCGGTGGACCAGTTGTCCGGGGACGAGTTGTCGTTGGACGAGTTGTCGTTGAACCAATTGTCGTGGAACCGTCACAATTACACAATAATAGACATTCGGACAATTTGAACGCCTTTAACCGTATGTCACATTGACGTTCTGTGGATGTATTGCATGATAGAATTCGATTTTAACGAAATAACAAATGTTTCAAAATGTACTTACTGCAGTCGGAGACAAAGACAGTCAGTTCTTCACTGTATCCCTTTCCGTCATATATATTAGTTGCTATGCAGCTGTAGTTTCCATTGTATGTCACCAGAATGTCAGGTCCTGCGGGAAACTCTTCGTCGACAATCCGCCAATTAACTGAAGGTTCAGGATTGCCATTTGCCATACAAGTTATCGAGATTTGTTCTGAACTGGACGCATTTCCATTACAGGTGCAAAAGTTGTTTGCGCAGTTAGTTCCATTCATCGTCAGATTACATGGAGAATCTGCAATGGATCATAAAAAGAAATTATAATTATGTGCCCACTAAAAAAAATCCGAACTAGTTTGATAATATCATGCATAATTGAACCTAGGAGACAAAGCAATGAATGAATTGGTGCAACTATGCCAGGACATATATAACACAGGAGAATGGCCAGAGGACTTTCTGCAGACCATAGTTATACCAATACAGAAGAAACAGAATGCAATAAACTGTGAAGACCATCGCACTATAAGCCCTCTGACACACGCATCAAAGATATTGCTAAGAATAATAAAAAAAAGACTGCAGTCAAAAGCGGAAAGGGATAAGTGCCTAGGAGAGGATCAATATGGGTTCAGGAAAGGCAGAGGGACAAGAGATGCAGTGGCAGCGTTGAGAGTAATAGCAGAAAGAAGTATTCAGCATGGACAAGATATATACATCTGTTTCGTCGACTACGAAAAAGCTTTTGACAGAGTGGACTGGAAGAAATTAATGGGAATACTGAGACGAATAGGGGTGGACTGGAGAGAAAGAAGATTAATAGGCAATCTATACATGGGTCAAAGAGTAAAGATAAGAATCGATGGAGAATTCTCAGAGCCAGGAAAAATAGGAAGAGGAATGAGGCAAGGATGCCCCTGCCACCAATTCTATTTAACATCTATATTGAAGAAATTGTCAGAGAAACGCTAGAGGAGCTGGAGGAGGGGATAAAAGTGGGTTGGAAAATGGTGAAAGCACTAAGATTTGCAGACGACCAGGCGATGTTGGCTGGCAGTCAAGAAGGCTTACAAAAGATGATGGACCGCTTAAATACGATATCGCTGGACTACGACATGAAAATAAACATAAAGAAGACAAAGGTGATGAAGATAAGTAAGAGAGGAGAGGAAACGGTAAATATCACATTAAATGGGGAGGAAATAGAACAAGTGAAGAAGTTATGCTATCTGGGAAGTGTGGTTACAGAGGATGCAAGGTGTCACGTAGAAATAAAAAGAAGAATAGCTATGGGGAAAGATGCATTCTACAAAAGGGGGGAGCTACTCAGAGGAAGTCTAAACATGAATCTGAAGAAGAGAATGGTGAAGACATTGGTGTGGAGTGTTGTTCTGTACGGCTCGGAAACGTGGACAATGCGACAAGAGGACATAAAGCGACTGGAGGCCTTCGAGATGTGGATATGGCGCAGAATGGAGAGAATCAGCTGGGTTGAGAGAAAAACGAACGAGGAAATCTTACAATTGGTGGAATAAAAGAGATCACTGATGGACACTATACGTGGGCGACAGAAGAAATGGATAGGACACATCTTAAGGAGCGACACCCTACTAAAAGACATCATTGAGGGACGAATGGAGGGGAAAAGGATGCAAGGTAGACCAAGAACAATGCTGCTGGACTGGATGCTGCCAGAAGAGGGATACAGTGGACTGAAGAGAGAAGCTCAGGACAGAGAAAAATGGCGTCGTTGGACATACGAACCTGCCTGACGGCAGAGAACATAAAGAAGATGCATAATTGTAAAAAATTCCGTTTTGTCCTCGCACAAAAATTTCATTGTTAATTTTTTTGTTGGTAACTTTTGAACGGTTTTTATAATCCTTTGTGTAACTTTTTATTTTCTCATTTATTTTCCTCCTGATATTTCTTTCGTTTCGCACCAACTCTCAAGGACTCATGTCACTCATCTAACTGATATTATTATATTAATTGTTTAGCATCATCATTTAAGAGATAGCCGACATGTAGCAGGTCCATACAAGAAATGAATATTGTAAGAGTTTTTTATAGAAACTTCTTAGGCCTATTTAAGTGACAATTTTAACCAGCCTACAAATAATTGCCTTTACATCTTATTAGATTTTAGTTGGGTTATGTCGATTAGCTTGAATTTGTGCAAACCTATGTTTACAATTTAAATTTGAAAAAATTTCAATACCCTTAGCTATTCTCAATTTCTTTTTAAAACCAGCTATACCTATAAGAAAATAATATTCTGTTGTACATGGTGGCCTGGTGGGCCATAAAAAATTTAGGTGTTTTGCCAATATTTTGGCCAGAAGTAAGAATTTCGAAATGAAATTTTACTGTCTTAAAGACAATTCATATTTACACATGATGGACAGATTTAATCGAAATATTTCAAGCGAAACAAAAGTTATATCACTTTTACAGAGGCCACCCATCGGTTTTTGACGATTCAAAAACGAAACCCAACAAAAAGTTTTATAAAACACGATTTTATCAAGTCTCATCTCAAATAACTGTTATCAAATAGCCTTGATATTGCCAGTTGATCATTATTATTACTATTTTAAAAAGAAACAGGGTACCAGCACAGCTGTGTGTCTCTGGGATGTCACTTAGCAAGATAGGCCTAACAATCGGGCTGGTAAATATGGAATATGCCAGATTAATAATTTCGTTTTTAAAACAATGAAATTCAGATATAAAAAAATTTATAATATATATATATATATATATATATATATATAAAGACCAAGGTGTCAATGGCAGATAAAATGTGCATTCAGACACCTTTTGAGCAAGATCTTGTCCCGCGGGCTCGCTTGGCTATTAAGCAGCGCCGTGCTTTCTCGGTCGTGGGACCCACTGTCTGGAATGACCTCCCGGTTTCGCTTCGCTCTCTACTTGTGGTCCATCCGGCTGAGTTCTACAAGTCTCTCGATTCTTTTTTGGTCGTGGTTGGGCTGGGAGCGCCTCTGAGTAGTTTCCTTAAGGGCGCTATATAAATGCTCTGAATGAATGAACGAATGAATGAAGATCCTGGAGATATAAGGCTATGAGCAACGTTAACTTGATAAACAGTGAGAGCGCAAAAATTAAGAGTTAAGCTGCAGTTAAGAGATTTGCAGTGAATGAAAAGAGATCGGCTCAATGTCGATTGTTCGAGTTTCATTGAGAAAGCCAATGGCCGCAAATCTTCGGAATTGTACCCGATGGATTGACAATCAATTCAGGAGAAATATCACAATCTGTAACCAAAACTTAGAGCGGTATGAGAATTGATGGGCAGGGGCTTCTATCCCCCCCTAAGCAGCCGGGCTCAATTCATCTTCTTCCACCTCTTTTTGGCCCGACAATATTATGTTATCTAGCCCATTCCTCTGGGGAATGAAGCTAGGTTTCTGAGATGGACAGGGGTTTGGGGAAGGGATGCGCCCTCCCCATAAGAATTTTTTCTATTTCCGCATTGCAATTTCAGCCTTTTATCTATTTCAGAAATTTCATGAATTTTATATAGCGCCCCTTTAAGCTGTAATTTTCACAAATAGGCCTACTATATTTCAGTGGAGAGATTGCTGAAAATAGTGGTATATAGGACTTAGTAAATATATAGGCCTGTGCTTACAATAATATTTTTGGGAGCTTCCACATTGCAATGTAGGCCTAGCTGACAAAAGAGCGGTTTGAGATTTCGATAAATATATTTTTAATTACAATAATTTATTTATCAAGTTCAGCAACTCAGTTCTGCTGGTAATGGACTGACTATTATGACAATAAATAATTGCTGAAGTAAACTTAGGCCCATATAGCAGCTTAACCTATAGCCTATTTGTTGCAATTCAACCAGCTTAGGGCCTCTCTATAGCTATTGCCCAAGACGGTCCTGAATTGCTGACCGAGACACAATTAGCAGAAATTGTTACATGGTACACAAACCAAGCAGGAACTACCAAAATGCTAAAATTGGGTAGCCATGTGCTAAGCGCCTCTGATGAGTGTGCACTGCGAGAGGCGTTACTTAAATTTATGGATAGAGTAGCCTACAATGCAACAGAATGAAAATACAATGTAGGTTTACGTCACATTGACGCCGTTTACTAAGTGTTCAAGGAAACAAAACATTTTGAAATTTGAGTCTGAAATTTGAAACATAACACTGGAGAGAAGCCATTTAGTTCTAAAAAATAGTATTTGTACAAGTATTAATAATAATTAAAATTCATTATAATAATTATTATTGCGTAATTTATTAAAATAGCAAATAATACTATTATATTCACATAATCGTAAACTTTATCATGGTATATAAGACCTATAAGTTCATGTTATGCAAACATATAGGCCTAGATAGTATAGCTAAAAACTACTACCATTCTGTCAAAATGTTCTATGGGGGGAAGTAATTTATGGGGAACTTCCATAGAGGTGCCTAGATTCAGTAGATTGAGCACTGTCTTCAATGGCCGGTTTTCTCACGCCGCATAGTGTTTAGTTAACGAAATATGCCCGTGAAGCAAACTTTTTCAGTAAACAAAACAAAACAATTGTGACTTTATTTTTGTCACGTCTATGCAGACGATGATGTCGCGAGATTAAGTGCGAAAACTACATAGCCTACATGACATTTGTATCATAGCCTAGATAATTATATTGGGCTTATGTAGGGCCTACAAGGCGCCAACAAAATCGAGCGACTTGTTCCGGTGTAAAGGTTTCAAATTACCCCCTCCTAAACATTACCCCCCGGTAATTTGAAACCGGTCTCAGATTACCCCCCGGAAACTAGATTTGCATCAATCATCGCATTTGTTGCACTAATAAAATCAGAAAAATCATCCCGCTTTTTGTTTTGGTCTGCAGAATATCATCCTTCATCCTACTTCGTGTTTTGTTATCAATATTTTGATCCGAAAAAAATAATAGCCTCGACGCCATTTTCTCCACGCAAACTTCAGCGGCGATTAGTATTTTAGTTACAGATGAAAATATTGAAAACAAACCACGAAGTGGGATGACGGATGAAAATCTTCAGACCAAAACAAGAAGCGGGATGATTTTTCCGATTATTTTAGTGAAATAAATGCGATGATTGGTCCAATTTACAGTTTTCAGGGGGGTAATGTTTAGGAGGGGGTAATCTGAAACCTTTACACCGGTCTGCATTTAGGCCTGTAGGCTCACACGAAAAGCGCGTATGTCGTAGGACTTTAACTGAAGACTCTGAAGTTGTACACGTAAAAAGTGTAATAAAAATTTTAAATAAAAAAATCCGCTTTCCCCCTGTTTTTCACTGGGCGCAACCTGCGCCCACCATGTAGGCCTATAGGGATAGAAGCCCCTGCGTGTTAGAGTTGATATGGGAAGATTTGCCTTTGGGAGCGACAACAGACCCATCAAGAACTTTGCAAAGAGACTCATAAGAAGTGCTGGTACTGGTGGTGGGCACATTGAACACAAGTTGTGAAGCACTATCAAGCTCATTTGATAATTATTATTTGAGAAATTATTTAATAAAATTGTGTTTGGCTACTTTTTGCTGTGTCACGTTTTTGAATCGTCAAAAACAGGGTGTGGCCTCACTAAGAGTGATATAACTTTCGTTCTGTTTGAAATATTTTGAAATATTTTGATGATATCTAGATATGAATTGTCTTTAAGCCTGAAAAATTTCATTTCGAAATTCTTACTTTTGGCCAAGAAATTGTCAAAAACCTTAGGAGGGGGTCTTTTTTGGCTCACCCTGTAGATTAATGTCACGTAGGGTAGGGTGGGGCATAACGCCTAGTGTGGGGAAGACACCCCCGCTGAATATCTTTGCAGTTGGCGACTTTTGATAACTACCCATGACAGCAGACGCCATTAAGAATTATAAGAAGTTAAAACGAGACCAATTTCTTGTTTTGGTGGAAGACAGGAAATAAAAGTTTGTTTTTCGTGTCTATTTTCTAATTCTCGTATGCAGTTCATTCAGCTGTAATTAATTTCATGTTTAAGGGATCGGCATGAGACTTACGTCATTATTTAGCTAAATAAATGCACAACAGAAATATAGCTTAAAGTTATCAATTCAGTTTAATACAGAACCGACAAAATCAATAATAGCAGACAGCCATGGATGGGGAAAAAGGCCTCATACGCTGCGGGGCAAAAGGCCTCATATATACATGTACGCTGCTGGGCAAACGCCGCCCGGGGCGTTTTCCCCCAATACAGATGGAAACGCCATATCAATAAATTTGGTTAGTTTCATATAAATTTTTATGTTACAAAATAAATAGGCCTATTCATATGATTGTCCTTGCTTTGTGCAATATTGTGTAGGCTAAAAGAATGTTTCTATGGTATATAATTGAATTTGAAGACGGTGCGGAAAACACAGCGTGCAGCCTATGGTTCAACTTGCCTTGCTGCGGCTCAAGTCACGCCACAAGTCTGTTTTCCTCCAAAATATGAACAGCTACTCCTCCAGCACATCTTAGAAATGGAGAAGGCATTCTTTGGCTTGACCACGTCAGATGTACGCCATTGGGCTTCTTGCCCCATGTAAAAGGGCTTCTTGCTCCATACCTGGGGCAAGAAGTCCTTTTACACTAGTTTAATAAAAATTGAGTTTTTCTCGAATTGGACTAACATTAAGTAAAATCAACATTTCTACTGAATAGTGCATATAATGCAGCTACTTGTCACCAATTTTGGTTGTATTCAGATTGCGCAACTTTACTGTGGGTGATGTCAAACGTTAAAGGGGGCGTCCTGCCCCACCCTACCCCTATAGTGAAATTTGGTATACTATTAAAACTGTGCAATTTGCCGATGAAGATTTTAAAAAAATGCATAAACAAGGTTTTAGGTTAAAAATGCAGTTTAGGATAAAACAAAGTAAAATTATTTTGCATTCCGTTTTTTGTCGTTTTTTAAAAAGAATTTCTATAAAACGGTATCCTATCGATAAGGCGACTTTTATAGTGCGACCATCAAAAGAGTGACTTCTATAGGGCGCCGATTTTAAGGCGACTGATCAAAAGAGCGACCATCAAAAGGGCGACCGATCTAAAGGGCGACAATCATAAGGGCGACCTATTTGCTGAAATCTCAACCATATCGACCATGAATAATTTTTTATTAAATAATATTACATTAAAACACACAGAAACTAAACTAAATTCTCTGCATTAATTTTTAAAGAAAATGAGGACTAGAAGTATATGTAATGAAAGTCTCCCATCAACCATTAACAAATCGCGACCCTTCTTGCTCTTAACGAATTGTAACGCCATTCTCAGTCTTACTCGCGAAATTACTTTCACAGAAATGCAATGCGCGTTTAAAATTGTTCATGTACATTATAGAGGTCTACTCATAGCGTAGGCCTGAATAAGCCTTTTTTCGTATTTTTCTTTCATGTAGGCCGCCCGCTTTAATCAGTGGCGTAACTAGGAACTCGTGGGCCCCTACACAAAATATGAAGGTGGGGCCCTCTCCCTACGGTACTTATTGAAATGTATTATTATACTTATTAATTTACTGAAATGCTGATGTATATGAACAAGATACAAGTACAAATTACAGTAAACTGTAAGTTCCTAACAAGGCTGAAATGACAATTAGCCTATGACATGTGCGACTGAAGTTAAGTAGGCTGGTCTTAACGGCCTATGCAAGGTTTGGTTGAAGTCCTTTGCTATAATGTGAATTCATTCAGTCAAAACCCAGAACTCTTTTTTCCAATGAGATGCGCAATTTATTTCACGGAAATAAGTTTCTCTAAAACAGGGGTGTCAAAGAGCCGGCCCGCGGACGATTTTTTCCTGGCCCGCGGAGCCTTCCCTAAAGATTAAAAAATATTTATAATGTTGTCAACATTTCATAAGAAGCGAAAAGTGGACATTTAATCAAGATCTGTTCGCAATATTTGGACTTTTCTGGGAATTGGCTGACCAAGCCCGGAACTCCCTCTCAAATCACTACCCAAATTTTCTCAGTAGCTTCAACACCCTGGCCCGCCGCTTGCTAGAAAATGTTCACACTGGCCCGCCACTTGTTAGAATATGTTCAAACTGGCCCGCCACTAAAAAAGGTTTGACACCCCTGCTCTAAAATAATGTCAACACCATGCAAATGCAATGACGCCATTTCCGGGACCGGAAAGTTATCACTAATTAAACATTAGGGCTGTGCACTGCTGGAGCTGGGCGTCTCCGAGTCCGACTCGTCGCGTCATGTCGGGTTGACGGAACTTGACGGGTTCTCGGGTATCCGTACTGACTACTGAGAGTCTGACACGGTTACGGTATTGTCTACTTAGTCTACTACAATATTTATTTAACATAATTGTGATGCGATCTCTAAAAATGGGGCTCATATCGCACGGTAGCATCTTGAGATAATGGCCGATTTCTGTGAACCAGTGATATTTCAGTTCTAAAAATAATTCCCAATTTCAGTTCAAATTCAGTTCTAAGACTCTAATTTCAGTTCTAATTCTATTTCTATTCTGAAAATAATTCCTATTTCAGTTCTAAATCAAGTTCTGAAATAATTTCAGTTTTAACTCAAGTTCTGAAATAATTTCAGTTCTAATTCAAGTTCTGAAATAATTTCAGTTCTAATTCAAGTTCTGAAATTATTTCAGTTCTAATTCAAGTTCTGAAATTATTTTAGTTATATGGGCCTAATACAAGTTCTAAAAATGTCAGTTCTGGAATAGATAAACAATCTTCGACCAGTGGCCTAAACACAAGTTCAACTGTTACGGGTGTAACATGTGAAGTCAGATCTTCTGTGTTGAGACTTGCGGCCAAAAGTTTCGCCCATCCGCAATATCTCTACTTTTAAAGCAAGTTTCCGAAGTCATTAAAATTTTATGGTATGGTATCTTGAAATATGGGGAATGGTCTATCCACTGTGTAAAAATCATCTACCCTTACAATATTCTAGCACAGACCACGATCCAAGTGCTACGATTCTGCCTGCGTACTACAGTCCGCCATTGTAATGTGTAGTCTCTGACCCATTAATTGAGATACATGTAAATAAAACTCTGCACCTGTTCCAAAATCAGAGAAGTTTCAATAGCCAGTCACAAAATAGCCAATAGACACCTCTATTCCCCCATCCTCATTTGTCCAATCCACAAACATCTAGGTAGGTTAGATCCTTACTGTACAATTATTATAGACGTCTTGGTATTATGACTCTTACCCTATCAGTATAATTATTATTTCCAAGTGAATTGAGGTGTCAAAATGTCAAGCCCGATTTCAACCCTATGGGTGCCGCTGATGCTTGATATGTGTCTATAGGCTCATGTTCAAATATTCCCCTCCCCCTACCGTAACCTCATACAGGCTGTACATCAAATGCACCTGTAATTAACTTCCTTCGCCCTGTGTTCAACGGTGCCCAGTCATCCGTCACATTAAACAATGTCAGGTTGTTTGACTAGCGATCCTATGTCTTAGACCTGTACCAGGGCCCCTTTGTTTCAATGATTAGGAAAGCAAACGTAATATCTTAGTTAGTTGTGGCAATATGCCAGAGGGGCCCGGGGGATGGGGAATTATATCCGAAGATTTCTGGGAAATGGATTGCCTGACTTTATACAGACTTGCACAGAAAATGAATCACAAAAATCATCACAGTGTAATAATTTTCGTTCTAAAATAATTCCTATTTATATTCATATTTCAGTTCTCTCAGGTGTATTTCAGTTCTATTTCTATTCTCGTTCTCAAAATAATTCTTAATTTTCGTTCTTATTCTCGTTAACGGAATTGCATAATTTTACTTCTAATTTCTATTTCCGTGTTAATGAAAATATCACTGCTGTGAACCGGGTATCAGAGGTCGATTTTAACTTTTTTGCATCTTCATATAGTACACTGTATTATGTAATTATTCGCGAAGTATCAAAGCTAAAGCTAAAATCCGTCTGCAAAAATTTTGTACTAATTTTATTTGTGAATGTTGTATCTTTTCAAAGTGTCAAAATCAGACTTTGTAGTGCGTATACAAATCATTGTCGTCGGTCATTATAACCTTTCACCCCTATTGAACTTGGTATCTTCTGAAAGCTGAGATTCTGGGCTAACTAATGGTGGTCAAATAAATTATGCTAATTATTTTCCGGCCATGATAATAAGCAGAACATAGAGGCAGCCCTTTTTATACAAACGAAACTAGGGTGATCACCTTTACCTCGCGTTTCCCGAAAACTGCATTATCACAGTTTTGGACACTAAAATATTCACAATTCGGTCAAATATCAAGATATTTGATCCAAATAGGGCTTGTTTTAAAGGGAAATATCTACTGTTTAACACAGTATAAAAATGTCATTTTAGACTTTTACGACATTAGCTTCCTTTTGACGGATCGCATCACATATTTTTTCGGAGTCTTGCAAACTCGGGGCCCCTCTGGGGCCTCTACACTCGGGAGCCCCTATATACTTTGTGTACCCAGTTTACCCTATTGTTACGCCACTGGCTTTAATTGAACTAAAGAATAAACACCGACAAAAGTTACTGACCATTCATAATACCGTAGGCGGCAGAGGCGCCGTTAGGCGTACGCACTTACGCAAGTGCGTACAGCGCGAAAAGGCAAAAAAAATTTTTCCACAAATTGTAAATTTATTATAAGCGATGAAATTCTATTGAAATTTTATAATCTATAATAGAATATACTTATTTCCTTACTTACTTACTACTTACTTACACTCTAATAGAGAGCCATCTTGGCATTGAGCGTCTTATAGCCGCCTAGGCCCTAGAGGTCTATGGATCCTGGGATTCCTGGATGTAAAACCGTTAAAACTTTTTTTAAATTTAATTTTTGTTTGTATGTGTTTTTATGTGCACTTTTTATAGCCAGGGGCGGATCCAGGGGGGGGGGGCAATCCGGCCATGGCCCCCATTTAAAACTGCCATGGGAAGTTGTCGCCCTCATTTGGTATGAAATTAGTAATATGCATATGGGTGTAATGGCATATTGCCCCATTCTATTCGGAAAATGGCATGGGACGTGGCCCCCCAGTCGGTTTTCAAGTGGAGGAGCAAAAAAAGTCATCAACTTTTTGGCGGATGAAATGGTATAATTTTCTCCCAAAAAAATTTGGCAGATGACAAAGTACTTCAGCCAAAGACTGATCCCTATTTATTTTTTGTCCAATAAATGCGACGATTGATGCAAATTACAGTTTGCAGAGGGGTAATGTTTAGGAGGGGGTAATAATTTGAAGCCTTTAGCATGGGCGTCCGCAGGAATTTTCTAGGGGCGCAAACTTTTATATAATTGTCACATGGTCTAAATTTATTGGGTGACAGTTTGAATGTCCATATTACCACGAGAGAATCCTATATCCTACCTATACGTTATGCGCACAAAGAAAGATATATTATATAGGTTCAACATGACTGCCTAAAAATGGCTCCATATGAGGTCGACACAGCCAAAAATGCGCTGGTCGCTGGGTCTCCGCCCCAGACCCCGCTGGGGGAGCTTACTGTAAAGACAAAACCGTTCTCTTTTACAATAACAGTTTGATTTTTATTGTTCTCCTGGTAGCTTGCGACACTGAAAAACGACTTATTCGTAAACATTTCGCGACTTTGTCGTTCACAAATAGCTGGCAAACAAGAGCCTCAAAATGGCTCCATTTAAGGTCGAAACAGCGAAAAATGCGCTGGTCGCTGGGTCTCCGCCCCAGACCCCGCTGGGGGAGCTTACTGTAAAGACAAAACCGTTCTCTTTTACAATAACAGTTTGATTTTTATTGTTATCCTGGTAGCTTGCGACACTGAAAAACGACTTATTCGTAAAAATTTCGCGACTTTGTCGTTCACAAATAGCTGGCAAACAAGAGCCTCAAAATGGCTCCATTTAAGGTCGAAACAGCGAAAAATGCGCTGGTCGCTGGGGCTCCGCCCCAGACCCCGCTGGGGGAGCTTACGACGCTCCCCCAGACCCCCTAGTCGGGATGGGCTTCGTGCCTTCGGAACTCGCAACTTCCCGCCTTCGGCGCCGCCACTGACGATTACAATACAGTGTCCTGGCACTTTTTTTTACACTTTACGCACTGTATATATATACATATGGGATTGGATTGGTAGGCCCTAGTATTTACGCCCCCCCCCCCTAACCAGAAATCCTAGATCCGCCCCTGAATATAAGCTCGTATCGATCGCTGTTCGCTTCAATTATTTTGTGCAAGTTGTGCGTACAGAAATAAAATCCTGGCGGCGCCGCTGGTAGGCGGTATTACTCTTACATATACCGTCTTTCATCCACCATTTTCATTGAACCCCTTCCGCACGAGGCAAGGTCCCTGTCGCGCGATCTTGCACAAATGGGGTCTTGGGTCGTCGGCGGACTGCGAGTGCGGACAGGTGCAATCCATGGAGCACATCGTCAACGTGTGCCCAAGGACAAAATTCAGCGGTGGCCTGCGAGCCCTGCACAATGCGGAAGAGGATGCGAGACATTGGCTGAAGTCAGAAGCGACTAAAGCACTCGCGAAATAAATTGAACCACTGAGAACGTTCGATGTTGACACTTTAGATTGCTCAAAATTAGTAAACAAACAGCCAGCCTGTTTGCGTATTTTTTTAGATATACCGTCTTTCACAGAGCGTATTTATTTACCCAATCGAATTGTACACAGCGCGAACGTTCGATGTTCGCCCTTATGATTGTCGCCCTTTAGATCGGTCGCTCTTTTGATGGTCGCTATTTTGATGGGTTGCCCTATTGATGGTCGCTCTTTTGATCAGTCGCCTTAAAAATCGGCGCCCTATAGAAGTCGATCTTTTGATGGTCGCCCTATCGAAGTCGCTTTATGTCACCAAGTTCTTTTTTTAGTATAGTCAGTTATACCCCGCCGGTTAGGACGGGGGGTTTATAAAGCAATGCAGAAGTCATTGTAACAGTTAGGCAGTTATTATTCATCGAACAAAATAAACGTTAAGTTCCCGTGAAACACGGTTTAGTCGATAGTTGATAGTCTAATCAAACCCTCAAATCCTAGGTTAGTTAGCTACCCCGGGCCTCGACCGATTTCCGACCCCGGTTGCCCCCCTCCCCAACAATTCCGGTTATGACTCACAGTTTGCTGAACGTCCAAGGCTCCTCAGGTGGAACCGTTCCACTGGAACAGTTTTCGCATCCGAAGACTCACTGCGTCATGCTGTCGTTGCAGTTCCAAGATGCTCGTGAATACCAACGTTTCGTTGCGTCGAGAGACCTGTTGCCCTGACGAAGGTGATTCATGCGTCGAGAGACCTGTTGCACCGACGAAGGTGATTCTTGCGTCGAGAGACCTGTTGCACCGACGAAGGTGATTCTTGCGTCGAGAGACCTGTTGCACCGACGGAGGTGATTCCTGCGTCGAGAGACCTGTTGCACCGACGAAGGTGATTCTTGCGTCGAGAGACCTGTTGCACCGACGAACAACGGTCTGGTCCGTCCAGAGACCCGTTGCGTAGACGACCAACGACTTGGTCCGTCCAGAGACCCGTTGCGTAGACGACCAACGACTTGGTCCGTCCAGAGACCCGTTGCGTAGACGACCAACGACTTGGTCCGTCCAGAGACCCGTTGCGTAGACGACCAACGACTTGGTCCGTCCAGAGACCGGTTGCGTAGACGACCAACGACCTGGTCCGTCCAGAGACCGGTTGCGTAGACGACCAACAACTTGGTCCGTCCAGAGACCCGTTGCGTAGACGACCAACGATTTGGTCCGTCCAGAGACCCGTTGCGTATTCAGACCAACGGCTTCGTCCGTCGAGTGACCCGCTGCGTAGCCCAGCGTCCGTCTTTACTCGAACGTAGACGTTTCTCCGGTTTCTCAAACGCTCTTCGCACGTCCTGTCTCTCGCTCGTCTCAACTCAGCCTCAATATACGTTGCCTTCCACCCCTTGACGTTGATGCCTTGCCCATCCCTCTAGAAAGCCCTTCCCATTGGACTGCCCATCCCATTGGACCCCTCGGTCACCGTTTATCGACCCATCGTACCTACGTACCCATCGCCGCCTGTTTACATATTTTATGCCTAAGAGAACTACGAATCGTTTCAATAGACATCTTATTAAACGTCGTATTAAAGTCAGTCGCATTAAAAGAAATCCCTCCTATCCGGAGGTGTCTACAGTGTACACTTAACTAAATCTGCATATATATACTATTTCTAGCCTATATGAGCTGACATAAATATATTTCCCCTTGCCCGTATATCTAGCTACGCTTGACTGGACAAGGCGTCTATCTAACAATCCTATATTACAGCGTAGCTGCAAGTGCAATTCGTGACATTGGCCCCATGCTTAAGACAAAAATTATAAAATAAATTTTGGAACTAAAACAAAAAAGCACAATTGCATTATTTGCAGCCTGAAATTCCATCTAACCCTTATTACAGCCTTGGAAGGCCCGTCTGTACGTTTCCCGTATCTGACGGTTGAATTCCATATAGCATCAGGTTTATCCGACCCGGTATCTGGCTGAGAACGTGTTTGTATTCCGGCAAGAGTCTTTCCACTTTGCGCTTCTGTTCGTACGACAGCTCAGAGGTAATCCCTACAATGCGACTACATCTCTAAAATTCTCCCTTTGTTGATTATCTTCCAAAGGAAAAGACTTGGCTTTGATGTCTACCATCTCCATCTCCGACCAGTCTTCCACCACTACAGCAGCTCCTGAAAAGTGTACCCGCTGATCAACTTTCGTTGTCGTGTCTTCTGCTTCCGTTTTCTTTAAAGACTCGACCGTCATATTACTTACCTGAAACTCCGGCACTTTCAGAAATTTTATCGGCTCCTTCTCTGTTGCTTTCCTGCCTCGTGTTTCCACAGCAGCTGCGACATGCATTGTCTCGTCTGCATTCTGAACCTGTGTAACTTCACTGGACTGAAACTCTGGTTCATTCATTACTCGTTGTCGCTTCCCTTCTTTGTATGTCAGTTCCGTTCCAGGTACATTCCCGATGATGAGATCATACAAAGTCTCTTTCATACACAATGCTTTCACCTTCCCGGTGAAATATGTCGACTTGACATCAATAATGGCAGTTGAAACCTTGCGTATTGTCCTATCAATCAGTATGCAGTACTCGTATTTCCCTGTCATCTGATGATCTTCCACCAGCCTCCTTGCCACAACCACCGATGAACAGCCTGTGTCTCGAAGAACTTGTACCTTCTTGTTTCCCACATAACCAACCGATGTGTTCATGTCGAACTCCGACTTCCTTGTCCTACAGGCTTCTGCGATCACATATGCTTTGCGGCCATACTTCAACTCGACTTCGTCAGAATCAGACAAATTCTCTAAAGCTTGACACACGTTTCCATAAGTTACAAAATCTTCAGTTCTCTCAACTTCCGTCCTAGCAGATTCTGCAAAGTGCTGCTCCTCGGGGTCTTTATGTTTTGTTCCCCATGAACTCTGTAATCCAGCCGTTTTCTGTACGGTGTTCGGCCTAAACCTACAATTCTGAAATCCGTGTCCTGGTTTGTCGCACAGATAACATCGTTTCTCATAAAAGCTTTTCTTCTTTTGATCCCCATTGAAGTCCCTCTCTCTTTCTTTGTTTACCTCAGGTTTGGAGAATTTTGGTTCAATGTTTCCTCCATCTTCCATTGCTTCCGATGGATAACTGCGTGTTGATTTCTCTTGATGAGCTTCCGTGTATTGTTCTGCCAACCTGGATAGTTCTTTCAAGTCTCTTGGCGCCCTCTCCCTCAAGAACGTAGCCAACTCCCGACTAACCACTGCAAGATACTGTTCTTTGACCAACAGATGCTTTAATCCTTCGAAGTCTTGTTCAACTTTGGCCAATTCAACCCACCTCATCAAATAGCTATCCAGTCTTGTGATAAACTGTTGAGGAGCTTCCCCGCTTTCCGGCTTGCAATTGTAGAATCGCTTGCGAAAGCCTTCTTCCGTCATCTGGTATCGCTTGAGTAAGGCGTCCTTTAAGGCATCGTAGTCGTCATATTGTTCTGTAGGAAGCCTGGAATAGACATCCAAGGCTCGTCCTTTCAATAGTGCTGCCAAGTACACCGCCCATTCTCGATGATCCCACTTTCTAATCGTTGCATACTTTTCAAAGCGTCGCAAGTATGCATCCATGTTGTCTGTACCATCTTCAAATGGCGGCAACTTCGGTCCTTTCCGAGCATTAATTGTTCTCTCTGATCTCGGCTCGTATTCATCTTGCTCCTCCTCTTCATCTTCATCCGATCCCAGTCGCACACTGTTGCTCCTAGATGCTTTAGTTGTTGCTCCAAGCTCTATCTTGAGTTTCTCCAAGTCCATGGCTTGTAGATGCTGCTCCTTCTGTAACTCTAATGCTTGAGTATGAGCATCTGACTTGGCTCTTATCTCTAGTTCCAGTTTCCGATGCTCCAGTTCCAGCTTCAGTCGTTCCTGCTCTGCAGCTTCAGCTTTAGCTTGTCTTTCCCGTTCAGCAGTTTCAGCTTTACACTGTCTTGCTTGTTCCAATTTCTGTCTTTCCTGCTCTGCAGCTTCAGCTTTAGATTGTCTTTCCGAATCTAGCCTCCTCAATTCTCTTTCTGCTGCTCTATCCTCTCTTTCTGCTGCTTCAGCTTTGCATTTATCCACATATTGAAGTAGCTCCATTCCTTTGAGTCCACTTCTCTCTGCTAGCGCAATCAATGCCTCCATTTTTAAAGTCAACAGAAATTCTGTTCGGCGCTATATAATTCTAGCACGGCTGCCGCTAAACAAATTATGCCTCTGAAAACAAATGCAACAACTCTATCTAGTGTCTAGCTCTATTCAATACTGGATATAGACTACAAGACAATAATAGAGTATCCTAGCCTAAATAGACAAAAGTAGATATAGGCTACCTTAATTCCACAGGGTCTAGATATAGCAGAGTCAACTAGCAGTTACTAACTACCGCCTCGCTATGTAAACTGTCTACCTGTCTACCCCAATTCCACTAAACCTCCAAACTGCCTAAAACTAACCGACTATCCCACCGCTGCCACCACTTGTCACCAAGTTCTTTTTTTTAGTATAGTCAGTTATACCCCGCCGGTTAGGACGGGGGGTTTATAAAGCAATGCAGAAGTCATTGTAAAAGTTAAGCAGTTATTATTCATCGAACAAAATAAACGTTAAGTTCCCGTGAAACACGGTTTAGTCGATAGTTGATAGTCTAATCAAATCCTCAAATCCTAGGTTGGTTAGCTACCCCGGGCCTCGACCGATTTCCGACCCCGGTTGCCCCCCTCCCCAACAATTCCGGTTATGACTCACAGTTTGCTGAACGTCCAAGGCTCCTCAGGTGGAACCGTTCCACTGGAACAGTTTTCGCATCCGAAGACTCACTGCGTCATGCTGTCGTTGCGGTTCCAAGATGCTCGTGAATACCAACGTTTCGTTGCGTCGAGAGACCTGTTGCACCGACGAAGGTGATTCTTGCGTCGAGAGACCTATTGCACTGACGAAGGTGATTCTTGCGTCGAGAGACCTGTTGCACCGACGAACAACGGTCTGGTCCGTCCAGAGACCCGTTGCGTAGACGACCAACGACTTGGTCCGTCCAGAGACCCGTTGCGTAGACGACCAACGACTTGGTCCGTCCAGAGACCCGTTGCGTAGACGACCAACGACTTGGTCCGTCCAGAGACCCGTTGCGTAGACGACCAACGACTTGGTCCGTCCAGAGACCCGTTGCGTAGACGACCAACGACTTGGTCCGTCCAGAGACCGGTTGCGTAGACGACCAACAACTTGGTCCGTCCAGAGACCCGTTGCGTAGACGACCAACGACTTGGTCCGTCCAGAGACCGGTTGCGTAGACGACCAACAACTTGGTCCGTCCAGAGACCCGTTGCGTAGACGACCAGCGACTTGGTCCGTCCAGAGACCCGTTGCGTAGACGACCAACGACTTGGTCCGTCCAGAGACCCGTTGCGTATTCAGACCAACGGCTTCGTCCGTCGAGTGACCCGCTGCGTAGCCCAGCGTCCGTCTTTACTCGAACGTAGACGTTTCTCCGGTTTCTCCAACGCTCTTCGCACGTCCTGTCTCTCGCTCGTCTCAACTCAGCCTCAATATACGTTGCCTTCCACCCCTTGACGTTGATGCCTTGCCCATCCCTCTAGAAAGCCCTTCCCATTGGACTGCCCATCCCATTGGACCCCTCGGTCACCGTTTATCGACCCATCGTACCTACGTACCCATCGCCGCCTGTTTACATATTTTATGCCTAAGAGAACTACGAATCGTTTCAATAGACATCTTATTAAACGTCTTATTAAAGTCAGTCGCATTAAAAGAAATCCCTCCTATCCGGAGGTGTCTACAGTGTACACTTAACTAAATCTGCATGTATATACTATTTCTAGCCTTCTATGAGCTGACTAAATATATTTCCCCTTGCCCGTACATGTATATCTAGCTACGCTTGACTGGACAAGGCGTCTATCTAACAATCCTATATTACAGCGCAGCTGCAAGTGCAATTCGTGACACTTTATTGATAGTGAACCATAAAAACGACGTTTATCGACGTTATTTTCTGTGTTTTTATTCCGTTTCTATCGTCTCTTATTATTTTTTTTTTGCCTCGAAGTATTTAGGATCCCTCAGGGACTTATCACCTAACTACGGTTATAAAACCAGTCTGGAATTGTCAGGCCTCGTCTTCAGGGTTTGAAGAGAATGTTCCTTTAAAAGCCACCAAGTTATAGCGCTGAATGTTGACAGACAGACGCTGGAAAAGAAAGGTTGCCTCGCGCCTGTCACCAGTAATGAATGATATGCGCTTGATATGCCCTTGTAATCATGTATTATTATTATTATTATTATTATTATTATTATTATTATTATTATTATTATTATTATTATTATTATTATTATTATTATTATTATTATTATTATTATTATTATTATTATTATTATTATTATTAATAAATAAATTTATAACGCGCGCAAGGTCACATCGAAATGTGAATCTGAGGCGCGGATAGTCAGCCGCCAGAGGAAGATGCAATCAGAGATCCATGTGCATGAAAGCCAAGGAGAAGTAGTGAGTTTTGAGCCGCTTTTTGAAGGAAGGAAGTGAAATTGCGCTACGGAGATATCATTACCACGTAGGTCGTAATCTTCAAATTACCCCCTCCTAAACTTTACCCCCCGGTAACTTGAAACCGGTTTCAGATTACCCCCCGGAAACTAGATTTGCATCAATCATCGCATTTATTGAACACAAATAATCAGAAAAATCATCCCGCTTCTTGTTTTGGTCTGAAGATTTTCATCCGTCGTCCCACTTCGTGGTTTGTTATCAATATTTTAATCGGAAAAAAATAATAGCCTCGAAGACATTTATCCGTGTAACTTCAGCGGCGATTTTGCATTTTAGTTACAAATGAAAATATTGATAACAAACCACGAAGTGGGATGACGAATGAAAATCTTCGGACCAAAACAAGAAGCGGGATGATTTTTCTGATATTTTTAGTGCAGTAAATGCGATGATTTATGCAAATTACAGTTTTCAGGGGGGTAATGTTTAGGAGGGGGTAATTTGTAACCTTTACACCCGTACTATATTGTCGCAAAACGGAAAGAAGGACAATTGCAGCAGTGATGAATACAATGATACCATAACAAGTAACATTAGTGTCTGCCTTCCCTTTTACACAGGCTTCGGACTGTCGCGATGTAAGAGTGACAAAAATCAGATTAATCATGAAAACGACATGCAGCAGCAGGTTGGTTAGAAGCAATCGTAATTGCTTTTCACCGTTACATGACAAAATTGCATAATATCCCGTGTGAAGCAGACCTAACGGTCAATTGAAATTTCGACGACAGCATAATCAATCAATCATTCAATCAATCATTCAATCAATGAATCATGATGACATACAGTCATGTAAATTCGAGTAAGTGAAAATGTTGGAAATGACGAAGACCACAGCAAAACTATTCAAACACTTCGATCTCAATTATTATAAGTGATAATTATAAAGGTACTTACACAAGACGTTGATAGTTGAAGAATTGACTGGGTCATAAACGCTGACAGGAATGTTGTTAGCGAATTGGAGTCCAGCGGATGACGAAGGCCAATTAATCTGATAGTTTATGTTACATGAGAAGGGTCGTATGTCTTGTCGTCCTGCTGTAACTGAAATGCTAGAAGTAATTGAGTTGGCTGTCGACGATTGAGAACTTGTTACATTCTTTCCATCGGAATCTGTCCATATTAGAACAGGTTGAATGGTCGGCGTTTCAAGCGACGCTGTTGAAGTGTTGTATCTCACTGTGTACGACATTGTCACCGTGTCTCCTTGAGCTATTTCCGCTGTGCTATTCGCTGTGCTATTCACTGTGATTGACGCATCCCGATCTGAAAGAACAAATAATCAGAAATCAATTTCATCAAATATATCGCCGCGTCTGAAGTGCGTGGAAAATAATTATTATAGTCCGGTAATTACAGCAATTACGGAACCTAGTCGAGTTAATAAGAAGAGTCAGGAAGGAAAGCGAAACGGCGGGACTATACTTCAATGTAAAGAAAACAAAGGTTATGACAACTGCAACATGGGAAAACTTTGAGGTGGATGGAGAAACGATCGAGCTTCACATTCCTGGGATCTATGATAGAGAAAGAGGGAAGAAGTGATATGGAAATAAGGAGGAGAGTAACAATGGGGAAAACGGCAATGAACGGTCTTGAAAAGATTTCGAAGGATAAATACGTGAGCAGGGAAACAAAGAAAAGACTGGTAAGAGCACTGATCTTCCCAGTGGTCCTATATGGATGCGAGACATGGACAAAGACACGGGATATTGAAAAGAAAATCAACGCGTGTGAGATGTGGATTTGGAGAAAGATGCTAAGGATTTCATGGACGGAGAAGATAACTAACGAATCGGTGCGCGAGGAGCTCGGAATAGAGAGGGAGGAGACACTGCAGCAAACAGCAACTTGGAGGAAATTGAGCTACTTCGGCCATGTGATGAGATCTAACGGTTTCATGGGCGTCCGCAGAAATTTTTGCAAGGGGGGGCAAATTTTTTCTGATGATCACAGTTACCGTAAATGTTTTAGTAACAAGAGCTTGAAAAATGCAAATCTGGAAATTAAGAGCACAAGTATTGTTCAATGAGGTTTCTTAACGCAAATTTTTCAGTTTCATCTTGTGTATCAGCTTTAATACGAATAGTTTCTTTAGTGCGAAGAAATTTTAAAATAATTTTAAAGTAGATGTTAAAAGTGGGGTCCTGAAGCGTCGCTGTAATATTATAAGTCCATCGAATGAATGAATAATTGAACAAAAAATAGGTGTCAGTTTTCAAGGGGCAAGCGTTCCTCTAGTTACTTCTATTGATACTTCATTTTGTGCAGTTGTGAAAGGTTGCACGACAGCAAAATTCCAATCAAGTAGGCCATAATCGATAAAAAAATGCTATTTGCAAGGGCGCCTGCCGGAGGGTTAACACCCATTGGTCACTGTTCCAGCTTTTTACAAGATGTTGATAATGAAGGTTAGAAAATTTTAAGGGCATGTTTATATCTACAGAGATTTCTAAACATAGATTTCTGACTTTCACTGTGTGTATCGTTCGTATCATTAGTGCTTTGATGCGAAGAAATGTGTTAAAAACCCAAAAGTAGTAGTTAGAAAAATTAGTTTTCATTTTCCAGGAGGGGCAAGTGCCCCCCCCTTGCCTTTATGTGCGGGCGCCCATGAACGGTTTGGAAAAGGAGCTGATGACGGCATGCGGTGAGGGAAGGAGAAGATGCGGAAGACCAAGGAAGAAATGGTTGGATGAGGTACAGGAAAAGTCTGGCATGAGACTGGAGGAGCTAAGAGAGGCGACTAGGGAGAGGAGACACTGGAGAGGATACATCAGGTCTTTTGCCAGAGCTCCAGAAGCTGACGGCACCAGGTGACCAAGTGATGGAACTTTAGTGCTTCATAAAATTATATCTCACCAAAAGTTGCTTATAAAATATGCGCAACATACCGTAACCCAGCGGCACATGATTACTTATAGGCCTATGTTACAATGAAGAAAATAGGCCTGCCCTCTATTCAAGTAGTCAGAAATCACATCATTACATCCCTTGATGTAACGTAATGTTGTGCATTGTAAAGATTATTATCCATTGTGAAACCATAATCACAATCGATTTGTAGGCCATCAGAGTTGAAGATGTAAAGAGTTAATTAAAAATCTTAAAAATAGAAAGATTGCAGGAAACGACGGAATAAAAGCTGAGTTGTTGAAATATCATGGAGGTGAAACAATGGTAGTGCAGCTGGCAAAGTTATGCAACAGCATTTGGAGGGTAGGCAGAGTAGGCTACCAGAGAGGCATGGAGAGAGGGTATCATCATCCCAATTCCCAAAAAAGAGAGCTAAGGGATTGCAACAACTGGAGAGGCATATACTCTATTGTCGGTGCCAGGAAAGGTCATGGCTACGGTGATGATCAGGTAATCTAATTATTTATTTATTTATTTATTTATTTTATTTTTTTCCTTGGAGCATCAAACACAACCTTTACACAGTGCAACTTAACTAGACAACATGTTCATACTGACTGCCACACATATTAATATAACACATTTGAAAGGAAAATTATTATCAGAAGCACATTTCATTGTATCAACCAGAAAAGGAGAAGACCCAGAAGGGGCAGTAGCCCCGCTGGGGAGGGCCCACCCTATAGCTCAGCTTAATGTTGGTTGTATAGAAACAGAACATAGTAACTATGCTGATAAGTCTGAAGATGATGATAACTCGACATTTAATAAAACAACATGCAAGCCTATGAAAGACCGACAAATAGAAAGAAAAAAACAAGCTAGATGCATTCAATCACTTTCCCTATGGTTACGTGACCATGTTGGTCGCGTAAAAATCTGATTGGTGAACATCTGTATAAATAAAAATGTAACTGAGTTCGTGCCAATCCGTCGATCTCGGAAAATCTTTCACGGATTGCTTTCAAAACTCTACCAAAACGTTCCGTTCCAATACGGCCAGGTTTGCATAATGCTTTTGGGGTAAAAGCGGAATCTTTTAAACAAAAAAGCAACTTTGCAAATTAGACCATCCGCCCGTCGATCAGGGTGGCCAGATTTCAGAAACGCTTTGTCGCGAAATCACGTTGTAAAGTCGCCCAAAAGTCGCGAGATGAGCATCGTAATCGTAATCTCCAAATTTCTGAAGCACTACTTGAAAGCCAAGCGCGGGACACCAGGAAAGGAGGAGGAAGGAGCGGAAGGAAAAGGTAGGGGAGGGAGCGGAGGGGGAGGGTAGAGTAAGGGGAGGCTGGGGTAGGGGAGGGGAAGAAGGGGAATGGTGAGGGGAAGGAGAGGTGGAATGAAGGTAGGGAGGGATGGTTTGGATGCTCTTTTCAGGCACAGCAACGCGTGGCCGGGTACACTAGTTTTAAATAAGTCATGTAATTACGGCTGTTTAAAAACTCAATTTTATATTGCAATTGTTGAATTTTCTTCGAACAATTATGCCGAAAACAGAAAATTCGAAATATGAACGAGAGGAGTTAATTGAGGCGCTGAAAGATGACCGAGTCTGGGAAGGTCTTACTGTCGGCATACCTGGGAACGGCGGTACGACTGAAAATGAACCGGACATGGCATATACTGTTTTTGAAAATGGTCAGGTGAAGCTATGATGAAGCCTTTCCACTTAAGCCCATTAAAATCTCAAAAAACAATAACTTTCATCAGCGAAGGATGACACGAGGTCTACTAAAATCTACCAAAAAAGGAAGCGCTTTACATTAAATATATAAAAAAACCTACAATTGAAAATAAAAGCAAATTGATTACCTACCGTAACAAATATAAAGTAATTCGTACAAATATAGAAGTTCTTACTATTGAAATGAATTCATAAAACATAGTAAGGACATTAAAAAATATGGCAGGTTATTGGAACAGTAGGCTAATTAAGTCAGCTAAGAAGGACACCCTAACCCTGACCCTAACAACTGCACGAAGGAGATTAGAAGAAGAATAAACAAAGCAAAAGGAATAATGGAGGGATTCAACAACATGAGGAGCAAAGCAATATCACAAGGCACAAAGAAAAGAATACTAGAAACATGCGTATTCAGCAAGGCGTTGTATGCATGCGAAACTTGGACAAAAAGGAGGATAAACAGAGGATAATAGCATTCGAAATGTACTGTTATAGGAGAATATTGCAGATAAACTGGGCGCAGAAAATAACTAACGCAGAAGTGCGAAGGAGATTGACAGCAAATCGGATAATTATGGTAGAAACCATAATGAAAAGGAAACCGAAACTATTCGGACATATCCAAAGAATGAGTGATGATAGAAAGATAAGGAGCATAATGACGGGAGTCATGGAGGGAACGGGGAGAAGAGGAAGACCATGCAGAGATTTGTTGCAGGACATAGAAAAGAGGTGTGGGATGAATGCACAGGAGCTGACACGCCGGTCACAAGACAGGGAATCATGGAAGAGAGTAGTCAAGTGCGCAGTGGATACCTACGG
>OX243824.1:9724557-9835702 GCA_945859605.1 Lumbricus rubellus | reverse complement strand
TAGGCTTTAAAAACATTAAATACTAAAAACAGTGTTGTTCTGGAGTTAACGGTCATCGTCACCGGTCGATTGTGCAAAGGTAGAGCGAAAAGAAACAGCGGTTAAGCGTTGAGTGCAAACTGAAAGACGCTGAAAGAGATGTGCTGTCTCCTGCGGGTCTCCTGACACCATGGTCAACCGCCGCCCTAGTTCTGATAAGAACTCCAGGCCCTGTGCATTGATGGGACCCAAGGTCTCAAGTGCCACCGGAATGAATTCGTGTGTACTGGGGATTCCTGCATATTTTGCTGTCTTCTTGGTGTATGCCATTTCAGCTGCTGCTCCAGATGTTACGGAGGTCAGATGAATATACGAGCTAGCACACGTGTGAACACTCGTAGCATCCCATGTCATGTATTTCCCTCTTGACCACGGGATCAACGTTGCCCCATCCGGTCTTTTGCCATCAGTACGGAACAGACCTGCTGGTTCCTTGGAGCTCGGAACATCTGCTCGCTTAAGGGTTCTCCAGATGATATCGTTTATTGCAAAATGCCTACTTGCACGCCCTCCAGAAAGTCGACAGACCAGTCCATGATGTCCTCCCTGGTCAGTCACTAAGCCGCACTGGCACTGGTGTGGCTCGCAGAGATCCAGGCCAAGGCAAAGGCCTATCGCCACTCTGACGGCCTCATCGCTGAGACATAATCCACAGGAGGCCATTGGAAAAACTGCCATCCAGTCTCCTGCATGGGCGGATGTTACTCCCCGCAGCCTCGCCCTGCTGAGCGGATCTGTCGCCGAGGACCACACCAACGATATATCTGCCTCAACCAGTGGTCTGTCCCAAGCTTTTTGGGCAGTGATGGACTCTATCTCTCCGCTTGGGAGCGTCTCCCTGCGCTCGATGAGAATTTCATTCTTGAATGGATCTTGCAAATCCTCCGAGTGAAGAATAGCGGTTGCAAGATTTCTGGCTGATGCAGCTGAAGCAATATATGCGGAAGATGCCAGCATCTGAAGCCGTCTGATCCCCAAATCGCCGTCTCTTATCGGAAGTGTCGCTTGAATCCATTGAATGTCACTGAGTCTGATGTTGACGACTGACTCCAATCCCTGTCTCATCTGTTCATCCATAGTTCTCAACAAGATGTGATCCCAGCACTGCGCAGTTCTGAGTAAGAAGGTCAGCCTCGCGGCCCCGAAGCACGATCTTTTTAGCATCAGGGCTCCCTGCGTAGGCAACCTCATCAAGTTCTTCAATGCCTATTCCAATCTTTCAGATTGGTCCTGTTATTATTATTATTATTATTATTATTATTATTATTATTATTATTATTATTATTATTATTATTATTATTATTATTATTATTATTATTATTATTATTATTATTATTATTATTATTATTATTAATAATATTGTAAGCTGATTTAATATAGTGTAGGGCCTGCAGCGGTCAGTTGATTGTTTGTACACTCGCGAGCGTGCCAGACAGACCAGCTGCGTTTTTGGCGCGCGTGTCTAGACGTCTAGTCTAGACGGCCGATCGAGGGTTGCGCGTACGAATGAGAGATAGGGAGAAGGAGTGAGCGTGAAAAGAAAGAGTGGCGAGCTAGGCTGTAGTGTAGTAATAGTAGTAGTATTTGACTAGAGTTGTGGAGAAGAGTTGTAGTTGCTGTGATAATGCAAGGATAGACATTATCGTGTCGTTGCTGCTGTTTCATTTTACGTTGGATTTGATTATAAAATACTATTAAACCTGTCGTCGTTGTCGTTGAAGTAAAACAAGTTAAAGACTGTAGAAACTTTAACTAGCCAGTAGATTAAAGTCAGTTAAGTCATTAGGGATAGGCTTAGGCTACTGAAGAACGATATAGAAAAGCTACCGAAGAGACTGGAGGTCAACAGGGATAAAGGAGTGTTGACAATTATTATTTTTATTATTATTATTATTATTATTATTATTATTATTATTATTATTATTATTATTATTATTATTATTATTATTATTATTATTTGTTAAGCATTCATGTACAATTGAATTGTTGGGATCAATAAAAAAATATGTCTATGTCTATGTTGAATCGTATGCGAATAGATGAAAGGCTAAGGCTGGTACATGCAGGATTTAGACGCGGTGTAATGGTTTCAAATTACCCCCTCCTAAACATTACCCCCCGGTAACTTGAAACCGGTTTCAGATTACCCCTCGGAAACTAGATTTGCATCAATCATCGCATTTATTGCACACACAAAAATCAGAAAAATCATCTCGCTTCTTGTTTTGGTCTGAAGATTTCACTCCGTCATCCCACTTCGTGATTTGTTATCAATATTTTAATCGGAAAAAAATAATAGCCTCGAAGCTATTTCTCCATGTAAATTCAGCAGCGATTTAGTATTTTAGTTACAGATGAAAATATTGATAACAAACCACGAAGTGGGACAACGGATGAAAATCTTCAAACCCAAACAAGAAGCGGGATGATTTTTCTGATACTTTTAGTGCAATAAATGCGATGATTGATGCAAATTACAGTTTTCAGGGGGGTAATGTTTAGGAGAAAAAAAAAGAAAAATCATCCCGCTTCTTGTTTTGGTCTGAAGATTTTCATCCGTCATCCCACTTCGTGGTTTGTTATCAATATTTTCATATGTAGCTAAAATACTAAATCGCCACTGAAGTTACATGGAGAAATGGCTTCGAGGCTATAATTTTTTTCCATTAAAATATTGATAACAAACCACGAAGTGGGATGACGGATGAAAATCTTCAGACCAAAACAAGAAGCGGAATGATTTTTCTGATTTTTTTTAGTGCGATAAAGTTGATGATTGATGCAAATCTAGTTTCCAGGGGGATAATCTGAAACCGGTTTCAAGTTACCGAAGGGGGGGTAAATGTTTAGGAGGGGGTAATTTGAAACCTTTACACCATGGGAGACCGTGCTGTGAACAGATCCTCACGCTATACGACAGATAGTAGAAAAGTCCCTAATATACGAAAAGCCTGTTTTGATCTGTTTTATCGACTTCAAAAAAACTTCTGATAGTGTGCACAGAAAATCACTATGGAAGATATTGAAAACCTATTACACTCCAACAAAGTTTATTCACATCATCAAGAGTTTCTATGACGTCAGCCGATACACAGTGAGGTTTGAAGAAGAGACGGGAGAATGGTTTCAAACTGTGACAGAAGTATGACAAGTATGTGCTTTGTCACCACTGATGTTTGCTTTGTTTGTGGATTGGGTCATGACGCGAGGGAAGAAGGGTATTATAGATGTCAGACTGAGGTGGGTGAATGACGAAAGGTTGACGGATCTCGGTTTTTCAGGTGATATTGCCCTGTTAGACGATACATGAAGAGGCATGAAGGAACTTATATCCGAGACGCAGTTATAAGCGGCGAAAGAAGGACTTCCCGTCAAAACACAGAAAGAAAAAATCAAAGGTCACGAAGATGGAGTGAATCAGGATTGTGATTGACGGTGGAGAGGTGGAAATGGTGGACTCTTTCTGATGCCAAATGACAGTTAAGTATATATTATAGTAGCTATAAGCTTAGGCCTATGACAGGGAAGTAAAAATGTGCACAGGGAAGAAAAACGCTGCTTTCGGGAGGCTTGGCAAGATATGGAAGGAAAATGGATACAGCTATAAGAACTCGAATCGTCTGTACAACGCGCTCGTTGTGAGCACATTGCTGTATGGTTCTGAGACGTGGCCGATGACGGTGGCGAACAGGAAAAGAGTGGAGGCAACGTACCATGAGTGGCTGAGGAGGATTCTACATAAAATTATGTCGTTGCGGGACAAATTTATTACTAACAAAAGCATGAGAGAGATGACGGGACAAGAAAATATGGAAAGTATCATTGGAAAAAGAAGATTGAGGTAATGGGACAATTGGGACATGTTGTTCGCATGGATGAGTATCGAAGAGCCAAATAGGTCATGTCTTAGAATGTTGGGGGTAGTAGGAAGAACTGGAAGGATGACTTGAGATATCTGGAGATGTCATGGGAGGAAGCTGAAGAACTGGCGATGGACAGGGAGGAGTGGAGATGTGTTGCCCGAAGTGCAGACGTGCATGGGAAGGAAAACTAAATACTAAGAAAGTGAGCAATAATGACGCAACAACGCAGCATTAGGCCTATTATATTATCAATCCGCTTACAAAAGTCGAACCTGTCCCGAAACAACAAACCTAAGTTGACAAATAATAATATCAGCGTACTTGAACCCACCAATGACTACAAGTACTGCAGATGGTCCCCTCGCAAAGTCACTGCAAGTGTATACACCTGCCTGTTGCATAGTGGTTTTTTCACAAACAGATTGCATGTATAGTTACATGTACTTCCTCCTGGTCGATGAACTTCATAGTGAGTTTCAAATCCAGGCTGAACGACGCAAAATATTGCAATAGCCTGATATTTTTGGACGTCGATTCCTTCTCGTGTTCTCGAAAAATGCCAGTTTTGTAACAATAATTGATCAGACGTACAACTCAAGCTCGCCTCATCCCCAACTTCAGCCACCGCATTCATTGGGAACTTCGTGATTAGCCCAGTGACACCTAGGAAATAAATTGCAACACCAATCAATCAATCAATCAATCAATCAATCAATCAATCAATCAATCAATCAATCAATCAATCAATCAATCAATCAATCAATCAATCAATCAATCAATCAATCAATCAATCAATCAATCAATCAATCAATCAATCAATCAATCAATCAATCAATCAATCAATCAATCAATCAATAGGCCTACTCGTTTACTTAATCATACATGTAATAAGCTGACACAGACGTGGCAGACACAGCTTCTTTTCCTTCTGGCTAGGATTACTTCCTCGCTGAGGAGGGGTCAGCCACTCGGATTCTTTGTCTCCATGTTGTTCTGTCTTCAGCGTCTTCCGTTTTCAGATGAAGAAGCTCCATGTCCTGCCGAATCATGTCACTCCATCTCTTCTTCTGCCGCCCACGGCTGCGGCGTCATTGTACTTCTGCACGCATGATTCTTTTGATGCTACCCCCCTCATCCGATCGCTCCACATGACCATACCACCGCAATCTGGCCTCTCGAATTTTGTCAGTTATACACTGCAGGCTACTCCAACTGCTTTTCGTATGTTCTCGTTTCTTCTCTTGTCTTTCAAGGATGCTCCAAGTATCCATCGTAGCATCCTCATTTCTGTTCTCTCCAGCAGCTCCCCCTCTCTCCTCCTCAACGTCCAAGCCTCTGCTCCGTAGATCATCACCGGTCTTATCATTGTCCTATAAATCTTTCCTTTAACCCTCAGGCTACCACGCTATTTTTGTAACACTGACTACCAAGGGGGGTGGTGGTTACCCCCCCCCCTGGATTTTGGGTTCGGTTTGAGATATCATAACTTGTAATACACCAATGGATTCAGCATTCATTTCTGCACAAAATGATATATTTAGTTTTAATATATGAATGCACCTCGAAGTTATGAATTTTTTCCATGAGCACCCATAGCTTCCACAAAACATGTACTTACGCATAAGTAAAATGTTGGATTTTGTGTGTGTAGAACATGATATATATAATTTATATTTAATAAAGTCATATATTCAACTATAAAAACTAGTTATACGTCTTTTTTATGTACAATAAAAAGGAAAAAACATGCATATCTATCGAAAAATCAATAAAAAACACAAAATTATGCCATTGTCGGTTTGCGTCGTAAAAAAACCGACATTTTCACACATTTTAATTTATTTTGAGCACTTCCGGTCATCAAAATACAAATTAATTGGTATGAAAAAATAGCCCTAAATCCCCTCTATAGAATTACATAATTTATTTGTCTTAAAAAATAAATTATGGTTATGTTATAATAGAAAAACATGTAAATTTTACAAAAATAAAACACCTTTTTATATATTTTAATTTATTTTGAGCACTTCCGGTTGACAAAAGACAACTCCGTGACCACCAAAATGTAGCCCCACATTCTCTCTATAGAATGGTATAATTTGTTTCTCTTAATGTTAATTGACCAATAAGATATAGACGAAAATCTATGGGGGTGGTATCCACCCCCCTCTGGTGCCTCGGGTTTAATGGGTATAACTTTTGAATGGTATGGTATAATATAAAATAAATTATCATCACACATTTTACCTCAAAATGTGTGCAAATGAACCCCCTACAGCTACCTAAAAGGTCACATTTTTTTTATTCCATACGGAAAAAATTTGAACTCGACAAAACCTAGGGGGGTGGATACCACCCCCTCTGGTAGCCCGAAGGTTAAGATGGGTCTTGATCTTTCGGTCACATAGCACGCAGGTCAAATCTCTCCATTTCTGCCAAGCTGCTTTTATCCTATTCTTCACATCTTGCTCACATCCTCCTTTGGCATTCATTACCGACCCTAGATATTTGAAGATCTCCACCTGCCTCAGTGTATTTCCTCCACCATCCATAATCACAAAGTTCTCGTCCGTCTTTGAGCACACCATGGTTTCGGTCTTGTTGGCATTTGTTTTGAAGCCCTTTCTCTCCATTGTCGTCTGCCAGCCAGTGAATCTTTCTTGACTATTTTGTGCCGATTGATGCACCACAATCAAGTCATCAGCATACAGCATATCCCATGGTACCTCTCTCCTGATATTCTCCGATGTCGCATCCATTACAATGATAAAAAGTAGTGGGCTCAGGCATGATCCTTGATGCACACCAACTCGTATTTCAAATTCCGCCGTGCCTCCTGCCCTGCACCCCACCGAAGTGCGTGCCCCATCATACATGAACTTTACCAGTCGCACAATCTGTGGCAGATACAGCTACTCATAAAAAAATTACAGGGAAGAGGTAGGCCTATAATTGTCGTTGCAACATCTATAGATCCGACTCTTCATGTCACCTCCGATTTTAATAATGATAAGATCACCAAAACACTTTCCTCGACTTCTAGCGGTTTTCTTGGGATTGTTCAACAAAGTAGGCTATATAGGTGCTGGAGTTTCGTATCTTAGTTTAGGAAAGCTTAATCCAACCGACGGAACACGCCACTTCCTACTGTAAGTCTCATCCAGAAACGCTTTAAATTAGTCCTGCCAGTATTTTAATTCCATTTCTATGCTGAAAATAATAATTGTTTCACGACTTCTTTTCGACCAAGCCGATTCCAACAAAAGTTTTGTAGGCCTAGTTAATAATTTCGCAAAATCATTTCGGCGTCATATAGGCCTATGTTAAAATGAGTTTCGCTGACGACGGCAATGTATCTGCGCTGTATTCATGGAGGTCTTCGCAGAACGCAGCATGTTACAAATAACTAAGCTTAATTTTACAAACGTTTTATGTACAGGCTAAGTTCAGTTTATATGCAACATAAATAAATATTTAGCTTGAAATAATATTAATTGATCATGTTTGTTAGGTTAAAATGGATCTAGGTTTGCTAGTTTAACAGATGTTTTTGAAAAGTACTCTAGAGATAAAGTTACAATTATCTTTTTCCGGAAAAAAGTCACGAGCCCGAGGACGGAGTTCATGACCATGCACAGGAGGGGCGAGGTGGAGGGAATAAACTTGCTCTTGGTTTTGATTGCAGATTGTGATATTTCTCCAGCATAGCTCACCGCAATTGATTATCAATCCATCAGGTTCAAATCCGGAGATCTGAGGCCATTGGATTTCTCAATGAAACCAGAACAATCGACATTAAGCCGCTCTCCTTTCATTCATTGCAAATCTATAAAATTTCAGTTTAACTTTTGATTTTGCGCTATCACTGTTTACCAAAGTAAACGTGACTCATAGCATTATGTCTCCAGGATATTGCCCAAGAGGTGTCTGAATACACATTGTGTATGTCTTTGACACCTTGGCTATTTTCATTTTTTAGAAATTTGAATTTCATTGCAATGCTTTAATAGCAAAATTATTAATCTGACCGATTCCTTATTAATTTTTAGCAATTTGATTATCATCTTGCTAAGTGACTCCACAGTTACCTGCAGCCATGCTGACACCCTGTTTCTTTTTAAAATAATAGTAATGAGCTAATGATAATCAGACAATAGCAAAGCTATTGATAACAATTATTTGAGACGAGTCTTAATAAAAGTGATTTTTTACTTTTTGTTTTGTTACGTTTTTGGATCGTCAAAAACGGTGGATGGCCTATCGAACAGTTATAATTTTATAACCTTTGTCCTGTTTGAAATAATTATGTTGATGAAATCTGGCCTTCTATTTAAATCTGGCCTTTTATTTAAATCTGGCCTTTTATTTCAATATGAATTTTCTTTAAGACTGTAATATTTCATTTCGAAATTCTTACTACTCGCCATTTATAATTATTGGCTAAAATTCTAGGAGGTTACATTTTCAGAATCTTAGACTCAATGAGCTGTGGTTGGCTACAGGAAGCCTGTGGAGAGTGTCCCGAATAAAGACAGACATATGAGAGAACTTGGGAAGACCAGCAATTAGGCGAGCAGCAGCATTTATATTGTCTGAAGTTTGGAAAGGTTGAGTGAGGAGAGACCGGCGTATGCGGAGTTGCCAACGTCAACCCTAGAGCAGATCAGGGCGTGGACAAGCGTTTTAATAGCTTGCAGCGAGAGGGAGTTCCAGATGCTACGCAGCTGGCGTAGGTGATAAAGAAATGTACGTGAAACACGGTTAACATGGTCCGAGAAAGAGAGAACTGGATCCAGCGTGAAGCCCAAATCACGAACAGTGGAAGAGAAATGAATATCCGGGAACAAGTTGCAGAGGAGCTTCATGTCAATCTTAGCAAGTTGAGCTCTGCCGCCAAGCCAGATGTATTGAGTTTTATCAGAGTTCAGGCGGAGACGGTTGGAGGAAATCCACTGCTCTAGGGCCGAGGTGGCATCGAGAATAGTGGCGACCAGTGAGACAGCTTTACTGGAAGGGCCATGAACAAATGCTGCGTATCATCAGCGTATTGATGAGCCGAAGCACCCTTGTGGGAGAGTATGAGTGATAGATCTGCGGTGTAGAGAATGTAAAGAAGCGGTGCCAGGACCGAGCCTTCAGGCAAGCCGTATGGAACAGGGGACCAGGCAGAACGGGTGGACCCAAAGATAACCGTTAACGAGCGATCAGAGAGGAAAGAGCTGAACCAAAGAAGGGCAGAGTCAACAATGCCGAATGATTTAGAGAGACGCTCGAGGAGTATGGCGTGGTCGACAGTGTCGAACGCTGTGCTAACGTCAAACAGGGCAACCAGGGTAACGTGGGATTGATCAATAGCAGCAAAGACGTCAGCAAATAAGCGGGTGATAAGAGACTCAGTAGAATGGTATTTCCTAAAGCCCGATTGGAGTGAGGGCATTAGTGAATTGGTTTCAAGGTAGTTCACTAGCTGGACCGAGACACATTTCTCAGTAGTTTGGAACGAAAGGAGAGATTAGAGATGGGGCGATAGCTGGAGGGGTGCTAGGGTCTAGACCCTGACGCTTGAAAGAACATTGCCGGCGGAGCCTACAAGTTTACATTTCTATATAATACTAGCTGTACCCAGCCACGCGTTGCTGTGGCAAAAAAGACTTCCCCTCTCCTACCCCTCCCCCTCCCCCGTCTCCCTCTCTTCCCCTCCCCCTCCCCCTCCGCGATGGCGACGCGGATCACGCCATAAAACGCTTGAGCAAGAAGGCCGTAATGAAATGCGCTAAAGAAATTTACGGAACAAACATGGCGGAATTGGTATGCAAGGCTTATTGACGGGCGTAGGCTATGTGTTGAAAACGGCGGAATTTGCAAAGTTGCTTTTTTAGCTTAAAAGATTGCGCTTTTCCCCAAAAATCATTCGGCAAACCCGGCCGTGTTGGAACTAAACGTTTTGGTGAAGTTTCGAAAGCAATGAATGAAGAAAGTTCGGAGATCTTGCGTGAGGTGCCAAACGCGGTTAGATTTTTATATATATAGATATGCCCGGGAAATTTAGGATTCGACCCACTTCGGCCACAACCCCACCACCCCCTCCTCCACTCCTCCACCACACAAACCCCCACTTCTCCCATCCACTTGCACCCCTCCACCCCACCCCACCCCACTTCCCCACGACCCTCCACCCCACACCCCACCCCCACACTCTCACCCCACCTCTCCACCTCAAACCCGCCACCCACCAGGCAACACCCCACCGCACTCCGACCTCTCGACCGGTACGCCACCCGTAAAATTTGGGTTTTCGGCAAAATTTCCCACCACCCTTTCCACCCTCACACTCCCCCACCCCCACCCATCTCACTACACGCTACCACTAACTCCGACTTCCACCGGTGTAAAGGTTTCAAATTACCCCCTCCTAAACATTACCCCCCGGTAACTTAAAACCGGTTTCAGTTCACCCCCAGAAAAATATATTTGCATCAATCATCGCATTTATTACACAAAAAAATCAGAAAAATCATCCCGCTTCTTGTTTTGGTCTGAAGATTGTCATACGTCATCCCACTTCGTGCTTTGTTATCAATATTTTAATCGGAGAAAAATAATAGCCTCCATGCAATTTCAGCGGCGATTTAGTATTTTAGTTACACCGGTACGCGTAAATCTACATAAGCTGCTCTCGCCATTTATATAATGACCGTGCAAGTGTTTAAGAAGGTGTTTAATAAACTGCCGTCTTAGGGTTTTCGCCCCGACCCTGGCCCCCATGGTGGTAGAAAATCGCCAACCCCTCCACTGGGTGTCCGACGCCCAGACGGTCAGAGTAGTGAAGGTTTGGAGTGAAAAGGTCATAAAGTGTTGAAATGCATCCCGGACAAACAGACACTCAAAATCTTCTCTTTATATAGCCTATATATTTTATCATCATTATCAAGAACCAATAGACCAGTGCCCGTAGGTGCCCGCTGCCATCCTCATTATTCCTCGCCATTTTTGTCTTTCCAAGGCCGCGTGTGTCAGGTCTTGTATCGGCGCTCCGCACCAGTCGGCTCTGTTGTCCAGCCATTCCTTGTGTGGTCTACCTCTTCTGTTGGCTCCCTCCATTCTTCCGAACACCACTCTCTTTATTTTTCTGTCCTCACTCATTCTGCATATGTGACCAAATAGCTCCAGCTTCCTGGTTATTATTGTCTGCATAAGGTCTTCTGCGGCTTCTATTTGTCCATACCGTTCTGAGTTTGTCATCTTCTGCATCCATCCAACTCTCAACAATCTTCTGTAGCATTTCCTCTCGAAGGCTAATATCTTTGACTCCATTTCTTTAGTTACTGTCCATGCCTCACATCCATACAACATACTGCTGAACACGCAGGTTCTCAGTAGCCTAAATTTGTTTGTAGATGTATGGATTTGCTCTTCCAGATTTTATCCAATGCCTTCAGTGCTGACGTTGCCTTCGCAATTCTCGCCCATACCTCTTTCTTGTTGTCTAAGTCATGCGTTTTGATGCATCCTGAGTATGTAAATTTTCCCACGTTTTCTATCTGGTTTCCATCTATTTCCATCTTCTTAGACAGTTCTTTTGCCTCAAACACCATCGTTTTGGTCTTCTCAAGGTTCATGACGAGACCATACCGTTTTCCTTCGTCACTTAGCTTCTGGGCTGTGCTCTCCAACCCCTGGATGTCATCGTCTATCAGGTCGATGTCGTCCGCAAAACATAGATTGTTAATAATATTCTCTTCGCTGATCTTTGCTCCTCCTTCTTCTTCCCTATATAATATTAGGCTATATCTGCTGTTGTTTCCAATCTATATAAATAGAAATGAAACTTTCCAATAGTTTGTGTAAAGTGTTCTCGAAAACTACCGCACAGATTGTTTTGAAAATTTAACAAAATCTTCCATTCCCATAGAAGAGTTTCCATTTTTCTTTTTATCCGAAAAAACGCAATCTTTTCCACAAAAAGTGAACTCTGCATTCCGCTCGACCGCCATTTGCAAATTCAACAAAGCCGAAGGGTTGCCAGATTTTCGAAACGCCTTGACAGTGACAGCGACCAGACGAAACATGAATGAGGTCGCGTGCCGTGACGTCATAAGCGAGTCGCATAATTAATTGCGCGGCCTTTCAACATTCTTGGGCTAAGGAACGGTGTGAGGGAGGAAAGGAGCAGAGGGAGCGGGACGAAGGGGAGAGGGAGGCGGAGGGTGAGGCGGAGGGGAGGAAGAGGGGAAGGGGGACGGGGAGAGGGACGGGGAGGGGGAAGGAGGAGTCTTTTCTGCCACAGCAACGCGAGGCCGGATACAGCTAGTTTGTAATAACACTGTTGAAAATTCGTCCTCTGTATAGGCTACTTTGTGATCGTCATGACCAGAGCATTTTACGGATAGATTGGGCTAGGGTCGTGACAACGGAATAGATGGTAGACAGGGTAGACAAGGAGGCCCTCAGTACAAAAATGTCGACATTATTTACGCACGTAGAATCCTACGCGAATATCGCGTGAGTTTTGTTGTGTACCTCTAACTCGTTCTTCGCCTGCATAAAATAAAAATGCCATGTTTGAAAAATCACAATTTTTCCGTGCCTTGGAACTAGCCTACTACTACTAGGTAAGAGCAAATAGGCCTACTTATATTCTAGCATATTATGTGATTTCGTAGGGTTTACCTGCTGTGAAGAGAAATAAAGTCGAGTAAAACACACAAGTCTTCATTCTTGCGCCTATTATCTAACGAGTATAACTTAAAGCTAACGAGTAAAACTTAAAGCCTTACTGGTAAAACAGCCGTTCTTTCAGTCGGCGCTGCCTTTAAGTGTTGCACAAATCAGCAGTGCACGGTAGACCTTTATACTTATTCAATTCGGTTTTCTTGGCGCATGTCGATAATTATGAAAACATCAGCGGCCAGCTTTCAGTACAAACGTAATTTTGCCAATATGCAAATAGATACGGCGTGCTAATCTTATGACCTTCCTTAACTCTTTCACATGACGTTCAGACTGCAGCCAAAAATAATGCAAGAGATTTTCACACAACACGATGTGCATAATTATATAATTGGTTTCAATATCGTAATCGTAAACTCCAAACTTCTAAACGGCTACTCGAAAACCGAACGCGGGGCACAAGTTTATTCACGACCGCTGATGCCATGCACTTGATTTTCGAGTGTCGTTCTAGAAAATGTAGAGTAGGTCCAATTTTACTGTCAGATTCAATAACACGGAGTAGCCTATATTATCGCAACGTTTTGCTGTCACAACATCTTCCACCTGTGGATATCGGCCGTGATATACGTTTGACGCATAGCAAAGGTGTTGACGATATAGACCCCTGTATTGCGGCCCCCAATCTCTCCTTGGTTGCCAGACTTTTGGCGGAGATAATAAATTGTTCCTTTAGTAATGGGATTGTTCCACAAGGCATAAAATTAGCTAAAGTGGTCCCAATACTAAAAAAGGGCGATAAGGACAATGTAATCAATTACAGACCCATTTCCATTCTTCCTTACTTCTCCAAGTTCTATGAAAAACTTATGTATAATCGACTCTATGGCTATGTTAAAACTCTAACATCATTTATCCATCTCAGCATGGACTTCAACCTGGTCACTCCCCCTACATGGCTTTATTGAATATGCAGGACATGATTTCAAAGGCTATTGAAAATAATGAATACTCAGTGGGATTCTTCTTTGATCTAGCTAAAGCATTTGATACGGTAGACCATAATATTTTGCTTAAAAAATTAGACAACTATGGATTTAGGGGGACTCAGCTCAGATGGTTTGCCAGCTATTTTGAGAGCCGTACACAAAGAGTTCTCTGTAACGGTGTCCTTTCTGAGCTAGGGTTGATCAAATATGGAGTTCCTCAAGGCTCCAACCTCGGACCACTTCTTTTCCTGCTTTATATTAATGACTTGGCCAATGTCTCTCCAACAATGTTTTTTATTCTATTTGCTGATGACACCAACGTTTTTTACTCCAATGATTCATGGCAGACGTTGTTTCAAACTGTGAATGTTGAACTATCTAGCATAGCTGTTTGGTTCCATGCAAATAAACTCACCCTTAATTTAGATAAAACCAACTTTATTTTATTCAAATCCCACCGGAAAATAAAGCCAAGTGACAATCTCTGTTTGCTTATTGATGATATTTCCATCAATCAAGTTCAATCTACAAAATTCTTAGGAGTGCATATAGATCAACATTTGACCTGGAAAGTTCATATTAATCAAATTGCATCTAAAATTGCTAAAAATATTGGTATTATTTTCCGCGTTGCTTATATCTTACCAAAGACAATTAGAATGAATTTATATTATGCCCTTGTCTACCCCTACCTCACGTATTGCAACCTTGTTTGGGCATCGACATACGAATCCAGGCATCGTAAACTTATAATCTTACAGAAGAGGGCTGCTCGTAGGCCAATAATTGCGGGTATTCGTAAATGGGAACACGCTGGCTCTTCCTTTAATGAACTTCATCTCCTGAAAATTGACCAGATAAAGGATCTCCAAATTTGCGAGTTCTGTTTTCGACTCGAACACGGTCTCCTTCCTTCGGTATTCCAAGGTTACCTCCCTCACGCCTCTGATATCCATTCGCATTTCACTAGGAACTCATCTGCTTTTCGCCCTGTCAAAGCTCAATCTAATACTAGGCGTTTTACTATTAAATCTTATGGGACTAAAGTATGGAACACAATACCAATTGACATTCGTCAATCCAGTAGTCTGCAGGTATTTTAAAAGAAACTTCGTGTTCTTCTACTTTCCTCCACTAAAGCTACTTGAAGTGCACATGACCATGTGTAGTTAAGATTTTAGTTCAGTACTTAGTTAAGTTTGTTTCTCTACATGCTCTTGACAATATAAACTTTTCTGCAATCTGTCATGACCTAATTTGATTTAGTCTCTTTCATTTCAGCTATCTTGATTATTTTTTTATTGGGAGTTATTTTACTTGGGTGACCCTTCCCAGCGGGATGTCCATCCCTTTTGGGCCCCCTTTGTAGCCAATACACGCATGTTTTGTACTTTTGTTGTTTTCTTGTTTTCTGGTTGCAATAAAGTGAATTGAATTGAATTGAACGTTTTGCTGTCACAACATCTTCCACCTGTTATCAGAAATCTAGGCCTAGCCCCAGAAGGCTGTTTTCTTTTTCAACAGAACATCGCCAGCCCACAGAGCCAAAGAAACCATCGAAATGCTCACAAGAGAGACGCCATGCTTCAATTATCCCACATTATGTCCTAAGAACTGTCGAGATTTAAATCCTGTCGACTATAAAGTGCAAAACGTGATGCAAGACCGAGTCTACCAGACAACAATCCATGATATAAACGATCTGAAGCAACCCTGCAAATTGGAGAAGTAGCCTACCACAGGAATGAAGAGGTACGGAGGTACCCAAACAATATTTAAACTTTAAAATGAAAATAAAAGTGAGTCTGGGAACAACAGATCAATCGGTTTAACCTTATGACGCACACCTTCCGCGCCAGCGCTTTGGCACACCTGGAGTTGAATGGACCCACCGATAACTATCATAACATGGGTTGAAATTGGTTCTTGGACAAAATGGTAGCGGACAAAATGGTACGGACAAAATGGTACGGACAAAATGGTACGGACAAAACGGTATGAATAAATTGAAGCTGGATGAGGGTATTTTATTGCTGAAATAGAGGGTGGATGCCTTTTTGGGGGCAGAAATACAGCTCTAGTGAAGAAAGAAACTTGAGAAAAGGAAGCTGGATTGGAGAATAAAAATACTTGAGAAATGGAAGCTGGATTGATGTCTTTCATTTTTGTGTTTCATGATGTATCCAGCTTCCATTTTACCCATAAGATTCCTTAAACCAACCTCTATTTGTAATGCATCTTTCTTTAATCCAGCTTCTATTTAAGCTATGAAATTACCCTGATACAGCTTCTATATCTAAGGCGTTATTTTCATGAATCCAGCTTCCATTTCATATATAAAAATCTCCATGCAGAGCCTTCATCCAGCTTCCATTTCACATGCGTCTTTTCATTGATCCAGCTTCTACTTCATATATAAAAATTCACTAATCCAGCTTTCATTTCATCCATACCATTTTGTCCGTACCATTTTGTCCGTACCATTTTGTTCGCTACCATTTTGTCCGGTCACCGTTGAAATTATATCAATTAGATTATTAGATGGAACTTGGGTATGAATGACTGAAATTTATGTTGTACATAGCGCATGCACTCGTGGAACATGTTTGGGTCAATATATATATAGGCCTAAAATTAACCCTAGGGCTACCAAAGGGGGTGCAATCCATCAATTTTTAGGTTTTTTCTCTCTCTAAAATCAAACTTGGAATTTTTTTAGAATTTTAAGTTATTTTTGGAAAAAAATTGGAGAGGCATTCACCCAGATTTTCAACAAATCACTGCGAATTGGAGAAGTAGCCTACCACCGGAATGAAAAGATACCCACACATTGTTTAAACTTTAAAATGAAAATAAAAGGCCTACATTTTCATTTTGGGAAACATAGAAACCAGATCGACTACATATTAATAAATAAAAGATGGAAAAGCACGATAATGTAGATTGTGGAACAGATCATGAACAATTAGTCGCAACATTGCAAATAAAACTGAAGAAACGATAAAAAAACGGAGAAAGACTGAATGCATAATCATTCATTCATTCTGAGAATTTATATAGCGCCTCTTCAAGATAACTACTCAGAAGCGCTCTCTGCACTAATTAGTCGAAATGATGTTAAGTTAACAGTCATAGCAAGCAAAAAATAACAACAAGTTGCAAAACAAAACACAGTTAGCCAGTGGTGTAGTGAGGGGGACGCGGAGGAACGCCGTTCCCCCACTTTTTTCCGCGGGGGAACGCCGTTCCCCCACTTTTTTCCATGGAGGAAACAAAAAAATTCAAGATTCACAGTTTCAGCTGCTTACTTACTGGAGCCTTTCGCAGTTTCGCAGATATATTTATATATGTGTTCAATGGCTTGTAAATAAAAGCTAATGACAAAATAATGAAAATAGTACAGTAGTACAGTAGTACAGTAGTAGGCCTACTGTAATAACAATAAATTAATAAATGAGCAAAAAAATTTGTAAGCCTAATATGAAGCGTTCCCCCACTTCATTTTTTGCGTTCCCCCACTTCATTTTTTAGGACTACACCACTGCAGTTAGCTGAAAGAGTCGCCAGTGGCAAGCCCTCGCAAACACGTAGGCCTAGAGTTGACCATCGGATTTCCGTTGAGCTGGTTGATGGCGTGGTTGATCAGATCATCAGAGTCTCTGGTCGGTGGTAGGCCTAGATGACTCCCGTCCGTACACGCACGGCGTATGGTACGACTCAAAGTGTACGACTCGGCTGTGCTGTCTGTGCATCATAGGGATGGTTGCTGATGCACTAACGTGGCCAAGGCGACTTACAACAAAAACCTTTTAACCAGCGCAAAATCCTTGAGAAATCCAACGAAAAGTTCAGTACGCGAGTCTAGAAGCAGCAAACTCCAACCTGTCTGAAACAACTGTGCAAATTCTGCATTTTGATTAAATAATCCGTCGAAATGACAGAGAGGTCGGTAAACGACCACATGGCCGCTGACCTGCACAGAACATGATTGCAATGGAATTACACCGGTGTAAAGGTTTCAAATTACCCCCTCCTGAACATTACCCCCCGGTAACTTGAAACCGGCTTCAGATTACCCCCCGAAAACTAGATTTGCATCAATCGTCGCATTTATTGCACTACAAAAATCAGAAAAATCATCCCGCTTCATGTTTTGGTCTGAAGATTTTCATTCGTCATCCCACTTCGTGGTTTGTTATCGATATTTTAATCGCAAAACAATAATAGCCTCGAAGCCATTTCTCCATGTAATTTCAGCGGCGATTTAGTATTTTAGTTACAGATAAAAATATTGATAGCAAAGCACGAAGTGGGATGACGGATGAAAATCTTCAGACGCAAACAAGAAGCGGGATGATTTTTCTGATATTTTAGTGCAATAAATGGGATGATTGATGCAATTTACAGTTTTCAGGGGGGTAATGTTTAGGAGGGGGTAATTTGAAATCGTTACACCGGATTATGGATTGGAAATGAGGAATAGGTTTTAAGTAGGCCTACTGGAGAGAGATGTGACGGAGGAAGATGAGGACGCGAACAACCTATGGGAGAAGATGAAAACAGTGATTCTAGAAACTGCGGAGAAACATATTCCGAAAAAGAAGAAAGCTAAAACAATCCCTTGGCTTTCGAAAAAAGCTATCAGAATAGCTAAAGAAAGAAAAGCTGCCAAAAGAGAAGGAGATAAATTCAAGATAAGAGCAATGAACAATTCATTCCAAAAACAAGCACGTAGGCCTATGGATAAAGAAAAACACCTAAATGATACGTGCAAAGATATGGAAGAAGAGGGAAAGAAAGGAGGAACTAAAGAATTGTTTTCAAAATAAAGAAAATAGCGAGAAAATTCACACCAAGAATGGACTCATTGAAGTCAGGCGATAGACACAATGATAGATGAAGAGGGAATGAAAAACAGATGGAGGGAATACACAAAGGAGTTGTATAGCGAAGATAGGAGAGTAATGGAAGAAAAAATTGTTGTAACAGAACATGGAAAAGAACCAGAAGTTTTGGAAGCAGAGGTGGAATGGGCAATCAAAAAACTGAAAGACAATAAAGCACCGGGCCAGGATGGGATTCCTACAGAAATGATAAAAATGGGGAGGAGATTATGCTGTTTTATCATGAATCCAGCCTCTATTTATGATAAGAAAATGGCTTGATCCAGCTTCCATTTCTCCAGCGTTTACCATTAATCTAGCTTCTATTTAAAATATCAAATACCTTGATCCAGCTTCCGTTTCAGATAGGCCCTATATAAATACCTACGTTTAGCTTCCATTTCTCAAGCGTTTAATCATTAATCCAGCGTCTGTTTCAGATATAAAATGCCTTAATCCAGCTAATTTATTTATTCAGCGTTTTCCGTCATTCCAGCTTCTAATTCAGATCTATAAAAACCTTCATCCAGCTTCCAATTATTTTGCGTTTTTACGACAAAACGCGTAAGAAATGGAAGCTGGATGAAGGTATTTTTAGGTTTTAAATGCTTTTATCTCCTTATTACATGAACATGCGCCCTTTTGATTGCGCCATTTTAAACATGCACCCTTTTGATCACGCGCTCTAAAAACAATGCGCTCTGTTGATTTTCGCCCTTTTGATTGCACCCTTTTGATTGCGCCTTTTTAAAATGCGCCCTGTTGATAGGGAACCGTGGCGTCGTTGCCTTGAAGCTGAAAAGTTCGAGGCTGGAATCCACCTCGCCGCGTAGGCTAAGGACCTTGGGGAAGTCCTTCACTCACAATTGCTCAGCGATTCGGCGTGAAACTCCGAATCGGTATCCGCTCTGCATTCGGGAGCGCCTCTGAGTAGTGAGAGCTTGAAGGGGCGCTATAACAGGTGCAGTGGTGCACATAAAACAAACATAATATTATGGCAAGTGGCAACCCGTAATTTTTTCTGGCTATTCTAACCCTAAATATAGGCTATACATGTACATTCTCTCTGCAGGTCTTGCTTCTACCAACTGCGCCAGATCAGAGTTATCCGGCGCAATCTATCACACGAAGCCGCCGCCACTCTTGTCCACTCGTTTGTGCTGAACCGACTGGATTTTTGCAATGCCGTCCTTGCGGGTCTCGCAAAGTCCCGGATACGCCAGCTTCAGTCTGTCCTCAACTGCGCTGCTAGAGTCGTCGCTGATCTGCCAAAATTCTCGCATATATCGTCATATATGCGTGACACTCTGCACTGGCTCCCAGTCGTGGACAGAATTACATTCAAGATCATCGTCATGGTACGAGTGTCAATGGTTGGCCGGGCTCCGGAGTATATTAGGGAGCTCTGTATCCCCGTCTCCAACCAACCAGGCCGTCGGTCTCTGCGCTCAGCGACTCGTGGGGACTTGATAGTCCCACGCTCCCGTACAGTGATGCGGGCCAGCCGCGCCTTCTCATGCATTGGACCTTCATACTGGAACAGTCTTCCATTAACAATTCGCGATACTGCAGTGCTTTTATCTCATGAAACATTCTCAAGGACAATTAAGACGCACTTGTTTAGAACTGTCTGGTAGCTACGTTAAGCGCCTTCGTGAGGTTATTATAAGGCGCTATATAAATGTTCATAAAAAATATACATACACATACATTGTTCGAAAGCTTATTGAAACCAAAATAGGGAGGAGCACGATACATGCATGGGCATTTCTAAATGGAAGGCATGGCCCGATTGCCCCATTGGATCCGCCCCTGAACAGAGTCATTTCTCTTTGACAAATCTTTTAATTTCTTGCACTTGTGAAATTCTGAAATACTTCGGAATCTGTAATCTCTGTGTAGCCATGCAATGCTGCGCCAATAATCCTTATCAGAGGACTCTGCTGCTACTCTTGTTCATGCTTTTGTTACCAGCCGCTTGGACTACTGTTGTTCTATTCTGGTTGGTTTGCCTCTATTATTGATATCCCGACTTGACCGTGTTCTTCGGTCTGCAGCCCGGCTAATTGGTCGAATCCCCAAATATGCATCCGTTTCATCTTACATTCGTGATACTCTACACTGGCTCCCTATCTCACAGCGCATCGAATACAGAATTGCTTCACTGGTTTGGCGTTGTCTTCTTGGCTGTGCCCCGACTTATCTGTGTGAACTCTGCTGTCCATTATCTGTTGTCCTTTCTCGCAGAGCCCTTCGCTCTGCCTCTAGCGGTAAGCTTTTGGTCCCGCGTGTTGAATCATCAACCCGTCAGCGTCGTGCTTTCTCAGTTGTAGGTCCTTCTGTCTGGAATAGTCTCCCGTTGCAGATGCGCTTGCTGCCTAGGGTCGACTCGTCAGTGTTCTACAAGCTCCTTAAAACTTTTTTGTTTCACCGTGGTTGGACTGGGAGCGCTTCTGAGTGGATTTCTTGAAGAGGCGCTATATAAATTCTTGAAATGAATGAATGAATGAATATATTATGATTAGGCCACCACAGACATGAACGCAGGTAAAAAATAAATGTTCCTAAAATTTTGAACCCTTGACCTTGGTGACCTTGGGTGACGAAATCACTTCGATTTTTGTCAGTAACTTAACTGCGAGGGATTGAAGAAAAGGTTTACCTGCAAACCCGACGACTAAGAGTTTGACAAAGTTACAAACTTGTTAAAATTCTAACACGGTGACAGTGTAAAATTACAATTTTTAATCAAATAACTTTTCAAACACTAAAGCCTAGCAGTAGCAGTAGAACATAGGCTACATGTTAAACAATTATGAGCAACAATCAAAAGTATATAACAGAAATCTTTTAACAAATTCTCGAATAGTACATTAGATGAATGTTTTGCATTTGAAGTTGCAACGCAAGCAAAATGCAGCTTATAATTCATCTAAATGAAACGTAATTTTTTCAACGGAAAAACATGAATAAAATAAATGATAGAAAGGGAATTTGGTCATACAGTAAATTGCCAGCTGTCTACAACGTTAACCAAAACAAAAGTTTTTTGTTTATCATCTAAAATTGATGACAAATCTTTCCATGTGTATATCTTCAAACGCCGCTGGTTCCCTTGCTGCCAATCAGCAATAGGGCCGCGATACCAACCATCAGTATGATGATGACGTTGTTTCGTTTGAACAATCCAACCGAGAATCTACTGCTACTACTTGTTGGCACGTCATCGGAGTCTTTTGCAGCATCGGAGTAATCTGGTCTCGCTGATAATTAAAGAAACAGTAATTATTAGCTCTATCCAGAAAATAATGAGAATTCTGGAAACTTTACAGACAACTTCTTTTCCTTTTATCTCTTCTTTATCAAAAGCAACCGTAGCTCCTCCTCTTTCTGATCTCTGACAATGGGATCAGACCTCAACTGGACATTTATCTGTGAACTCAACATTGCGGCGGCAGCGCTCGTGAATAGTATCGTGCCCTGCACTTCAATTTAGAGTAGCGCTTTAGAAATGTGATGTTCGTGATTCTAATTACATTAAGCTGATGATGAAAATGACAACGAGGCAGTGTTTAATCTAGTCCCAGTCCTTTAGGGGAATCCAGATTTCTGGGGTGGGGGGAGACAATCGAGTGTCCAAAGGAAGGTCGCCGAGGGGGAGAGGCGTGGGGAGGGGGATGTGCCCCCGAAACTTTGTTGAATTTTCACATTGCAATGGTAGCATTTTAAGCTGTATTTTTAAAAAATAACTACTTTTTTAGTGCTGCTGAGAGTGGCCCAAGACTTCAATAAATACACCATGCAATACTAAGCTTACAATAATAGTTTCTTTTTGAATTTTCACAATGTAATGGTACCCTTTTAAGATGTCGTTTTAACAAAATAACTGAATTATTTGATAATAATAATCTAATAATCTTTTTTCTTTAATTGCGCGCATGCAAACGCACTGCGCTTTGCATTTACAAGTTATGTAGTAATCTTAATTAAACTTAACTACTAACTGAACAGACAGCTTTGCAATTACATGGCGCTAATAGCAGCCTACAAAGCAAATCCGCTCAACGGGGGCTCGAAGCCTCGAACTCACTACCTCTCGCATTCTTGGCCAGCGTGTTAACCATTACTCTACCGGGTCCCCCAATCTGTATTATTTAAATTAACTAAATTAAATTTAATTATTTCAGTAAGCTTACTGATGAAAATGGGTGTGGGCCCCAACCCCACACTGTGGGGTTGGGGTATTTGCCCCGCCCCACCAGAAATTTTGAATTTCCGCATTGCAATGGTATTATTTTAAGCTGTCATTTTAACAAAATAGCTGTACTTTTTCAGTGCTGATAAGTGGGACCTAAGACTTTACTAAACATAGGCTATGCTTACAATAATAATTTGTTTGAGTTTCCACATTGTAATGGGACCCTTTTAAGATGCCATTATTTTAACCCTCGAGTGCCCAGGGGGAGGGTGGTCCGACCGGACCCCAGGCCTGTTTTTCCCGGATAACTTTTTAAAGGCCATGCATGTGCAAAAATGCTCTTAGGTATTCCTAGAACAACCATTTCGGCATAGAATGGTATATTTTGAGTGAGTAATTGTCCAACCCTATACCCCACAATCACAGCATATACTAAGGGTACCGCAAGATATACGGCTATTAGTCATGCATGCGTATGGTTACTGATTAATAACTATTATTTTATACAGGGTGGTGCTATTGTGATATAATATAATATTAAAGAGTCGATATATCAATCGATTGCAAATTTAGTTGTGATTACTTACAACTAAATTTTACAACGATATGCCAATCGCTTCTCAAGATATTAACATGAACACGATGGGGTCCGCGCCAGACATATCGTCTGTTTAGAGTGCAATGGTGCTAACGCAAGCAAGCATACAATGTGTATCACGAGATGTTTACACTATTACTTTGCACCAGGTGGTGCTATTGTGCTATAATATACACCAATCGATTGCAAATTCATTTGGGATTACATGGAACTAAATTCTGTAACGATATTCCAATCCCTTCTCAAGAGATTAGCACAAAAACGCTGGGGTTCGCGCGGACCCCCCCTTGGACCTTCGTGTACCAAAAAAATACCTTGGGCACTCGGGTGCTAAGCAAAATTGCTCAATTATTTCAGCATACTGATAAAAAGAGTGTTTTATGATTTCAACATATACATGTATATAATAACTACAATAATAATTTCCTTCAGAGGCTCAGTTCTGCTGTTGCTGGGTTATTATAATGAATGACTGCAGGCCTCAGTATAATTACCTCCCAGGACAATTACCCCCCGGACAACTACCCCCTGTGCTAATTACCCCCCGGACAACTACCCACCGTACCAATTACCCCCGGACAATTACCCCCCGTGCCACAGTGTGAGCTTGTTCCCTCACGCGTTAATCTCTTTACCAGTCTCTTCGTATTTGTCAGACGTTAATAGTACTATATCTAGTCAATAACTAAGTCTATGTCATGTTAAACGCCTGCCTAATTAAATATTTTAATGTTATTGATAGAGTTATGACTTTAGTTAGTCTAAAAAGCAAAGTTAAGAGCAACTCCACGAAAATAGGCAAGTTATTTTTAAACGTTCAAGAAAAATACTAAATCAAATCAAATCTAAACACGGTTCTAAGCTAACGTGTGAAAAAGGATAAAGTTTCAAGAAAACTTCAACGTGTTAAATGCCTGCCTAATAAAATATTTAAATGTTATCGATCGAGTTCTGCCTATTTTCGTACTCATTCGAAACGACACCATTAAATTTTGCTAAATTCTTGTGTTTCTTCTGTTTCACGTAAATAAAACCTTCGAAACAAAGTTTATCTTTCCCTCTCTCTGAGTTTTAGAAAATTCAATCATGACTAGATGTACTATTAACGTCTGATAACTACGAAGAGTCTGGTAAAGAGAGTAACGCGTGAGGGAACAAGCTCACACTGTGGCACGGGAAGTAGTTGTCCGGGGGGTAATTGGCACGGGCGGTAGTTGTCCGGGGGGTAATTGTCCTGGGGGGTAATTGTCCAGGGGGTAATTTTCGGGGGGTAATTGCCCGGAGGGTAATTGTCCAGGGGTAATTGCCCTAAAACTAATAATATTAGACTATTTAAGCTGACTTTTCAGCACTGAAGCAGCTCATCCCTGCTTTCCAAGATGGTCCTGAATTGCTGACCAGGACACACTGTAGAATTCGTAACAAATGTTGCACAAACCAACCAGTTTGAAATTTGAAAGAAAGCACTGGAGAAAAGCCATTTATTGGAAAAAATAGTATTTGTACAAATGTTAATCAGTAAGTTGTACTCATTGTAACATGATTGTATGATTTGCATAATATATTATAATAGTAAATAATCTATATAAATAAAAATGAAAACTTTCCAATAGTGCGGTCACAATCACGCCGAAACTTACGCACCGATTGTTGTGAAAATTTACCAAAACCTTCCATTCCAATAGCACCGTGTCTTAAGATTTTTTCCCCCGAAAAAAACCAATATTTTCCACAAAAAGTGAACTTTGCAATACGTTCGACCGCCATTTGCAAATTCAACCAAACCGCACGCTTGCAAAATTTCAGAATAGTCTTCACCCGAAACACAGTGACGAAACATGAATGAGGTCGCGTGCCGTGACGTCATAAGCGAGTCGATTAATAATTCTATTACGAAAGCGGCCTTTCCGCTGTCAGTAAGAGACGGTGTGAGAAAGGAAAGGAGCGGAGGGGAGGGGGAGGGGAGAGGGAGGTCTTTTTTGCCACAGCAACGCGTGGCTGGGTACAGCTAGTAACATTGTAAACATAAAAACTAATAAATATATTAAATATATTGTAATCCTATTAATAGTAAATAATATCGCAGTATATTATAACAGTTCACATAATTTATTACAATTATGTAAACAGCAACTAGAAATTATCATAATTTTGCCAAATTTGTGCTTCTGGAGGGAATGTATCTCTGTTTTTGGTTGGACAAAATTTGTACAAATATATACAGTAAATTAGTAAATTATACTAATTGCAAAATGATAGAATTAGGCTATATACTATAATTATTAGTAAATAATAGCCTTAAATATAATCATAATATGATTATATTTAAGGCTATAACAGTAAATAATAATATTATAATATACCGTGATATTATCACGGTATATTATAACTTGTCTTGTCTTTAACCTTCCTCGATTCAAGGGTTGGTCGCTTCATGGACACGCCTTCGCCACTTTCTGTGACTGTCCATGTTGCTGATTGGGAAAATAAGGTGGTAGTTTCCCACGTCTATCCACCTCGCAGTGGTTGTTCTTTGTGTATAGTATACACTCCGACCAGCCTTTTCATGTGTAAACCGTTAATGGCTACTAAAAGCCGTCCTCCGCCTTACCATGATACAAGACCTGCTGCTGCCCAGATCTTTGTCGCCCACGTTAGCCAACTTTTCAGGGTCCCTGCTGAGCCTTCCCACCTCGCGTAGCGCCCTATAATATTATTATTACACTTTTTGTAAAATAGTGATGTAAACAGCAACTACAAAATCATAATTATCTTTTCGTAAAATTTTCTGGAGGGAAATGTCAATCCCGGGGGAGGAACTCCCCCCCCCGAGACGTCTAGATTAAACACTGACCACGAGGTAGTTCTAATCCATCAGGAAGTAAAAAAAATTCCGGAGACTATTAATTCGTGGATTCTGGAACGCCTACGCTTCATTCCAGTCTGGCGAGTCATTATTATTATTATCAGAATCGTCTTCACCACCACCACCACCACCACCACCACCACCACCACCACCACCACCACCACCACCACCACCACCACCACCACCACCACCACCACCACCACCACCACCACCACCACCACCACCACCACCACCACCACCACCACCACCACCACCACCACCACCACCACCACCACCACCACCACCACCACCACCACCACCACCACCCCCACCACCACCACCACCCCCACCACCACCACCACCACCACCACCACCACCACCATCCCCACCACCACCACCACCATCCCCACCACCACCACCAATTTTTATTATTATTTAATTTTTATTTGTTTAAACGAGGTACATAAAATTATGATCCTTTAGATGGATTCGAAGCTGCTACCCTCCAGTTGCAAGGTGACGAACATACCCACTACACCACTGCGCCTCACAATAATTATGTCAAATATCAACCGATGAATCAATAAAGCAATGCCGCAATGCGTTAAACTAAAATTATTCGACCCAGAGTAACCTCGTGTTATTATTCAATCGTAATGAAATCACTTAATTGAATTGAAACAATCGCACGAAATATCTGTCGCGATTTATCGAACGACCAGAACCAAATCGAGTTGTACCCGCATCTAGGCCTAACTGATACGTAGCGGGGAAGTTCTTCCTTTCAGTCTGGTGTATGACAACTGATTGGATAACACAGTATTACTCACAGACTGACTCCCTCATCCCGATGGCAAAACAACTTTTTGCAAGGTCTAGTTTGATGTGAAGTGGCGTTCTATCGACTGTTCAACGGCACCATAGAAATTGTCAGTGTTGTTATTATATCCCAGTGTCCCTTGATTAGGCTACTCAAACGAGATCGCAGCTTTGCTGAATACACTCGCACCCTACGCTTGGCGGTTCGTAGCGCTATATAAATTAAGAATTACCGGCAGCAACAGCAATTTCCCAAAACTTCTCTTCATTACATGAAATTTATCATTATAAAAGTCTGAACGCAACGCAAATGATTAGATGGCTGACTGGAAACAACAGAGTGAACCTAGGCTGTCATATTAGATAGAGATGCCTTCTTTGACTGTCGTGGCCGACTCTCGCCTTGTGCTTAAGATCGCGCCACGATGTTCGAATTCCACGAAAAGAAGAGGTTTTGCTGGTTTTATTTAACTATTGATATACGACAGTTATTATAATATGATCAGTAATCGATGTCACAGGCGAACAGTTCAACAGAATCTCTCTCTCTCTCTCTCTCTCTCTCTCTCTCTCTCTCTCTCTCTCTCTCTCTCTCTCTCTCTCTCTCTCTCTCTCTCTCTCTCTCTCTCTCTCTCTCTCTCTCTCTCTCTCTCTCTCTCTTGGTCGATTTTCGATCGTTCATTCAATATTCGACGATGTTAGGTGTCTGTCATCATACCGAGAGCGCCCCGACGGTAGGTGGCGCTGCGATTATATACCCAAGCGTGGTGGGGTAGCGCCAGCCGTCACGATTCGTTATGGGGCACAGTTAAAGGCTGATTGCCCCCTTTGAAGCCGATCGTGAAGGCCGCTGTGTCCGTTGCGGCCGACTTTTGATGGTCGCCCAAATGTTCCCCTTCTCTGATTGTAGACCCCCGTCGAATCCGCTGGGTACCCCTATCTTCGGGGTCGTCGGCGTTCTCGCAGCAGGTGTCGTCCTTTGAAGTCGTCAAAGTTGCTTAGTGGGTGGATAACGGCATCGACGACGACCAGATGTCGCGGCTGGCCCTTGTGAAGGCGACCGCGACATTACCTCCCCTCGCAAGATAATGACGTATATCCGAGATCACCGTCATTAATCGGTCCTCAGCATCGTTGATCATGTTGAGGAAAACACAAACAGAAGAAACATTTTGTAAGTTACATATTATATACAAGCGTACGAGGTTCGACCCTCGTTATGACTGGTTCACTTTCTAACTCCTCATTCATATCCGGGACAGGAAATTAGCTGCGATATTCCAGTGCCGGTCAACAAAATCCCAAGGAGTGGCGATTGACATGGGTTTATTCGATGGCCAGTCGAAAAGTTGTTCTAACCATTTTGTGTCCTTTGAGTACATAGATCTATAGGTTACTACGGGACTGACAATGTCAATATTAAATGGTTGGATAAGCCGCAGCTCCACCCTTTCATGAATAGGACGTTTCACTTCCGGTTTGAGATGTTCAGGGAACTTACACGCTAGCAAGCGTTTGGACTTGAAATCGGGCATAAGACGAATATCATGTTTGCTGGGTGGGCAGTTTCCAGGCCTGTCCGAGAAAATTAATGCAAATTTATCTAGCCCCGCGAACGGCTGCTTCAACCCTTCTACGCCTCCAATAAGCAGGCTCCGTTGAGGGGATCACCCCGTACGACGGGTTGTCCCACGGCCTCGGTAATTATCTCGACGGTGACCGGACAAAATGGTAGCGGACAAAATGGTACGGACAAAATGGTACGGAGAAAATGGTATGAATGAAATGAAAGTTGGATTAGTGAATTTTTATATATGAAATAGAAGCTGGATTAATGAAAAGACGCGTGTGAAATGGAAGCTGGATGAAGGCTCTGCATGAATATTTTTATGTATGAAATGGAAGCTGGATTGATGAAAATAACGCTTTAGGCATAGAAGCTGTATCAGGGTATTTTCATAGCTGAAATGGAAGCTGGATTAACGAAAGATGCATTACAAATAGAGGTTGGTTTAAGAAATCTTATGGCTTAAATGGAAGCTGGATACATCATGAAACACACGAATGAAAGACATCAATCCAGCTTCCATTTCCCAAGCATTTTTATTCGCCAATCCGGCTTCCTTTTCTCAAGTTTTTTCTTCACTAGAGCTGTATTTCTGCCCCCAAAAGGCATCCACCCTCTATTTCAGCAATAAAAATACCCTCATCCAGCTTCAATAATTTATCCATACCGTTTTGTCCATACCATTTTGTCCGTACCATTTTGTCCGTACCATTTTGTCCGCTACCATTTGTCCTAGAACCATCTCGACGATCTACAACCGTCCTGAACTCTTCGTATCGATCAAACACTACAGTGCGATTATTTACCATTGCCCGTTCAATGAAATTGTTAAATTTCTTAAATTTGTTTACATGTAGGCCTATAGGTCGCCTTTTATCATCTTGTTCTACAATACACGAGTATGGTAACCCGACCTCTACCACTGTAGCCGGTCCTCGCCATCGGTCATAAAGCCCCGAACCTACAAAGTTAGGTAATAGGCCTTTGACAGTTACTTCATCCCCTAATTGATATTCTCTACCACCCCCGTACGACGGGTTGAAATCGCTTCGTAAGTGGCAAGAGTCAGCGTAGGGTTTCTGCTCTTTGGTAGGATTGTATTCCGTGTACATTTGATCAAATTCTAGATTCTCTTTCAAAGTAGGCCTATGTGAATATGCCTCGGGTTTCGTGCCGATAATGAGAGGAAATTCTCTCTCCTCCCCCCAGAACTCCTTCAAAATACTGAGAGGTCCCTTAGGTTGGGTGTCATAAACCAAAATAAACGGCCTGATATCAGTCGTCGCAAACGGCTTTTCGCGGAAACTCCAGGGAGCAAAAGGTAACCGACCCCGTACATCACATGTCGCCAAGTTCCAGATGGGCTTAAGCGCAGAGCAATCGCGTTGCTCTTTCTGTAAGGTAAGCCTACCATGCTCCGCGCCGCGCTCATTACACGGTTCTTCCGGTTCTGCCGGATTTGAGAAGTTAGGTATGTCGGCATCTTGCATGTCTCTTTCTTTTTCGCCTATTTCTTCATCTCCTCCTAAGTTTACAGATTGCTTCTGAATGCTAGGCCTAGGCTCACTAATCGACTCATCTCGCCTGTGTAGGCCTACCTTGATGACGGCCATTGTAGGAGCGTCTATCCCTACCATTGGTTGGTTAGTTACACCTGCCCCCGTCCTTCCAACAGATAACGCGTTGCTGTACTTGGAGACTTCATTTAGCAGATTAGCCACGGTTGGGGTGATAATGACTGCCTCATTGAGATTAGGAACCACTGCGCACCACACTCGCACGGCGGGGGCGCTGTTTACGACCCCTCTTCTTTATTGACCCCCCGCTTCATGCGCAACCTGACAACGTCCACCATGCCAGTCCTACCTTGTATGCCTGACAGTCCTACTCGTTTATAGACAGGCAGATCTAGGTGTTGTATTAATGAGCTATTAATACAGCACGATTCCGCGCCTCCATCCAGTAACGCCTGCTGGTTAGGCAAACCATCAATCTGTATATCCAGGTAAGATCGCACATGAAATTCGTCCGAGTCTATGAATGGTTCCTCTGTCTCTGTCTGTCCGTCGCTGTCATTTACATCACCTTCCCTTACCTCCGCGTCAAAGTTAAGCTCCGTGTCTCTCTGCTTAATGACGCCCTCATCCTGGTAAACGGTCCACGGACTGGTGTTATAGACGGTGTTCTGATTTTTCTTGCCAACATCAACCGCGCATGCGCTGACTCGCGTATGTTTCTCAATCTGTTCTAGGACGCACTATTCCTGATTACTGGTCCATGGACTGCCGTGATACGCGCTGTCCTCAACGTCGTCCACCACTGCGAATGCGCTGACTCGGGACTGTTTCCACTCTGCCTCTCGACTCCTTGCGTTCTTGCAATTACAGGCGGTATGGGCTGGACTATAGCACAGGAAACAAAGGCCCCTTTGTTTCGCTTCTTCCTTTGAGGGTTGTCCCTCTGACCTTACCTCGCTCCTCCCCTCACTCTTGATTGGTTTGGAATAGCTGCCGGCATTGGTTTGGCCCTCTGCCCGGCTGTTATTAAATGCCATTACATTACCTGCTCTGAGAGGTTCACCAGTGTAATTGTGAGACGCCATATAAGTGTCTACTGCGCTGGCTAAATCCCCGTGGCTAAGCCAGCTGTCTTTCTCTTGCGCTAGAATAAAATCTAAGCAAGCCTTCGGGACCATTTCTTTGAGTCTATCAGCGCACATAAACTCACTAGCTTATCAAAATCGTTCTTGACATGGCGGCTGCGCAGATAGTATGACAGAGTATTATGCAACCTAGAGGCTAGAATTGTATATGTCTCGTCTGTCCGTTTGCGCATCGAATGAAACCTTTCCTTCAGCTGGATATGGCTTATTCTGAATTCTCTGAGCAAAAATTGCTTTAGACCCTCATAGTCGTCCAACTGTTCTCGTGTTAGGCGAGTCGTTAAACTTTTAGCCCTATCATTCAGATTTGCTAGTAGCAGCTTTGCCTTCACGTCTTCGTCCACTTCATACATCTCAAATAAGTTGTTTGTGTGGTCAAAATATCCAGGGATTTTCGGTCGTGTCATGAGGGAACGTCCACATCACGCTTTTCATTACGTCTCCGAAACGCTTTGTCCGACTAGCTAATGACTTTCTCACTCTTCGTTCTTCTTCTCTCACTGTCCCCTCCCTCTCTTCCCTCAATTTCCTCTCTATCTGTTCCGCCTCTCTTAACTTGATTTCTCTTTCCCTTAACTTTCTCTCCTCTTCTCTTGCGATTCTCTCCCTCTCTTCTCTTCTGTCTCTCGCAAACTTCTCTTCTTTCCTCAATTGTATTTCTCTCTCTCTCATCTTCTTCTCCTCCTCATATCGCCTTATTTTAAATTCAAATCTCTGTCTCTGCAGATCAAACTCCGTCTCAGTCGTTGAGGACCCGGGTGATGGTGCTTCTGGCATTTCTGTTGTTATCGAATCAAATTCATACCCACCCGCTATCCTACGCGCCCATTCATCCAACAACTCCGACCTGTTCATTTCCATTACCGCGCCATCCAATATATCCTTAAGAAGGCATAGCTTTCGCCGATCTGTTGACATTCTTCCTAACGTTAGCCTGTTGATCAGGCGTTATCTCCTCCATGAGAACAGACGAAAAGGGGTGTGTTCAAATAAAAGTAGGTAGATTGGACTTCAACCAGACAGTTGCTCAGACAACACAAAGTATCAGTTATCGGTCAAATTCGATCTCCTTGGCGATCAACCGTGACAGACAAGAAATGATGCGATTTAACAACAAAAAAGGTAGATAGAGTGGACTTCAACCAGACAGTTGCTCAGAAAAAACAAATCTCCAGCTATACATCAAAATCAATCTCATTGGCGATCAACCGTGATAGTCACTTAAGATTACAAAGTCAAAGGTTAAGACAGCATCAATAAAGAACAATTCTCGCGTACACCAAAACAGTTATTCAAAAGCACAAAATCACAAGTTCAATCGAAGTCAACAGAAACAATTTCCTCGCAGCCAATCCTGCCCCGCGATTGACACACCTGACCAATCAATTGAACACAGCCAACGAACGAAGGTCTTACCTGTGCCTGCTTCGATGCTGGATCCTCGGGTCTTCTGCTGTACTGGTTCCGGTTGATTGGTTGCTCCGTCGGCTACTCCCGCTTGACCGGCTGATCGTTCCGTCCTGGATCCCTTGGTCCCTGATGACGTGCGTGTTGATCACCGCGTCCGTCGGTTGTTCCTCCGCTAGACCGGCTGATCGTTCCGTCCTGGATCCTTTGGTCCCTGATGACGTGCGTGTTGATCACCGCGTCCGTCGGTTGTTCCTCCGCTAGACCGGCTGATCGTTCCGTCCTGGATCCCTTGGTCCCTGATGACGTGCGTGTTGATCACCGCGTCCATCGGTTGTTCCTCCGCTTGACCGGCTGATCGTTCCGTCCTGTTCGCCCGAGTCAGAATCCTCTTCTTCTTTGTTCCACCGCTGCCACCAGAATGTCGTGGCCGACTCTCGCCTTGTGCTTAAGATCGCGCCACGATGTTCGAATTCCACGAAAAGAAGAGGTTTTGCTGGTTTTATTTAACTATTGATATACAATACAACAGTTATTATAATATGATCAGTAATCGATGTCACAGGCGAACAGTTCAACAGAATGCCAGTCCTTTGGCCGCTCTCTCTCTCTCTCTCTCTCTTGGTCGATTTTCGATCGTTCATTCAATATTCGACGATGTTAGGTGTCTGTCATCATACCGAGAGCGCCCCGACGGTAGGTGGCGCTGCGATTATATACCCAAGCGTGGTGGGGTAGCGCCAGCCGTCACGATTCGTTATGGGGCACAGTTAAAGGCTGATTGCCCCCTTTGAAGCCGATCGTGAAGGCCGCTGTGTCCGTTGCGGCCGACTTTTGATGGTCGCCCAAATGTTCCCCTTCTCTGATTGTAGACCCCCGTCGAATCCGCTGGGTACCCCTATCTTCGGGGTCGTCGGCGTTCTCGCAGCAGGTGTCGTCCTTTGAAGTCGTCAAAGTTGCTTGGTGGATAACGGCATCGACGACGACCAGATGTCGCGGCTGGCCCTTGTGAAGGCGACCGCGACAATGACGATTACTGATCATAGACCGGCTGATCGTTCCGTCCTGGATCCCTTGGTCCCTGATGACGTGCGTGTTGATCACCGTGTTGATCACCATAGAAATTGTCATTGTTGTTATTATATCCCAGTGTCCCTTGATTAGGCTACTAAAACGAGATCGCAGCTTTGCTGAATACACTCGCACCCTACGCTTGGCGGTTCGTAGCGCTATATAAATTAAGAATTAACGACAGCAACAGCAATCTTCCAAAACTTCTTTTCATTACATGAAATTTATCATTATAAAAGTCTGAACTCAACGCAAATGATTAGATGGCTGACTGGAAACAACAGAGTGAACCTAGGCTGTCATATTTGATAGAGATGCCTTCTTTGACATAGAGCCCATAAGCCTAAGAAAATTGCAAAAAAGAATCGATATTAGGTAGGTTGCGTCAAGTGTGCAATTCTATTCTCGCTTTTATCCTTTTATATACTACTCAAAGATTAAAGCCAGCCAATGTTGGAGCGGTGACATAGTGAGCAACGAAGTGTGTGGTCTTTGGAAAAGAGAACAACAATAGGAGTATCAGGATGAGAATAATAATATTATGTGTGATAATTATCTGCAATGAATATTATTAGGGTCTCCCCTACCAATTTACATAGACTTTTATATAGGCATGTGACTGACACTGTCAGAGTGCCATACACTAGAGTGACTAGACTAACCCTGAAAAGGATAGGCGGTAGGTGCGTGTTAGAGGCATTGAGTATTGTTTGCCACCGTAACGTCATAAAATTGGATGTAATGTATTAATAGTAGGAAAAACAGACAAAGAAAATTTCGACGGTAGCATATAGTAGGCCTATAATTAAAGACAGATTTTAACCATGATTTAACCATGTGGGAAGACGAAGACAACTGCAAAAATTGAAACACTTCGATTACCAAAAAAATTACAAATATAAAGCTACTTACACAAAACGTTGAGAGTTGGAGAATATAGTGGGTCATGGACGCTGTCGGGAGTGTTGTTAGCGAATGCGAGTCCAGTGGAGGACGAAGGCGAATTAATCTCATAGTTTAAGCGACATGAGTACGGTCGTATGTTTGGTAGTTCAGCTGTAACTGAAATGCTAGAAGTAATCGAGTTGACTGTCGACGATTGAGAACTTATTGTAGTATGTCCATCAGGATCTGTCCATATGATAACAGGTTGAATGGTCTGCGTTTTAGGCGACGAAGTTGAAGTGTTGTATTTCACTGTGTACGACATTGTCACCGTATCTCCTTCAACTGTTTCCGATGTGCTATTCACTGTGATCGACGCATCCCGATCTGAAAGAACACATAATCAGAAATAATTACACAAAATGCACTGCCGTGTCTGAAGTACTTGCAAAATATTCATCAAAAAGTCTGCTAATAAAGTTTGCGTAACATAATCCAGAGATACGTTGGTACTTTAAGTGAGTGAAACACATCTGGAGTTCGATCAATTTTCTCTATTGCATTGCTCTGAAAAACATAAAGCTGACGCGGCAATGCAGCATTAATGTCAATCTGCTTACAAAAGTCGAACCCGTTCAAGGAACCCCTACTTAAGTTAATATTTAATAAAGTAATATTAATCATACTATAACATTACTGTAAGTACCGAAGAGTAGCCAGGTGTACCACCTGAGCACGTGTATACACCTATCATATAGTCGTTGTTTTCACAATCAGATTCCATAATGTTCGGACTTCCTTCTGGTCGATTAACATCGTAATGAGTTGTAAATTCAAACAGAACGACGCAGTTCTCTGCAATAATCTGGACAATATTTTCTTCGACTTCTTCTCGTGTTATCGAAATATACCAGCATCATAATCAATCTGCTTACAAAAGTCGAACATATCCCGGTGTAAAGGTTTCAAATTACACCTCCTAAATATTATCCGCTGCAAACTGTAATTTGTATCAATCATCGCACGTATTGCACTAAAAAATCAGAAAAAATGATCCCGCTTCTTGTTTTGATCTGAAGATTTTCATCCGTCATCCCACTTCGTGGTTTGTTATCAATATTTTCATGTGTAACCAAAATACTAATCGCCGCTGAAGTTACATGGAGAAGCGGCTTCGATGTTATTCTTTTTTTCGGATCAAAATATTGATAACAAACCATGAAGTGTGATGTCGAATGAAATGACCAAAACAAGAAGCGTGATGATTTTTCTGATTTTTTAGTGCAAGAAATGCGATGATTGATGCAAATCTAGTGTCCAGGGTGTAATCTGAAACCCTGGGTGTGGGTAATTTGAAACCTTTACACCGGAATATCTCAACTAAGTTGATAAAAATATCAGCATACTTGAACCAACCAATAACTGCAAGTACTGCAGATGGTCCATACGTCATGTCACTGCAAGTGTATACGCCTGCCTGTTGCATAGTCATTGCTTTCACAATCAGATTGCATTTGTTCTGGCTTCCTCCTGGTCGATCAACTTCGTAATGAGTTGTAAATCCAGGCTGAACGACGCAGTTCGCAGCAATAAGCTGATATTTTTGGCTGTCGATTCCTTCTCGTGTTCTCGAAAAAAGCCAGTATTGTAAAGATTTATCAGACGTACAACTGAAGCTCGCCTGATCCCCAACTTCAGCAACTGCATTCATTGGTGTATTGGTTATTAGCCCAGTGACACCTATATGAAAGACAAACATTATTTCCACTGTGATATGGCATTATCATAGGCCCTACTATAATACCGGGTTTAAAACAATCACTCAAACAATCTTTATAGCAGATCTATATATCTCCATCTGATTGCAGTTCGCTTGATATTTATTTGATATTTCTGAGCCTTAGCAAACATAATTACCACTACCATATTATAGCGCACTAGATTTGGGCAAGAACTCAGTTGATAACTCAAAAGCATGTTTTGAGTTTAAATGGTAAGTTTTACAATGACATCTTTCAAGATAAAATGTATTGATTTCGCTTCAGTTTTCTGAAGCAAACATTGTCCCAACCACACCGAAAAGTATCCTTGCGCTAGTCGTGTGTACATGTAGGGTGAAGTACCCTATTATGGGCACCTTAAGGGCTTTTGCCCGTAGTTCATGGTCCAATTAAGGCCAAGTAAAACAATGTTTGTCAAACAAATTTTCAACACTTTAGCAACTAGAAACTCACTGAAATAACATTAAAATTTTGAGATTTACCCTCAACATATTGAAAATACAAACCGCTCTGAAGTGCCCATATTAAGCACTAGTGTCCTAATATGGGCACTCACTATATTAGGTTCATGCATAATGTAGTCAACGGTACATGTAAATATCATAATTATGATTGCTCTTCACAATAGAAATCCGTGATTGTTTATCCGCTACAAGGCCCACACAATATGTTGTAGTCTAACACTAGAGAGATCTGAAACCTTATCGAAAAACTTAACCGTAAAAGTGAGAGACCCAGCAAGAACTTGCTGTCTATTCAACGTATTTATTCATGTATGCATCTATGTATGTATGATGTATGTATGTATGTATGTATGTATGTATGTATGCATGCATGTATGTATGTATGTATGTATGTATGTATGTATGTATGTATGTATGTATGTATGTATGTATGTATGTATGTATGTATGTATGTATGTATGTATGTATGTATGTACGTATGTATGTATGGGTACGCGGACGTTTCGTCAGCGGACGATTCGTCCACGGACGATTCGTACAGCGGTTCCTGAGTAAAAAGGTATTGATGAAAAGAATTCTTGTCACATGAATGTGGGATTAATAAAAATGTGTTTCCCTTAAATGGAAATGCGATTGATGAAAATATTTCATAGCTGAAAGTTAAGTTTTGTGGTGAAAAAATATAGTTTATAGCGGAAATTGGATGAAAAAACGTAGTTTTTGCTCAAATAGAAGGTGGAATGACGAAACAAATTCTTTCCAAAATGGAAGTTGGATCTGCGAAGAATAGTTCATGCTCAAATAGATGTTGGAACGATTAATTGAACGAGGGTCTAAACGGAAGCTGGATTTATTCAATTTATTCCGTGTACGGATGTGTGTTATTTTAGCATGCATATTGAGATTGGGATTCGCCAGTCACATTCGATTCGGGAGTGACCTCCCCAACAAGGCGCAGGAGTGAAGCACTAGCAAACACGTAATTTAACTTCAAAATTCACATGATTAGACTCTATCCATCCAATAACGCTTAACAGGGCCTATTAACACCCATCTGGACTACCTATACCAATAGTTGCTATAGCGCTTAAATCATTATTGTCCCTATTGTGTCTTTCCAAACTTCACATAATTTCGACTGTGTATTCCAATGCATCAAATGAACCATGTTTGGCACTTGAAATGTCATCACTTAGACCCTATCCATCCAATAACGCTTAACAGGGCCTTGAACCACCCATCTGGACTACCTAAAACAATAGTTGCTATAGCGTTTAAATCATTATTGTTCCTATTATAGCCCTTCAAACTTCACATATTATCGACCGTGAATCTCAATGCATCAAACATGCAAAGTTTGGCACTTGAAATCTCATACTCAGACCCTATCCATCCAATAACGCTTACCAGGGCCGATTAACACCCATCTGGACTACCTATACCAATAGTTGCTATAGCGTTTAAATCATTATTGTCCCTATTGTAGCCCTTCAAACTTCACATATTATCGACCGTGTATTTCAATGCATGAAATGAGCCAGGTTTGGCACTTGAATTGTCATACTCAGACCCTATCCACCCAATAACGCTTAACAGGGCCTATTAAAACCCATCTGGACTACCTATACCAATAGTTGCTATAGCCTTTAAATCATTAATGTCCAAATTGCAGCCCTCCAAACTTCACATATTATCGACCGTGTATTTCAATGCTTAAAATATGCAAAGTTTGGCACTTGAAATGTCATACTCAGACGCCATCCATCCAATAACGCTTAACAAGGCCTATTAACACCCATCTGGACTACCTATACCAATAGTTGCTATAGCGTTTAAATCATTATTGTCAACATTGTAGCCCTTCAAACTTCACATAATATTGACCGTGTACTTCAATGCATCAAATATGCAAAGTTTGGCACTTGAAATGTAATACTCAAACCCTATCCATCCAATAACGCTTAACAGGGCCTATTAATACCCGTCTGGACTACCTATACCAATAGTTGCTCTAGCGTTTAAATCATTATTGTCCCTATTGTAGCCCTTCAAACTTCACATATTATCGACCGTGTAATTCAATGCTTAAAATAAGTAAAGTTTGGCACTTGAAATCTCATATTCAGACCCTATCCATCCAATAACGCTTACCAGGGCCGATTAACACCCATCTGGACTACCTAGAACATTAGTTGCTATAGCGTTTAAATCATTATTGTCCCTATTGCAGCCGTCCAAACTTCACATAATATCGACCGTGTATTTCAATGCTTAAAATATGCAAAGTTTGGCACTTGAAATGTCATACTCAAACCCTATCCATCCAATAACGCTTAACAGGGCCTATTAAAACCCATCTGGACTACCTATACCACTAGTTGCTATAGCGTTTAAATCATTATTGTCCCTATTGTAGCCCTTCAAACTTCACATATTATCGACCGTGTAATTCAATGCTTAAAATATGTAAAGTTTGGCACTTGAAATCTCATACTCAGACCCTATCCATCCAACAACGCTTACCAGGGCCGATTAACACCCATATGGACTACCTATACCAATAGTTGCTATAGCGTTTAAAGCATTATTGTCAATATTGCAGCCGTCCAAACTTCACATATTATCGACCGTGTATTTCAATGCTTAAAATATGCAAAGTTTGGCACTTGAAATGTCATACTCAAACCCTATCCATCCAATAACGCTTAACAGGGCCTATTAAAACCCATCTGGACTACCTATACCACTAGTTGCTATAGCGTTTAAATTAGGGCTGCACGTTAATCGCCGTTAGCGCCCGCGATTAACGCGTTAAAAAAATTTGCGATTAATTTTTTTAACGCGTTAACGCAAAAGACGCATTAAATATTTTATGAATTTTTATCATTTTATGTCAAGTTTTGTAATCATTATTTTTCAAGTAATCATCGGTTATCGGTTACCGCCCACTTCTGTCGAGTCGCCCAACACTTCTCGTACGAGACATGCCTACGTCCGGTCCATCGGCACATGTTGTTTTCGTTATTTCGATCACTTTAAACAGCCGTTTTTGATTTATGATAGATGTTGTTGGTTTTTGTCAAACAATGGAGTCGAAGAAAATGGGCAAAACAGTTATGGACGGACAGTTTAAGTTTAAAACTGATAAGGTAGTCGTTTGTAAATATTGTAACAGAGAATTTAACTACCACCGCAGTAATTCGTCGCTGTCGAACTACTTGGCGGAGAGCGTTACCTCTCATGTTCTGTGGTTCTGCCAACATTCTGCCACCTTTTTCGTGCACTAACTGTTTCCGAAGACGATCCGCTTTACGTTGTGAAATTCAAAACCGCTTTCATAAATGATCTCAAAACTCGTCAAGAAAACTGCAACCTTCGCTGGCTATACTTCGCCACAGCCCTGGATCCACGCTTCAAAAAGCTGAAATGCCTTCCAAAAGAAAAGCGAGAGGAAGTCAGGACTGAGCTGCAAATCGTAGTCTCAAGTGTTGAAGAGAAGTTAAAGGAGCAGATACCAGCATCAAACACTGGTATGTTATTGTTCTCTTATTTAAATTAATTTGGTGCATTCATCTGTTGATTTAAGTTGTTTATTTTAAAGTCTGCCAAAAACATATGATATTTTATCAATTTTCATCCGACTCAAATGATAAATGGTTGATATCACCGTGGAGGTTGCTTGTAAATTCTGAATGATTGAAGGTCAATCAAATGAACAGACATCAGTGTGATTGGTTGGTAAAACTTGATATCTGTTCAGTTGATTGAGTTGGTGGTAGAGTTGTTGTCCTGTGACTAAGAGAAGGAATTGAGTCTTATAAGGATTCAGGAATAGCTTGTCCAGATTTCCGTGAATCTGTAGTTTTGGGTTGTTAGTGCGGTTAAAATAATTATTTCAAATTTTAATAAATGTAATTTAAATTTCTATTATTATTGAGCCTGCCTAAAAATATCGGACTCAAATGATGATAAATGCCATGACCGTGGAGGTTGCTTGTACATTCTGAATGATCAGACAACAGTGTGATTGGTTGATATCTGTTCAGTTGATTGAGTTGGTGTCCTGTGACTAAGAGAATGAATTAAGTCCTATAACGATTCAGGAAAAGTTTGTAAAAAATTTAATTAATTGGAATTTATTATTTTTATTTTAGAACCTGCCAAAAAACTTATGAAATTCTATGAAATTTCTTCTGACGATGATGATGACGACGATAGACCTTTGATTCCACGGGCTAAATCAACTTCGGATGCGCTACTTCGCTACAAAGATGCGCCAGAGATCGATACGGATTCTTGTCCACTGCAGTGGTGGAAGGATCATGCTGGAGCCCACAAAGTCTTGGCCACTGTAGCAAGAAAATACTTAGCGTCTCCGGCCACTACTGTTCCCTGTGAACGATTGTTCTCTCTCTCTGGGAACATTTTGAACAAAAAGAGAGCATCTTTGTCAACAGACAATGTTAATAAACTTGTATGTCTGAGTAACTGGCTGCATTTACAGCTTTAGGCTGTTCAGACCAAATCACATACTCTTTTAAAAATTTCAGGAAATGTGCGATTAATTAATCGCGATTAATTTTTTTAATCGTGCGATTAATCGCGATTAAAAAAATTAATCGAAATGCAGCCCTAGTTTAAATCATTATTGTCCCTATTGTAGCCCTTCAAACTTCACATATTATCGACCGTGTAATTCAATGCTTAAAATATGTAAAGTTTGGCACTTGAAATCTCATACTCAGACCCTATCCATCCAATAACGCTTACCAGGGCCGATTAACACCCATATGGACTACCTATACCAATAGTTGCTATAGCGTTTAAAGCATTATTGTCAATATTGCAGCCGTCCAAACTTCACATAATATCGACCGTGTATTTCAATGCTTAAAATATGCAAAGTTTGGCACTTGAAATGTCATACTCAAACTCTATCCATCCAATAACGCTTAACAGGGCCTATTAATACCCGTCTGGACTACATATACCAATAGTCGCTAAAGCGTTTAAATCATTATTGTCCCTATTGTAGCCCTTCAAACTTCACATATTATCGACCGTGTAATTCAATGCTTAAAATATGCAAAGTTTGGCACTTGAAATGTCATACTCAGACCCTATCCATGCAATAACGCTTGCCAGCGTCTATTAAACCCCATCTGGACTACCTATACCAATAGTTGCTATAGCGTTTAAATCATTATTGTCCCTATTGTAGCCCTTCAAACTTCACATATTATCGACCGTGTATTTCAATGCATGAAATGAGCCAAGTTAGGCACTTGAAATGTCATACTCAGACCCTATCCACCCAATAACGCTTACCAGGGCCTAGTAGCACCTATCTGGACTACCTATACCAATAGTTGCTATAGCGTTTAAATCATTATTGTCAACATTGTAGCCCTTCAAACTTCACATAATATTGACCGTGTATTTCAATGCATCAAATATGCAAAGTTTGGCACTTGAAATGTCATACTCAGACCATACCCACCCAATAACGCTTAACAGGGCCTATTAACACCCTTCTCTACTACCTATACCAATAGTTGCTATAGCGTTTAAGTCATTATTGTTAATATTGTAGCCTTTCAAACTTCATATATTATCGACCGTGAATTTCAATGCATCAAATATGCTACGTTTGGCACTTGAAATGTCATACTCAGACCCTATCCATCCAGAAACGCTTAACAGGGCCTATTAACACCCATCCGGACTACCTAGAAAAGTAATTACTATAGCGTGTAAATTATTATTGTTCCTATTGTAGCCCTTCAAACTTCATATAATATCGACCGTGTATTTCAATGCTTAAAATATGCAAAGTTTGGCACTTGAAATGTCTTACTCAGACCCTATCCATCCAATAACGCTTAACAGGGCCTATGAACACCCGTCTGCACTACCTAGAACAATAGTTGCTATAGCGTTTAAATCATGATTGTCCCTATTGTGGCTTTTCAAACTTCACATAATTTCGACTGTGTATCCCAATGCATCAATTGAACCATGTTTGGCACTTGAAATGTCATACTCAGACCCTATCCATCCAATAACGCTTAACAGGGCCTATTAAAACCCATCTGGACTACCTATACCACTAGTTGCTATAGCGTTTAAATCATTATTGTCCCTATTGTAGCCCTTCAAACTTCACATATTATCGACCGTGTAATTCAATGCTTAAAATATGTAAAGTTTGGCACTTGAAATCTCATACTCAAACCCTATCCATCCAATAACGCTTACCAGGGCCGATTAACACCCATATGGACTACCTATACCAATAGTTGCTATAGCGTTTAAAGCATTATTGTCAATATTGCAGCCGTCCAAACTTCACATATTATCGACCGTGTATTTCAATGCTTAAAATATGCAAAGTTTGGCACTTGAAATGTCATACTCAAACCCTATCCATCCAATAACGCTTAACAGGGCCTATTAAAACCCATCTGGACTACCTATACCACTAGTTGCTATAGCGTTTAAAACTTTAAATCATTATTGTCCCTATTGTAGCCCTTCAAACTTCACATATTATCGACCGTGTAATTCAATGCTTAAAATATGTAAAGTTTGGCACTTGAAATCTCATACTCAGACCCTATCCATCCAATAACGCTTACCAGGGCCGATTAACACCCATATGGACTACCTATACCAATAGTTGCTATAGCGTTTAAAGCATTATTGTCAATATTGCAGCCGTCCAAACTTCACATAATATCGACCGTGTATTTCAATGCTTAAAATATGCAAAGTTTGGCACTTGAAATGTCATACTCAAACTCTATCCATCCAATAACGCTTAACAGGGCCTATTAATACCCGTCTGGACTACATATACCAATAGTCGCTAAAGCGTTTAAATCATTATTGTCCCTATTGTAGCCCTTCAAACTTCACATATTATCGACCGTGTAATTCAATGCTTAAAATATGCAAAGTTTGGCACTTGAAATGTCATACTCAGACCCTATCCATCCAATAACGCTTACCAGGGTCTATTAAACCCCATCTGGACTACCTATACCAATAGTTGCTATAGCGTTTAAATCATTATTGTCCCTATTGTAGCCCTTCAAACTTCACATATTATCGACCGTGTATTTCAATGCATGAAATGAGCCAAGTTAGGCACTTGAAATGTCATACTCAGACCCTATCCACCCAATAACGCTTACCAGGGCCTAGTAGCACCTATCTGGACTACCTATACCAATAGTTGCTATAGCGTTTAAATCATTATTGTCAACATTGTAGCCCTTCAAACTTCACATAATATTGACCGTGTATTTCAATGCATCAAATATGCAAAGTTTGGCACTTGAAATGTCATACTCAGACCATACCCACCCAATAACGCTTAACAGGGCCTATTAACACCCTTCTCTACTACCTATAACAATAGTTGCTATAGCGTTTAAGTCATTATTGTTAATATTGTAGCCTTTCAAACTTCATATATTATCGACCGTGAATTTCAATGCATCAAATATGCTACGTTTGGCACTTGAAATGTCATACTCAGACCCTATCCATCCAGAAACGCTTAACAGGGCCTATTAACACCCATCTGGACTACCTAGAAAAGTAATTACTATAGCGTGTAAATTATTATTGTTCCTATTGTAGCCCTTCAAACTTCATATAATATCGACCGTGTATTTCAATGCTTAAAATATGCAAAGTTTGGCACTTGAAATGTCATACTCAGACCCTTTCCATCCAATAACGCTTAACAGGGCCTATGAACACCCGTCTGCACTACCTAGAACAATAGTTGCTATAGCGTTTAAATCATGATTGTCCCTATTGTGGCTTTTCAAACTTCACATAATTTCGACTGTGTATCCCAATGCATCAATTGAACCATGTTTGGCACTTGAAATGTCATACTCAGACCCTATCCATCCAATAACGCTTAACAGGGCCTATGAACACCCGTCTGCACTACCTAGAACAATAGTTGCTATAGCGTTTAAATCATGATTGTCCCTATTGTGGCTTTCCAAACTTCACATAATTTCGACTGTGTATTCCAATGCATCAATTGAACCATGTTTGGCACTTGAAATGTCATACTCAGACCCTATCCATCCAATAACGCTTAACAGGGCCTATTAACACCCATCTGGACTACTTAGAACAATAGTTGTAATAGCGTTCAAATCATTATTGTTCCTATTGTAGCCCTTCAAACTTCACATATTATCGACCGTGTAATTCAATGCATCAAATATGCAAACTTTGGCACTTGAAATGTCATACTCAGACCCTATCCACCCAATAACGCTTAACAGGGCCTATTACCACACAACTGATCTACCTATACCAATAGCTGCTATAGCGTTTAAATCATTATTGTCCCCATTGTAGCCTTCCAAACTTCACATATTATCGACCGTGAGTAGTGGCAGTGATGCGTATACTAAGCTAACAAAAAAAAGATCCGATATAATACTCTTTTTATGCAGGATGGAGTACAGCTACTAATACAGCGAAGACAGAATTCTAATTAATTATGCAGCTTTGTGTAAGAACTGACTACAGGTATTGGCATAGGCAATCCTCTGGTCATTGGCAACCCTCGAAATTTTCAGGTGACGTGTCAATCAATTAAGACACATGCGCTGGCATTTCAATCACATTTTGTCGATGTGTTTGTATGTGTCTGTATGTGTCTGAGTCTTTGTGCGTATCTTTGTCTTTCTGCATATTTCGTATTAGCCGGTGTACCGGGTGTTGCGCGAGAAATTTAGTATTCGCCCCGCTCTCGGCCAATTTCTACTTCCCCACCCTCTGCCGGCTCGCCAACCGCCCAATCCCCAATAGCCCGCTCCCCACCCACCCCATTCTACCCACCCATCTTCCCCATCCCACCCACACCTCCACACGCCACCCCGCCCCGACACACTAGTGAAGGTTGAAATGCTAGCTGGTGAAAAAGCGAATATCAGGGATTTCGCCGTACCCTGGCCCCGTGGTCGGAGAGATTCGCCAACCCTCCACTGGGTTATCCTCACGGCACTCTGTTTCGATAAAATGGTTGAGATCAATATTTGCGTTTTTTCTTAAATTTGTTCACCCCTCTCCAATAATATCCTACCCGACCAGACCTCTGCGGAGCGATGTGTATGTTTGCTGGTGGCGAGATGATTCCTGTAGCACTCGGTCTAGCTGAAACGTTTCAGGCGAATAGCTGTGAAATTATGGCGATGGAATGGATATTGCAAAAGTTTGGGTCCCACCACACACCCTGGCCCCTACGGTGGGAGTGATTCGACAACCCCTCCACTGGTGGGTCGTTCTGATGGCCCTTTATATAGGTAGAAATTATCAGATTAAAAGCTACAATTTATAGAAAAAGGTTGGGTTTCACCCCCACCATAGCCCCATGATGGTAGATATTCGCCAACCCTCCACTGGCTGTATCATGCTGAGATAGACAAAGTAGTGAAGGTTTGGAGTGAAAATGTCAAAAACTGTTTAAGTGCATCCCGGTCAAACAGACAGACAGACAGACAGACAGACAGACAGACAGACAGACAGACAGACAGAATCTTCTCGTTATTTATATACATTAGCGTTAATTAAGGATCAAAGACATGCCGAAAGCCAGCCCAACCACATGTGGTCTAATGGACCCGCCCGAAATTGTTACCTGCCATTCTAACTGTATCGCTATCACTCTAGTTGCCAGTTTCACAGCTTACTGTATCTCTGTAATTAAGCTCCTTATAGACCCCACATTGTGTTCTTTCATTAATTCAGCCTCGCACAGACTAATTTTACAAATAGGAAGCCTCCAAAATGCCAGGCGCCGGTGTCACTGAAGGGGTATTCCCCCGTGAAAGCTAACCGGGCGAATGAATTAATCTATCCACCTGGATGGAATTAACCCGTCTAGACTATCCGGGGGGTGGGAGGTAAAACCATTGTATCTAATTTTTGAGAAAATGCGTATAATTGAAAATTTTAGACTCTAATGAAAATTTTAAGTGACTGTAATTGTTTTAAGTAACCTAAGAAATGTTCAGAGAAAAGCAACTCTAAATTATTTAGTGACTCTAAGTGTTCTTGAGTGTTTTAAATGTTCTAAGTGCTATAAAAAAGCAACTTTTCCTCATTTCAGGGGATACGATCAATACGAGGGATACACTATTTCGTGACACAGTTAGCGTGTGCAAAATGGAGCTTCTATAAAAGAGTGCCATGTACAATATGCAGTGTCGTCAGTGCAAGTAGTGGTATTAGTGTACGAGTATGTGTTCGACTACATGTACAAGCACTTTACCCCAATTTTAAATTATTCATTTTGCAAAAAGTGCGGTTTGTAAATGGTTGTATAAGCATAGGTAATGGCTAATCTAGATGAAAATATTATCCCACCTAAATTCTTCAATTTGTCATTTTTAAGTGCAATAGCTGTGTTATCCAGGTTGCCCGAAAATTTTATTATTTTTTGGCACCCCAACCCCGCGGCAACCCTGCCCAAGACTCACCTCTCCGCACTTCGCTTCTGCCGCACTCACATACCTGCTTTCATCCAACTTCGCCCCACTACGCCCTCACGAATTTTAGTACTCCGCGTTGCCCGGGAAATTGTCCTTTTTACCAGTCTGGAGTTCCTGGCGTGGCCTTGCAAATTTCGAATTTCACAACCTTTATCACAACCGCTTTCAATCTGCTCCCGGACTCCACACTACACTCACCCCTCTCAGCTGCTCCCACACGCACACCATCCCTCTCCGTCCCCATTTCGCTCCCGTCCGTTTTTACCTTCGCCCCATCCATCCACACAACTACCCGCCCTGTTCCATCCCCATATTTTAGTCGCATCCCCATCGCTATAGGCCTTCTCCGTGCCCAGGCCCTAGCCCCACCTAGACGCCACCCCGCCATGCGGTAAAAGGCGTCCGAATTTTTGGTTCATTATTGCTACCCCTTGCGCAACCAAACCCGACCCTACCGGGCGGCGCTTGTGTGCTGACTGAGTACGTCATGGCCCTGATCGTACTCTTACTCTGGCTTCAAGGTTTGAGACAGTGGTGTAGCCAGGAATTTCTAATGGTTTTTCTCTGGCCGGATGATTGTTTTTTTTCTTATATAGTTGGACAAATAACCATTAAAACGACCTTTTTCCTAAGCCAAAATGGGGGCGGGATTTCCCCCAAGTCTCTTGGCTACCCCAATGGATTGAGGTATATAGCTCCGATACTGCGAGAATTTATGAAAATACGGAAATTTCGGCATGAAGCCAAGCACCCGGCGTGGTGGGACTGGTGTATAGCTGAGAAACTTTATTCTGGAGAAACATATATATAAATATATATATATATATAAATATATATATATATATATATATAAATATATATACTAGCTGGCGTACCCGGCGTTGCTATAGGGAAATTTTTCGTCCCTAAACCCAGGTTCACCCGCCCCTGCGGGGCGGCTTCGCCTTCGGGATTATGCTTTCAAAGTATTCCGAGATTCTGCTGGTTAAACTCATGTATGCATGGGGCGGTGTGAGTGGGATGAGGAAGATGGGTGGGTAGGATGGGGTGGGTGGGGTGGGGAGCGGACAGTTTGGAGAGTGGGTGGCTGACGAATAGGCAGTGAGGGTGGGTTAGTAGAAATTGGGAGTGGGGCGAATCCTAAATTTCCCGCGCAACACCTGGTATACCGGCTAATTAGAAATATGCAGAAAGACAAAGATACGCACAAATACTCGGTCACATACAGACACATACAAACACAATGACAAAAATTGATTGAAATGCCAGCGCATGTGTCTTAATTGATTGACACGTCACCTGAAAATTTGGAGGCTTGCCAATGACCAGGGGATTGTCTATGCCAATACCTGTAGTCAGTTCTTGCACAAAGTTGCATAATTAATTAGGATTCTGTCTTCGCTGTATTAGTAGCTATACTCCATCCTGCATAAAAAGAGTAATATATCGGATCTATTTTTTGTTGGCTTAGTATACGCACCAATACCACTACTCACGGTCGATAATATGTGAAGTTTGGAAGGCTACAAGAGGGACAATAATGATTTAAACGCTATAGCAACTATTGGTATAGGTAGTCCAGATGGATGTTAATAGGCCCTGTTAAGCGTTGTTGGGTGGATAGAGTCTGAGTATGACCTTTCAAGTGCCAAACTTTGCATATTTTAAGCATTGAAATACACGGTCGATATTATATGAAGTTTGGAGGGCTGCTATATTGACAATAATGATTTAAACGATATAGCAACTATTGTTATAGGTAGTACAGATGGGTGTTTATAAGCCCTGCTAAGCTTTATTGGATGGATAGGGTCTGAGTATGACATTTCAAGTGCCATACTTGCCTCATTTTATGCTTTGAAATACACGATCGATATTATGTGAAGTTTGGAGGGCTGCAATATTCACAATAATGATTTAAACGCTATAGCAACTATTGGTATGGGTAGTCCAGATGTGTGTTAATAGGCCCTGTTAAGAGTTATTAGATGGATAGGGTCTGAGTATGACATTTCAAGTGCCAAACTAGGCTCATTTTATGCTTTGAAATACACGGTCGATAATATGTGAAGTTTGGAGGGCTGCAATATTCACAATAATAAGTTAAACGCTATAGCAACTATTGGTATAGGTAGTCCAGACGGGTGTTAATAGGCCCTGTTAAGCGTTATTGGATGGATAGGGTCTGAGTATGAGATTTCAAGTGCCAAACGTTGCATAGTTGATGCATTGAAATTCACGGTCGATAATATATGAAGTTTGAAGGGCTACAATAGGAACAATAATTATTTAAACGCTATAGCAACTATTGTTCTAGGTAGTCCAGATGGGTGTTAATAGGCCCTGTTAAGCATAATGGATGGATAGGGTCTGAGTATGACATTTCAAGTGCCACACGTGGCTCATTTTGTGCTTTGAAATACACGGTCGATAATATGTGAAGTTTGGAGGGCTGCAATATTCACAATAATGAATTAAACGCTATAGCAACTAATGGTATAGGTAGTCCGGATGGGTGTTAATAGGCCCTGGTAAGCGTTTTTGGATGGATAGAGTCTGAGTATGACATTTCAAGTGCCAAACTTGGCTCATATCATGCATTGAAATACACGGTCGATATTATGTGAAGTTTGGAGGGCTGCAATAGGAACAATAATGATTTAAACGCTATAGCAACTATTGTTCGAGGTTGTCCAGATGGGTGTTAATAGGCCCTGTTAAGCGGTATTCGATGGATAGGGTCTGAGTATGACATTTCAAGTGCCACACGTGGCTCATTTTGTGCTTTGAAATACACGGTCGATAATATATGAAGTTTGAAGGGCTACAATAGGAACAATAATGATTTAAACGCTATAGCAACTATTGGTATAGGTAGTCCAGATGTGTGTTAATAGGCCCTGTTAAGCGTTATTGGGTGTATAGGGTCTGAGTATGACCTTTCAAGTGCCAAACTAGGCTCATTTTATGCTTTGAAATACACGGTCGATAATATGTGAAGTTTGGAGGGCTGCAATATTCACAATAATAAGTTAAACGCTATAGCAACTATTGGGATAGGTAGTCCATACGGGTGTTAATAGGCCCTGTTAAGCGTTATTGGATGGATAGGGTCTGAGTATGAGATTTCAAGTGCCAAACGTTGCATAGTTGATGCATTGAAATTCACGGTCGATAATATATGAAGTTTGAAGGGCTACAATAGGAACAATAATTATTTAAACGCTATAGCAACTATTGTTCTAGGTAGTCCAGATGGGTGTTAATAGGCCCTGTTAAGCATATTGGATGGATAGGGTCTGAGTATGACATTTCAAGTGCCACACGTGGCTCATTTTGTGCTTTGAAATACACGGTCGATAATATGTGAAGTTTGGAGGGCTGCAATATTCACAATAATGATTTAAACGCTATAGCAACTATTGTTATAGGTAGTAGAGAAGGGTGTTAATAGGCCCTGTTAAGCGTTATTAGATGGATAGGGTCTGAGTATGACATTTCAAGTGCCAAACTAGGCTCATTTTATGCTTTGAAATACACGGTCGATAATATGTGAAGTTTGGAGGGCTGCAATATTCACAATAATAAGTTAAACGCTATAGCAACTATTGGTATAGGTAGTCCAGACGGGTGTTAATAGGCCCTGTTAAGCGTTATTGGATGGATAGGGTCTGAGTATGAGATTTCAAGTGCCAAACGTTGCATAGTTGATGCATTGAAATTCACGGTCGATAATATATGAAGTTTGAAGGGCTACAATAGGAACAATAATTATTTAAACGCTATAGCAACTATTGTTCTAGGTAGTCCAGATGGGTGTTAATAGGCCCTGTTAAGCATATTGGATGGATAGGGTCTGAGTATGACATTTCAAGTGCCACACGTGGCTCATTTTGTGCTTTGAAATACACGGTCGATAATATGTGAAGTTTGGAGGGCTGCAATATTCACAATAATGAATTAAACGCTATAGCAACTAATGGTATAGGTAGTCCGGATGGGTGTTAATAGGCCCTGGTAAGCGTTTTTGGATGGATAGAGTCTGAGTATGACATTTCAAGTGCCAAACTTGGCTCATATCATGCATTGAAATACACGGTCGATATTATGTGAAGTTTGGAGGGCTGCAATAGGAACAATAATGATTTAAACGCTATAGCAACTATTGTTCGAGGTTGTCCAGATGGGTGTTAATAGGCCCTGTTAAGCGGTATTGGATGGATAGGGTCTGAGTATGACATTTCAAGTGCCACACGTGGCTCATTTTGTGCTTTGAAATACACGGTCGATAATATATGAAGTTTGAAGGGCTACAATAGGAACAATAATGATTTAAACGCTATAGCAACTATTGGTATAGGTAGTCCAGATGTGTGTTAATAGGCCCTGTTAAGCGTTATTGGGTGTATAGGGTCTGAGTATGACCTTTCAAGTGCCAAACTAGGCTCATTTTATGCTTTGAAATACACGGTCGATAATATGTGAAGTTTGGAGGGCTGCAATATTCACAATAATAAGTTAAACGCTATAGCAACTATTGGGATAGGTAGTCCATACGGGTGTTAATAGGCCCTGTTAAGCGTTATTGGATGGATAAGGTCTGAGTATGAGATTTCAAGTGCCAAACGTTGCATATTTGATGCATTGAAATTCACGGTCGATAATATATGAAGTTTGAAGGGCTACAATAGGAACAATAATTATTTAAACGCTATAGCAACTATTGTTCTAGGTAGTCCAGATGGGTGTTAATAGGCCCTGTTAAGCATATTGGATGGATAGGGTCTGAGTATGACATTTCAAGTGCCACACGTGGCTCATTTTGTGCTTTGAAATACACGGTCGATAATATGTGAAGTTTGGAGGGCTGCAATATTCACAATAATGAATTAAACGCTATAGCAACTATTGGTATAGGTAGTCCAGATGGGTGTTAATAGGCCCTGGTAAGCGTTTTTGGATGGATAGAGTCTGAGTATGACATTTCAAGTGCCAAACTTGGCTCATATCATGCATTGAAATACACGGTCGATAATATGTGAAGTTTGGAGGGCTGCAATAGGAACAATAATGATATAAACGCTATAGCAACTATTGTTCGAGGTTGTCCAGATGGGTGTTAATAGGCCCTGTTAAGCGGTATTGGATGGATAGGGTCTGAGTATCACATTTCAAGTGCCACACGTGGCTCATTTTGTGCTTTGAAATACACGGTCGATAATATATGAAGTTTGAAGGGCTACAATAGGAACAATAATGATTTAAACGCTATAGCAACTATTGGTATAGGTAGTCCAGATGGGTGTTAATAGGCCCTGTTAAGCGTTATTGGGTGGATAGGGTCTGAGTATGACCTTTCAAGTGCCAAACTTTGCATATTTTAAGCATTGAAATACACGGTCGATATTATATGAAGTTTGGAGGGCTGCTATATTGACAATAATGATTTAAACGCTATAGCAACTATTGGTATAGGTAGTTCAGACGGGTGTTAATAGGCCCTGGTAAGCGTTATTGGGTAGATAGAGTCTGAGTATGACATTTCAAGTGCCAAACTTGGCTCATTTTATGCTTTGAAATACACGGTCGATAATATGTGAAGTTTGGAGGGCTGCAATATTGACAATAATGATTTAAACGCTATAGCAACTATTGGTATAGGTAGTCCAGATGGGTGGTAATAGGCCCTGTGAAGCGTTATTGGATGGATAGAGTCTAAATATGTGAATTTTCAAGTGAAACTACGGGTTTGCTAGTGCTTCACTTTTGCGGCTTATTGGGAAGGTCACCCCCGATTCGAATATGACTATCGAATCTCAAACTCAATATGACTGCTAATTTGACACACATCGCATACAGTATGTATGTAGGCCTATGCATACGTACACATATAAAATGGTTTCGCTTAGCATATCTAAATTTTCTATTTGTAATAGTATTTATTTCCTTACAATATACCTTATAAATTATATAATATACAGGCCATAACATTGTATATTTTATATACAATATATGGCCTATTAGCAATAGACTTAATATGGGCATTCCCATATTAAGTCTATTGATCAGACCATAATTTTCGGGCAGGGCAAGTGTGCATTTAGGCTCTCACCTATGACACGCTTCAAAGTCGGCTATACAAATAATGGACTACAGGAATCACCTGTCAACGCACACCAACCTGAACACAACAATTGTCAAAAACAGAAAAATTTACTTTTGAAGAATCCAATCGGAACACGTGATACAGTACACGAAAACAGAATTATGATAACCGTTAAGGTTTTCGTGAAATTTGATTTATTCTTGATTAAATTATGTACAAAAATTGCACAGTCACAATCAGGGTGGAGATGATTTAAATCGGTTGATTTAAATCATTGATTTAAATCACGATTTAAATCGGTAATAAAAATTACGATTTGAATCGAATAATAATATCTGGTGTTTCTTTTCAAACTTATGAACAAGAAGCCATTAGCAGGAGAAGATGAACACTTGTATTGTGACTAAAATATTTTACATCTCAATGACATATTATGACAACAGTTACTGGTGACTAGCACTAGCAAGGTGTCACGACAACTGGTTCACCGACAACTGGTTCAACGACAATTGGTCTACGGACAATTCGTTCACCGACAACTGGTTCACGACCATTGGTACACGACAATATTATTGGCTCACCGGCAAATGGTGAATCTAAAATGGATGAAGGTTCCTTATAGGTGAATAGAAGCTGGATTGACAAAAATAACTATTGAGAAATGGAAGCCGGATTAATTATAAAGGACTTGAGAAATGGAAGTTGGATGCATGTTGAAATACATGAATAAAAATCATCCATCCAGCTTTCATTTATCAAGCATTCTATTAATTAATCCAGCCTCTACTTCAGATATAAAAATACCATTATCCACCTTCCATTTCGCAGGCGTTTTTTTTATCAATCCAGTTCCAATTTAAACAAGAACATTTTCATCAATTCAGCTCCAGTTTAAGCATGAACACTTTAACCAATCCAGCTACAATTTCAGCATGAATATTTTCATCAATCCAGCTCCAGTTTGAGCTAGAATATTTTCATCAATTCAGCTCCAATAATATTGTCGTGTAACATTTGTCGTGAACCAACTGTCGGTGAACGAATTGTCCGTGGACCAGTTGTCGTTGAACCAGTTGTCGGTGAACCAGTTGTCGTGGAACCCACTAGCAATGACCTAATAATATTAGTACCGCAATGTTCTAGTTTGCAAGGTGTGACTGACTCACTGACTCAGTAACTTAACCACTTACATAGCGATCTCATTTCACAGTTTAACAGAACATTAACTTCTTCATTGGATTTAACTGATTGTTCATCGATCGCACTATTAGTATTAAGTATATATACCACTTCAAAGGTGTTAATTTGTATTGTATAGCCTAACTGTAAAACTAAAGAAGGTAATAATTGTTACCGAATACCAAATATCAGTTACAATAAAAGCATAGTGGCTTGATACCCACATGGAGGCAGGTAATCCAAACTTAGAACTAGTAGAAAAAAATCGAATTTAAATTTTTAAAATCGGATTTCTTATTTTAGTAAAAAATCATGATTTTTATCCAACATGTATTGTATAGCTGTAGAATTAAAGGTAATAACTGTTACCTAATGAAGCATGTGACTTGATACACAAAAAAGTCACTATCCTCAAAATATTGAAAATACAAACCGCTCTGAAGTGCCCATATTAAGCACTAGAAAGAAATCCGATATAAATCAAAAAATATCCGATTTAAATCAAAAAAATCCGATTTAAATAAAAAAAATCCGATTTTCTGATTTTTATTTAAAAATCACGATTTTTATCCACCCTGGTCACAATCCAGATAAATTTTTGGAGTAAATCCAACGATGCACTGCAGTTCTACTGGAATCCATGAGATGGCGCTTCAATAACACTTTATATATACTTTTCTTCTGGTGTGCCCATATTAGGAGGGTGCCCATAATGGGCTACCTTACACTACATATCAGCGTGACAGGCGTCGCTTACAATTTGATTTCTATTTTAATGAAATTATCTCGTACTTTATTAAATCTAAGTTAAAAGTTGGGTGAAGTTTTATTTCTGACTTGTATTCCATAATTTTATCGACTTTTGAACACAACTGGATTCATAATAGTTTCAAACGTTCTTTACGTTTTTTTTATTATTGTCCCGTTGTTTTTTAATTTTTGTGTCGTTTTATTCCTTGTTTTATTTGTATGCAACTGAATTAATTTATTCACTGTATATATAATCTTCATTTAATTCAGACAAATCAGGGTGACACACCGCACCCAGTTACATGTCAATGCCATTTAAAAATAAACAACAACAGTAATGTGAGGATAACAATGTCATTAAATTGTACAGTCACAATCCAGATAAATTTTTGGAGTAAATCCAACGATGCACTGCAGTTCTACTGGAATCCATGAGATGGCGCTTCAATAACACTTTATATACTTTATATACTTTATATGGTGACCCGTCATAATAGCCCCGTCAAAACAGCCCCGTCAAAACAGCCCCGTCATAATCGCCCAGCGACAAAATAGCCCCGTCATAATCGCCCAAGGACAAAACAGCCCAGAAAAATTCAGTTCCCGACAAAATAGCCCCGTCAAAATAGCCCCGTCAAAACAGCCCGTGTAAACAGTTCCGCAAAAACAGTCCAGTCATAGACGACACGGACAACTATTTCAGATATAAAAACATTCATCCAGCTTCCATTTCTTAAGCGTTTTATAATTCACCAACCTTCTATTTAAGATCTATAAAACCTTCATCCAGCTACCATTTCTAAGGCGTGTTATCTGCATGGATCAAAGTTTCTTTTAAGGATCTAATAATTAATCGGAGCTGTACGAAGGTTTTATAGATCTTAAGTAGAAGGGATGAAGGTATTTTTTTATTTTAAATAGAAGCTGGATGAATGATCAAACGCTTATGAAATCGAAGCTGGATGACGGTTTTCTATATCTTAAATAGAAGCTGGATGAATGATAAAACGCTTAAGAAATAGAAGCGGGATAAAGATATTTATATCTTAAATAGAAGCTGGATGGATGATCAAACGCTTGAGAAATCGAAGCTGTGTGAAGGTTTTATACATCTGAAATACAGGCTGGATTGACCATCTTAAAAAGAAGCCGGATGTATGATAAAACGCGAAGTTCGTTTACCAACGGAAGTCATCTTAAACTTTACAAGCATTATTTTCATCAATATACACCGTGAGTCAAAAAAAACTAAGCCAAATTGTTTTGCATATATCTCTAATACCTGATGACTTATCACGCTAAAATTTTCCAAATATTTAGAGAAGTGGACCAAGAATATGAATCCGAACTTTCTTCAGAAAAAGTTGAACGGATAAAAAGATATGAATATTTAAACTTCATATGCCGAAATTGCAGTTTACAAGCAATTTCAATAAAAGTAAGCTAAACTGTTTTTCTTATATCACCAATGCCTGATAATTAGTCATACCAAAATTTTCCAAATATTTAGAGGATTGAACCAGGAATAGGATTCCAAAATATCATGTCATAAATTTGAACGGATAGAAAGATATGACTATTTAAACTTCATCTCCAGAAATGTCTGTTTTCAGCAAATCTGCATGGTGTTCGTTGCGGTTTTGATGCTTGATAGTTCCCAATTTTGGTTTTCATGGATCCTGGAGTAAAATTAACGGAGTGTATTATCGCAATATTCTGCTGTCACAACATCTTCCACCTGTTAACAGAAATCTGTAGCCACAGAAGGCTGTTTTATTTTTCAACAGAACAGCGCCAACCCAGAGAGCCAATGAAACCATCGAAATGCTGACAAGAGAGACGCCAGACTTCATTTCTCCTACATTATGGCCTCCGAACAGCCCAGATTTGAATCCTGTCGACTATAAAGTGTGGAGCGTGATGCAAGACCGAGTCTTCCAGACAACAATCCATGATATAAACGATCGATCTGAAGCAACCAACGCTTGTTGGAAGTGTTGGAAGGCCTGGACCAGAGGAAGATTGACGATGCTGTTGCGTAATGCATGGCGCTAGAGCTTCCCGGCTTGCGTGCAGTGTTATATTCGTTAACGGAAACGATAAGTCGAACTGAAAATAATCCATTCCGTTAACGATAAGTATAACGATAACTGAAAATATTCTAAGAACGAAAACTGAACGGAAACGGAAATAAATGATGCCGAACTGAATAAAAACTGTAACGATAATCAAAATCCGAACGGAAATTATACTCATTTATGACTAAAAATAGAAATGAAGTAATTTACTTACTGGCTTAAATTAGCGGTGAACCAGTCTTTCGTTGGACTATGTTATAGAAATGAAGTAATTTACTTACTGACTTAAATTAGCGGTGAACCAGTCTTTCGTTGGACTATGTTAAGAGAAAGTCGTTAATCTCTCGAGATTTCTCGGTATATAACGGTATTATCGTTCACAGTGTTGTCGTTCAGCGGTTCTTTTCTAGAATGTCGTCAAGTTTAGCTCGTTTGTTGAGAGAATTTTTTCTCTTTATGGACTTTTAACTGCTGGAAGACGCAACAGGATGAACAGTTCTCTGGAAATGAGAGTTTTTTTAAAACTAAATACTGCACTTTGCAGTGAGTAGTTAGTATCCTGTACTAGACTACTAGTGTACTAGTGTAACTACGTTGATAGACGTTCAACTTCAAGTAACTACGTTGATTGAACTCGAAGTAAGATTAATTAAGAATGGTAACCTGAACTGAAATTATTTAAGAACTGTAACTTGAACTGAAATTATTTAAGAACTGTAATTTGAACTGAAATTATTTAAGAACTCGAAGTTGAAGTTGAACTGAAATTATTTGAGAACTGAAACTGAACTGAAACTGAAATTACTTCCAGCCGAACTGAACTGAAACTGAAATAGAAATTATTTTGTGAAGTAAAATAACACTGCTTGCGTGCAAGCAGGAGGAGGACATTTTAAGCATCTTAATTAATTAAATAATCAAACCATACTGTTGGGGTCATATTGTTAGTTCAATTCTCTACATATCTGGAAAATTTTAGAATGATTAATCATCAGGCATTAGAGATTATACGGAAACATTTTATTGTATGTAACAGAAAATTGCTTGTAAACTCAAATTTCGTCATATGAAGTTTAAATATTCATATCTTTTTATCCGTTCAACTTTACCTCGTGAAATTTTGGAATCATATTCTTGGTCCACTTCTCTAAATAATTGGAAAATTTTAGCGTGATATGTTATCAGGCATTAGAGATAATTATATGAAAAACAATTTGGCTTAGTTTTTTTTGACTCACGGTGTATATTCAGCTTCCGTAAAAAGACGTTAATTGCGTTGGTCTATTTTTTCCCCCGGGCTGTTCTGACGGGGCTATTTTGACGGGGCTGTTTCGTCGTTGGGCGATTTTAACGGGGCTATTTTGTCGTTGGGCGATTATGACGGGGCTGTTTTGACGGTTTGCGGACGTTTCGTCAACGGACGATTCGTCATGGACGGTTCGTCATGGACGATTCGTCAGCTGGACGATTCGTCCATGGACGATTCGTCAGTGGATGATTCGTCAGTGGACGTTTCGTCACACGGACGATTCGAAAAGCGGACGATTCGTCTATGGACGATTCGTCTGTGGACGATTCGTCTCTGGACGATTCGTCCACCCGTGTTGGATTAGATACGAACTGACTGAAAAGAATTCTTGTTACATGGAAGTCGAATTGATAAGAATCGTTTTACCTAAATATTGTTAGGCCTATATATAAATAAATGCTGTTTTAACAGAAGTTGGATTGATTGAAAAATAGTTGATGCTGAAAGAAAAGCTGGAACGATAAAAAGAATTCTTGCGTAAATGGAGGTGGGATTGACTCTTTGTTCAAATGATGGCACACGGATACCACCGCCACGAAACAGGTGTGGCCTATGCTTTTAATACTTAACATTTATTTTGCATCATAATATTTAAAGAACACTTATTTTCATCAATCCGACTTCCATAAAACAAGAATTCTTTTCGTCAGTCGTATAGTAATCCACCACGGGTGGACGAATCGTCCGTGTGACGAATCGTTCACAGACGAATCGTCCATTGACGAATCGTCCGCTTGACGAATCGTCTTTGTGACGAAACGTCCACGGACGAATCGTCCATAGACGAATCGTCCGGTTGACGAATCATCCGTATGACGAATCGTCCACTGACGAATCGTCCATGGACGAATTGTGACTGTGCAATTTAACGACATTGTTTATATATATTACTGGGCGGCAAAGAGAACCCTCGGAATAAAGTTTCTAACATCTTTAACTGTCTGTTATTATTTTCCTTAATTTTATATTTGTCTGCTATTCCTCAAGTTTCCCCGTACTCTCAAGGATTCAGCTAACTATAGTCATCATTTAATTAGTTAACATAATCCTTTTAGAATGCATAATACGTAGAAGGTCCCTGCAATATATAAAATATACCCCGACACGCGTTGCTGTGGCTGAAAAGAACGTCCAACCCTCTCTTACTAATTACTACCTCCTTGTAAGAGCCTCTGATGAGATACATTTGCGGGGCACAATATGAAAGCTCCGAATGAATGAATACCCCATGTAATTAATGGGCTGATTGGCAAGAAGTCATGGCATGAAATCTGAAGATAAATTGAATCAATCAATCAAATTCATAAACAAAATAATACACTTTAAATATTCTTTACCAATCTTCCAACAAGAACAATTTACACAACATAATGGCAGCAGAGAGAATTACACAGTTTCACTTAATAGTTATTACGTCAATCTTCAGTAAAGAAAAGCACAGACTGAAATCTATACCACTGGAGTGGCATTTAGCAGCACAACAAATCATGTTTAGTAATATATAATAGCACACTTAAATTGTAACATAAGCTAGAGTCAATTTGTAAGTACACACTCAATTACTGAGTTTCATTGCTAAAGAGAACCTGCCACTAAGATTCTCGCCGTACATTTAAATGTTAAGCATGTCCATGAGATGACATTATAATCTGATTTTAATATTATTTTTATTGCAAGTAACCGAAGTAAGGTTTCTACACTTTAAATATGCATATTTAGTTTTATTTACATATTAACAATAGCTAAAATATACATTATTTTCATACTAATAGACCTAATTCGAATATAACTACATCTAAGCAGCAGAGAACATTTACACTTTTTCACATAATATTTATTACGTTAATCTTCAGTAAAGACACAGACTGACTCTACCAATGGAGAGGCATTTAGCAGCACAAATCATGTTTAATAACACTGGACAACAAATTTTAGCTTTTTTTCCCGAAAAAACTTTGTCTGTTTTTTATAGAACTTGACGTGCTGAACACGATGGTGTGCTCAGAATTGTTGTATCACGTCAGGTTTTTGAGAAAAAAACAATACGCAAGATTTAACTTAAATACTCATAATTATAGGCCTATTGCATATATTTAAATATACTATAAATTATAATTTTTTATTTCTGAAAAAACTTTGACTGTTTTCTGTTGAAGTTGACGTGTTGAACACGATGGTGTACTCAGAGTTGTTGTATCACGTAAGGTTTTTGAGAAAAAGGATATGCAAGATTTTCATTTAAATACTTTTATATTGCATATATTTAAATATGCTATAAATAACTTTTTTGGGATTTCCGAAAAAACTTTGATTGTTTTTCATACAGGGTGGCCCAGAAGTTTTTGTTCAACTTTGAAGGCCTATAACTTAGGCAGTTTAGCAAGCAAGTGTATGCTTAATGCATCAAATTAAAGGTCGTTATATTAGCTATATGTCCGACAAATTTCATTTCGGTAGCTTGCACTACGCGCCATATAATTATTGTGTACCGCACCTACCTTGTTTTCTGACGTAAACAATAATAATTCATCATGGCGCCGTTAACAGAAGATGACAGGACTTTGATTCGAATTTTAAGAATTGAAAAACATTTAAATGCATATCAAATGATGAATGAATTTGCTGCTGGAAACTGGAGTAAAACCAATCTCAACCGATTAATTAGACAAATTGACGCGAGTGCAAGTTCTAAACGTAAACCTGTTACTGGCCGTCCTCGTTCAGCACGTAGCCTACCGCTGACAACATCGCACGTGTAGCTGAATTGATCCGTGAAGTTTTTGAACGCGAACATTCCTGAGTTCATCGAACCACATAACTGGCAGCCTAATAGCCCTGACTTAAACCCCGTTGATTACTCAATCTGGGGTGCTTTGCAGCAACGGGTTTATCGTGAACGGATAGTAAACGTCGATCATCTGAAGCGCGTCATCACTCGTTGCTGGACTGAGATCAGCCAGGAACTCATCAATGGAGCCATAGATCAATGGGCACGTCGCATTCATGCAGTCATTCGAGCTCGTGGAAGACACATTGAATATTTATTTGATTAAATAATTCTTGGATTTCTTAATGGCTATCAATAATGCAAACTTGCAAAGACTAATTTTCCAAGTATTGTGTTTTGCAAGATAGACGAATTAAAATCATTGTAAACTGATACGTATACAGTACAGTAGTTTTACGCAATTATTATTAAAGCTAAAAATGTAATTTTTTGACCAGTTGTAGCTGATATAACGACCTTTAATTTGATGCATTAAGCATACACTTACTTGCTAAACTGTCTAAGTTATAGGCCTTCAAAGTTGAACAAAAACTTCTGGGCCACCCTGTACAAGTTGACGTGCTGAACACGATGGTGTTCTCAGAATTTTTGTATCACGTAAGGTTTTTGAGTAAAACGGCATGCAAGATTTTAACTGAAATGCTCATTTATTGCATACATTTGCAATATACTATAATTTAGTTTCATTGGAAAACAAATCTTTAGAACAGTTCTTCCTCATAATATTATTAGGTGCTGATGATGACTGTGTCACTTAGAAATGTTGAGAAACATGAAATTAAAGTTTTTCATACTTATTCCCTGTTCAGTTGCACATGCACAATCTATATAAATAAAAATCTAACCGCGTTTGGCACCTCTTCAAAGATCTCCGAACTTTCTTCATTGATTGCTTTCGAAACTTCACCAAAACGTTTAGTTCCAACACGGCCGGGTTTGCAGAATGCTTTTTCGGAAAAAGCGCAATGTTTTAAACAAAAAAAGCAACTTTGCAAATTCTACCGTTTTAAACACATACGCCCGTTGATAAGTGTGTTCCGTTTATGTAGCGCATTTCAACACATCCGATTACGGCCTAAAAAAAGCAAATTTTCAAATTCTACCGTTTTAAACACATACGCCCGTTGATAAGTGTGTTCCGTTTATGTAGCGCATTTCAACACATTCGATTGCGGCTTAAAAAAAGCAAAGTTGCAAATTCTACCGTTTTCAACACATACGCCCGTTGATAAGTGTGTTCCGTTTATGTTGCGCATTTCAACACATTCGATTGCGGCCTAAAAAAGCAACTTTTCAAATTCTACCGTTTTCAACACATACGCCCGTTGATAAGTGAGGGGGAGGAAGAAGGGGAGGGGAGGGGGAGGACGGTCTTTTCTGCCACAGCAACGCGTGGCCGGGTTCAGCTAGTGTATTATAAGATGCTGCTAAAGTTCCATAGGTCTAAAATGATTTGATGCTTATTTACGTTTGTATTCTTTGTCTGCACATTTCGCTGCAGTGTCAAACAATTGTCAGACAACACTGCTGGATTCCAGTTTCCCTTATACCTTTTTTGCACTGTGGCAATTTCCTGGTGTTCATCGCTAGATTTGTGGGGAACTTGGGAAGAAGTTCAAGTGGAAATGCAAGATGTGAATCTTAAGTGATATGCTGCATTTCATGCCAGTGGTGACCGGACAAACCCCCCTGGACAAAACCCCCCGGACAAACCCCCCCCGGACAAAATCCCACCGGACAATCCCCACCCTGATTTAGCCTAGGACATTAACCCCCCCGGATAATTCCCCCCTTTGTGTGGGCAAAGTGCAGGTAGGCCTATAATTTGCTTAAACTTAGGCTAATTATCCAGTTCCCCGTGCTGTGTCAACTAATTAGTGGCATACGGGTAAACACCTGTCGCTGTCATTCAGGCGTGAACTAATAACTTGTTAGTGTCATTCAGTCACTTCCATATGAAGCTAGTACCTGTTGGTGTAATCTAGGACAGCATGAATCGTTGTCAGCAATCCAGCTTCCATTTAAGCAAGAACATTTTCATCAATCCAGCTTCCATTTAAGAAAGAGTATTTTCATCAATCCAGCTTCCATTTAAGCAAGAACATTTTCATCAATCCAGCTTCTATTTAAGCAAGAACATTTTCATCAATCCAGCTTCCATTTAAGTAAAAATTATTTGTATCAATCCGGCTTCTATTTAGCGAGAATTATTTTCATCAATCCAACTTGTGTACTTAGGACCACCGTTTTATAGTACGACAACTTATGCGCAATATATTCTACCAGAGGGGGGTTATGTCGTACCATGGGGGGGGGGAATTGTCCAGGGTGTTTTTGTCCGGGGGTTTTGTCCTGAAGGGGGGGTTGTCCTACAACCTCATGCCAGTATGCTGTAAGATTTTGTTGCCCAGTTTCATGCAATTTGGAGTTCTATTGTTACCAAGAAAATTCCCACAACATCATTCAGTGCTTCCAGGCGATTGTCTCATATATCATAGCCTACTCTCTACAAATGTGGCACAACGTACATGTATCACGTTTGATGCAGCACTGGCGAGATATTTCTGCTGTCAACAACCGTCTTAAAATATATTATAGTTTAAAGCTTATGTGAAAATAATCTGGCTAACTTCTTGTGCATTCTTGCATACATGTAGACAAAACTAAACTTTGGAAATGCGACATCAAACTACAAACTGATGTCAACTTCCTCAGTGAGATATACATGTACATTGTACATGTATAGGGTCTACCTATGCAGAGAAGCGGCTTTACACCGTGTCTCAATAAAAAAGGTGCAAAATTGTTTTTGTCAGAACTTCGTCAAATTTCCACCAATCTTAACAACTTTTGGCTGGTAGATGGAAAAATGGCTGATATTTTATGCCATATATAAATTTTCCACTTCACCTGACTCATATCACCGAATTACCTTGTTAAACACAGATGTACCAATTTCTCATATAACGCTTAAATTTTAATACTTCCAACAAACTATCTGACGACTGAATTAGCATGCAATAAAGTAAAATAGCAGAGATTCTTAATTGTTATGACAAATCTACTTAAAAGTGTTAGAATTGGTGCTCGAAATGTCCCCCGCAAGCACGGACACAAGCGCTAAGACGGCGACGCCACTGGTGGATAGCACCATCAACGATTGACTGCAAAGCGCGCCCACTCGTCGATCAGGTCTACGCGTTTTGAGTTCTGAACCGCTAAACCTTCTCTTGCATCACACTCCATATGCTACAGTGAGTATAGTCGACCGGGTTAAGATCTGGTGAATTCGGTGGCCACAGAGTTGGAGGAATGAAGTCGGGCGTCTCTCGCTCCAGGAAAGAGACGGTGTCGCGCGCTCGATGCGCCGGGGCGCCATCCAGTTGGAAGACAAAAAACTCGCCTTGAGATATCCGGCGTATGTCTGACGATATCTTCTTGGCAAGAAGGTTGTCATAATAGTATTCCGATGCCCTATTCACTTTGACATCCGGCTCAATGCAATGGGTACCAGTGCAGATAAGCTTCGAGGCGCCGTTATATGAAAAATTGTTACATTTGTGCTTAACAAGGTAGTGCGGTGATATGAGTCAGGTGATGTAGAAAATTTCTATATGGCATAAAATTTCAGCCATTTTTCCATCTACCTACCAAAAGTTATTAAGATTGGTGGAAAATTGACGAAGTTCTGACAAAATCAATTTTGCACCTTTTTTATTGAGGCATGGTGTAGTAGTGCTTAAAACGTTTGCAGACAGATTCTAACCAGCATTAATGCATATGCAGACCCAAGTTTATTTATTATGCAAGACAAACATTTATGTAAACTCTCCTAAGTGCATGCCTGGACATACCTCAGTTACTCGAAGCTTAGTGAAACGTTATATCTGAAAAATGTGAAAATAAATATAAAAATTGAAGATTTCTCAAAAACGTTACGTGATGGGACAATTTCAAGGTGATTTTCGTGATCAGCAGCAGCAATTGCATAAGAAACAACTGAAAATGTTCAAGAAACTAAATCACTGTTGTCCAGTGTAATCTAAAAGCACACTTTTGTAACATAAGTTAAAGAGTCAAGTTGTAAGTACACATTCGATTACAGTTTCATTGCTATAAAGAGAAAAAAAGGGCATAACTGGGAACGGCGGTCCCAAATTATAAAATTACAGAAATCGATACGTTATCTCCTGAGAAGGCTTTAAACATGATGTGTGGTGAAATAGAAGCGGGATAAACGGTATTCCAGCTGAAATGGAAGCTGGATGCATGCTGAAATACATCACTGAAATCAACAATCCAGTTTCCATAAACGTTGAATTTTTGTAAATCTAGCTTCTATTTCATCAATACTGGAAACCTCATCCAGCTTCCACTTCTCTATCGTTCTTTTGATAAATCCAGCTTCTATTTAAGATCTATAAGAACCTTCATCCAGCTTCCATTTCTCAAGTGCTTTCTCGTTATTCCGGCTTCTATTTCGGTGGACCAGTTGGTTGTTTCCCCCTCAAAGTCCGACCCACACCTCAAAGTGGTGAGGGGGTGTTAACAACTTAGTAAGGGATTGCCTGCAGAGGCTATACCATCAGTGGTGAAAGCTATGCTGAAGTACCACCTAGGGCGCTACGCGAGGTGGGAAGGCTCTGCAGGAACCCTGAAAAGTTGGCTAACGTGGGCGGCAAAGATCTGGGCAGCAGCAGAATCTTGTATCATGGTAAGGCGGAGGACGGCTCTTAGTAGCCATTAACGGTTTACACATGAAAAGGCTGGTCGGAGTGTATATCATACACAAAGAACAACCACTGCGAGGTGGAAAGACGCGGGAAACTACCACCTTATCTTCCCAATCAGCAACATGGACAGTCACAGACACAACATAACATACTGGCTCGGACGTCGCCCGGGTAACCAAGGTCCGCGTCCCCTGCCGAGCAACCAGGACAGGGTCGGAAAATCGGCTACTGGAAGGGAGGAAGGTGGAGATTGTGAAAGGGTAGAAGAAAGGATAACATTACAACTCTAAGAAAAACAGTACATATTGGGACATGGAACGTGAGGACCCTGCTAGAAGTGGGCAAGCTCCAAATTCTAGGAAGGGAATTAGAAAGAAACGGAGTGGAGATATGCGGATTGTCAGAGACAAGATGGGCAGGAAGGGGTCATTTTACGACAGAAGATGGTCATACCGTTGTTTACTCAGGATGAGATAAGCAGGGACAAAGAGGAGTGGCTTTGTGGATACATAAGAAGTTAACAGGGGTACTCTTAGAATATCAGCCAGTTAATGAAAGAGTGCTAATGGCAAGAATAAGTGCCAAACCAAGGAACCTTACCATAATTCAGGTATACGCATCTACACTAGCAGCGGAAGAAGATAGTTCGGAGGAATTTTACGAACAACTAGATCTAGTCGTAAAACAGATACCAAAACAGGACATCTTGATGATAATAGGAGATTTTTAACGCAAAGGTAGGAAAACAATTGACGGATGTAAGAGCAGCAGTGGTGGGAAAAGGAGGATTAGGTGAAACAAACGAGGCAGGAGAAAGACTAATGGACTTTTGCACAGAGCAGGAGCTGAGTCTTAGCAACACAAGGTTTACACATCATCCAAGAAGATATACATGGATATCACCAGATGGAAAAACAAGAAACCAGATAGACTATATAGCAATTGCACAAAAGTGGAAAGAAAGCATCAAGAACTGCGAAACATACCCAGGGGCGGATTGTGACACGGACCACCAGTTACTGGTGGCAAAAGTAAAGATAAAACTAAGAAAGATAAGAGAAACAACGCGAACAAGGAAACTTAATTTAGAAGATCTACAAGGATTAAAAGAAGAAGAATTTGCTATAGAAGTAAAGAACCGGTTTGAAGGACTGGAAATAGAAGAAGAGAAACAAACACCGGAACAATTATGGACAACAACCAAGAATATACTCCTAGAAACAGCAGAAGAAATAATAGGATACAAAAAGGGACCAAAGAAGAAAGCATGGATTACCACTGAAACACTCACACTGATACAAAAAAAGAGAGAGGCAAAAACAAACGACAGAGAACAATACAGAGAGTTAAAAAAAGAAGTACAGAAGAAAGTTAGAGAGGACAAGTAAAAACAAATTGAAGAGACATGTAACGAGCTGGAAGAGAATAACAAGCAAGGGAACATGAAAAAAGTATACCAAACGGTCAAGACATTACCTGGGAAATTCAGCCCAAAACTACTTGGAATAAAGACAACATCAGGAGAACTGATAAGAGACAAGGAAGGAATTGCAAAGAGATGGAAAGAATATTGTAAAGAGCTATTATGATAACAAAGATGCAAGCCCAAGTGAAGAGATAAGATACACAAGAGAACCAACTCCACTAAAAACAGAAGTGGCAAGAGCTATGAAAGAAGTGGCGAACGGGAAGAGTGCAGGGATGGATGAAGTACCAATAGAGTTATTTAAAGCAGCAGGAGAGACTGCACTGGATCGTATGCATCTTATTTGCAAGGAGTTATGGGAATCGGGAGAATGGCCAGAGGATTGGACGAACTCAATTTTCATATTGATACCAAAACAAGGAGACTTAGGTAATTGTGGAAATTACAGAACCATAGCTTTGGTATCTCATGCCAGTAAGGTCATCCTAAGGATCATACTAGAGAGAATAAGAGGGAAGACGGAATCGGAACTTGCAGACGAACAGGCAGGTTTCAGAAGAGGAAGAGGCACCAGAGACCAACTAACAAATCTTAGAATTATCATGCAGAAAATGCACGACCACCAGCAACCGCTATACATGTGTTTCGTGGACTTTACAAAAGCGTTTGACTGTATATCACATGAACAGTTATGGGTGACAATGGCCGAAATGGGTTTTCCAGCACATATCATCGACCTACTGAACAAATTATACTGCAAACAACAAGCTAAAGTATATAAAGGTTGCAGGTACACTATCAGGAGGTTTCAGAATAAAGAAGGGAGTGAGACAGGGATGTGTTATGTCACCTCATTTGTTCAACATCATGGCAGAGACGGTTATGAGGGAAGCACTGGAGGGTTGGCAAGGAGGAATACGGATAGGAGGCAGGGTCATTACTAACCTAAGATACGCAGATGATATAGTACTATTGGCAGGAACAGAATTGGAGTTGCAAGAACTAACAGAACGATTACATCAAGCAGGAGAGAAGAGAGGTCTGAGGATAAACATGGACAAAACTAAAGTCATGACACAAAAAGGTAGAACGTGTAATATTGAAATTGGAGGGAAAAACTGGAACAGGTAGACACCTTTCATCACCTAGGATCGATGATAACTGAAGACGCAGATAGCAACAAAGATATACGAGAAAAACTAGCAAGAGGACTCAACACAGGGACAGCATTGAAGACGATATGGAAAAGTCATAATATAAAAATGATTACCAAGATCAGGCTTATGAAGGCGTTGGTATGGCCAGTGGCGACTTATGGGTGTGAAAGTTGGACGATCAGAAAAAGAGAAGAAGACAGAATAAATGCTTTTGAACTGAAATGCCTAAGGAAGATCTTGAGAGTACAATGGACGGAAAAAAGAACAAACGAATGGGTATTGGAGAAAACTGGAACAGAAAGAACCTTATTGAACTCAATAAAAAGAAGGAAACTCATTTACTTCGGTCATTTGATGAGAAAACATGGGGCTATATGGAGAAGGAAATAATACAGGGTACGATGTCGGGATCAAGGGCAAGGGGAAGACCGAGGATGGGATGGATCGCTAATGTCATCACATGGATGGAACTACCATTCGAGGAGATATTGAAGGAGACGGAAGACAGGAGAAAGTGGCGAAGGCATGTCCATGAAGCGAGCAACCCTCGAATCGAGGAAGGTTAAAGACAAGACAAGACAAGACAAGTTGGTTGTTTTATAAGTGTGGAGTGCAATAGAAACCGTTTCTATGCGCCCATCCAATACACCGCACTATTACGACACGCCATATTGAAAAGAATTAAAGCGACCAAATCTAATCATGTTTTGCTAAATTTCCAACCTGTTATAGCCAGTAGAACTATCCATGCAATTAATCCGATTCCAATTGAACACGACATGGCTGTAATCTAATCGAATATAAGGTGATTTTCACTTTCTCCTGCAAATGTGATTATTTTACGAAATTAAAGACGCAGCGGATCTATTTTAAATCTTTTCGGAAAGTCTTCTGAACGACGAAATCGCCATTTTGAGCAAAGACTCTTTATACACAAGACCAGAACCTTCTTCTGTAACCGCTTTGCTCAACTTCTTTTGAACGATAATCGGAGTTCCGGAAAATTTAAAACCTTGTTTAAAAAATAAAAACCTTCAATTAGTTACATTAAATTATTATAAGACAAATTGACGAATAATAATTATGTTTGCAAGATGAATCTTGAATCTCTTGCAAAATAAAAAAATGCTTTTGGTGATTCAAAACATAATTAGGTGAAATGGAAGCTGGATAAAGATTCTCTGCAGGTGAAATGGAAGCTGGATGAAGGTCCTCTGTAGGTGAAATGGAGGCTGGATGAAGGTTCTCTATAGGTGAAATAGAGGCTGGATGAAGGTTCTCTATAGGCGAGATGGAAGCTGGATTAACGAAAACAACGCTTTCACTGAGGGTAACTTGAAACCGATTTCATTCTACCCCCGGGTAATCTGAAACCGGTTTCAAGTTACCGGGGGGGGGGTAATGTTTAGGAGGGAGTTACTTGAAACCTTTAGGTCTCCAGGGAGAGAATATTCCTTCAGTCCACGAAAACAAGTCTCACCGTAACACCATTCAGCTTGAAATGCAGTCGCTAATAGGAGACTAGCCTATAATTATATTGGAGAGACTTTGTATCGGGGGGGGGGGGGGAGACATTATATCGTGAGACCTGGTTGTGCTCTTGATTCATCGTGTTAGTTTCGACCTAAATGTAAATTCTAGACAAATTCAACCCGTATGATATTTATGTAGGCCCTATAACTGCATGCTTGTTTGATTGTGAAATAATTTTTTGAAATACAACATCAACAAATGAATTCATTCGCACGGTATGGTGTGGTGTGGTGTGGTGGGTCAGCTTTGAAGAAATGCAATAGAAACGCATTTAAGTCTACAGGCAAGACTTCAAGGCTAATAAGTAATAAACCATCAATATTGAAATCTTGACTGAGTAATGGCGTTGCTATGTCAACGCTTCATATCAATCCTTCTCGAAATCGAGTCAACGAAAGAATCCGCGAAGACTACTGAGTGTAAATTTAGCGCTGAACGGTTGGGCTTACGCTATATTGCTTTTATTTATTTCAAACTAGCTGTACCCCGCCACACGTTGCTATGGCTGAAAAGACCGTCCAACCATCCCTCCCTACCTCCCTTCCCCCGCCTCTCACCCTCCCTTCCTCTATTCCTCCCTACCTCCATTCCCCTGCATCCCTCCCCTCCCTCTTTCCCTACCCTCCTCCTTCCTCTCCCCTTCTCTACCCTCTTCTCCCCTCCCCTCCCATAGTTTGACTGCAACATAATATTACGAAGCGCTGTGAATTCTGGGATTTTGTTAAATACATGGTCAACCTGCTACCAATATTGCTACCAATAAAACCCTATGTCATAGTTCCCTACTTAAGCAAATATTGTTCACTGCGTTAAATTTTCATTGATTAATTCAAGCATAACAATTTCTTTTTCGATCGCTTGTTGAAGAAATATAATATTATTAGGCTAGTATTACTACGTTATTAAAATGATGAATGTTTTTTATCTTAAGGCGAAGAATGTCAACACACTGAACGATTAAGCACGTTAGAAGGAGGAATATGGTTTTCCGTTAATTAAACTGCGGTTATTTTTCTTGATCTTTTTTATCCATGAAGTGAGCATTCACAACTTCTTTCTTCATCGATGATTTAGGTTACGGTAGCCTATATCAGGGTAAGAAACGCGTGTTCTGATTCCGCATCTGTTGTTAGCACGTGCAATTCGCCCACGGCCAGCCGCTCCCCAGTCAGGTCCATAACTGAAACACAATAATATAGGCCTATAGACCTTTTCAGGCGGGAAATTTCTTTAAACTTTTTAAAGATCAGGTTGCGCATGCGCAAGCCGTGTGTGGCAAGAGAGTTAGAGAGAGATTTGTTGTGTGTGGCAAAGCTGTCATCTTATTTATTATTGAATTTTAATTAATTTAAAATGAGTTCATACTATTTATCTTTGAATGCAGAAGCTAGAGAACGATATTTATTCAAGCTTGGAAGTATTGGGTTGCAAGTGGACAGTGATGACCCATATATTGAGGATGCATCGAAGTGGGTCGACGACGTTACTCACTGGCCCTCTCTTGAATTCGGAGCTATTTACGTGTATTTGGTAGATTCGCCAGGACCGTTTACACGCGAGAAGATGCATGCATATCGTTTTCTGGAAGCTTATAACTTCTTGGTAAATGGTTGGGTTCAGACATGCTACCATCGACGTTCTGGCTCCGGTTTTAGCATTATCAAAGCCAAAGTAATGAGATCGCAGTCTGTCACAGATACGCCACATTCCGCTTGGGTCGCCATTCGTGAAAGGGATTCGTCGGTAGAATCTGCACATTGTACCTGCATGGCCGGGTAAGAGTTGATTAAAATGTTCTGTAACAAATTGCCAATTGGTTGTTGTTCCCAATCATATTGATGCTAGCCCAAAATCGGTGAGAATTGCCTTCTTAGAGCGCCATTATAAAAGCTGCCTTTCACACCCAAATTCCAAGTGGATCATAGTCCACCCACCACCCCAGTTATTTTTCCACAATTCACACACTGCCCAAACGGTGATACTTGGTCACTCTCTTGGTGGACAATCTAAAAATTTTGTGATGGTCTACAGCAGTGGTTCCCAACCTTGTTTGACTTTAGGGCCACTTCTTCTTAGTTTGAAGACAGGAGGACCACATTTTCTTAGTTTATAGACATTAGGGGCCAGAAGGCTAAAATGTATTTAAGTAAAAGCGTGTAAAATTGCTACAATTGAAGCAAAATAGAATGTTTGATGTTATCCTATTTATAGACATCAAAATGAAATAATTTGTAATACAAAATAATTGTGTTCCATTCTGTCCAGATGGTCAATTTCTTCATATATTTTACAAAATTCTTTGAGAGATGATGGCCATTTTTTTATTCCTGGCGGACCACGTTTGGCCCGCAGGACACGGGTTGGGAACCACAGGGCTACAGGATCTTTGGTCAAAATGTCAATGGTTGTCATACATTTTTAATCTGCATTACATGTGTGGTATAAATATAGAGTCAAGATATCTGTATAGTGATGGATTTATTTTTCCAGGCTGGGAGAGGTGTGCTCACACATTGCTGCTGTGCTGTTCAAGATCGAAACCGCCACACGACTGCATTACAACCAGAAGTCGTGTACATCTGAGCCCGTGTCAGTGGAACCAGACTTTTATCAGACGAGTAAGTCTTTGAAGCATTTGCATGTTTGTCATATAGCACATGCTATGTCATCTTTGAGAGTCTGAGGTGCTATGTTTATTTTTCACATGCAATTAAAATTTCTTCAGTACCTTGTCACGGCCCGGATTATTGAATCTTTGAGCTAAAATGCTGTAGCAGCAATCATACATGTATTACAATGTTTCAAGAAGTGATAATTACCGATAGTTTAATTTTTGCACCACAAAGGTAGAAACTAGTAGAGATTTTTTAAATTTACAGTCAGATGCAAAACTAGCATGCATATGATGATCACTTCTGTAACCTCATTAGTTACATTTGTTCAATAGAACTGTTTACACTTAATTTGGAGGAATGGAAACAAGATGAAACATTTCGATTTCGATATTATCAGCACAATCACAGAAATGATACAATTTTTAAAAACCTATTTTTATATAGCAAGATACTTAATCAATGATTAAAATCTTAAAATTGCCAAATACTTTACACAGCATTGCTGGATGAGAGCTGATAACCAGTATGAGTTGCATATTTTCATTTTGTTTTAACACATCTAGACTAACTACAAAGTATTTTGGTTTGTTCATGTCTATAGGTTGAACCAAGGAAAGTACGTGACATCGAATTTGATCAACCACATCGTGGAATTCTAACTTCAACCGTAACCCCGCGTCCAGATGTCTTGCCTGGAGAACTGAACTCTGAAAAGCCGAACAACACCACGGCACTCCTAGCAGACTTGCAAGTCTGTGCTCCGGACGCTGTCACATTTACTGTTCTTGAACCAAAACTTTGTAGAGTATCTGCTCCTAGGTTTCCCATAAACATTGGACAGTTGTATAATTCTAGCTATGCAATGCTTACAGAATCAGAATTGAAACATTTGTGCAAAAACACATTTAAGAATTTAGTTGTTACCAAATGTGAAAGCAATGCACTGGAAGCAGCCACAAGATTGCAGTGTGAGAGTGGCCTGTGGCATGAGTATCGAAAAGGCCGCATTACAGCGTCTGTCTTTCACGATGCCATGCATGCAGATATGCAAAATCCACCGAAAAGCCTCCTTCAGAAGATAATGCATTCTAATTTGCCATTTAAAAATGCTGCTACAAGATATGGCCTTAAAAGCGAGAGTATAGCAGCTCAGCAATACTTGGTGAAGTTTTCTGATTCACATGTCAATTTGAAAATTGAAAACTGTGGATTTTCAATTAACCCCCGATATCCATATCTTGGTTGCACCCTGGACAGGCGCGTTACATGTGACTGTCATGGCATGTGGATCCTAGAAATAAAAAGTTCCTTTAAATACCAATCAGTTGCACCATGTGAAATTGAAGAGAGCACTTTTTTCTTCAAAAGCATAATTCACAATTATTACTGTGTAACAATTCACTTAAACTGAAACATCGTCACTACACACAGGTGCAGGGTCAGTTAGCAATTTTAGAAATGGAATTCGCAGACTTTTTGTGCTATACCTCAGCTGGCTTGCATGTGGAACGGATCCATTACAACAAAATTTTGTGAAAATATGCTCGCCAAATTAGAATTGTTTTACAGACAATCTCTTTTGGCATCTCAGGAAATTTTCTAAATTGGCTTACTTCCTACCTTCAGGACCGTTTTTACACTGTGGCTTGTGGGACTACTAGATCATCATGGACACCTGCCCCGTTTGGACTGCCCCAAGGCTCTGTCCTAGGTCCCCTATTATATATAATATACACTGCAGACCTTGGACCACTTTTATTGGCAAATGCAATCCTAAGTCAATCCTACGCTGATGATCTCCAGGCATATGCTCACTGTTCAGCATCTGCCGCTGCTGATGCGGTTCGAGAAATTTGTAGGGCCATGGAAACCTTGGAGGCCTGGATGTCCTCTAACCGTTTGAGACTGAACCCCACCAAGACGCAATATATCTGGTTTGGAACGCGTCAACAACTGGCAAAAATAGACATGGACGCCTTAGCATTAGAGTTTCCTCTGATTACATTCTCACCTTTTGTGCGAGACCTTGGTATTATTTTAGATCAAGAGCTGACTTTCACTCGACATATAAACCTTCTATGCCGAAGCTGTTACTACCAGTTGCGTCAACTTAAGGTGGTCTCACGCTCTCTGTCTTTTAGTGCTGCCTCTACTCTTGTTCACTCTTTCGTAGTTTCTCGCCTTGACTACTGTAGCACCCTCTATTATGGACTACCGGCTGGCCGGATTGACTGCCTGGAACGAGTCCTCCGCTCTGCGGCGCGACTTGTTGGTCATATCCCAAAATATGGCCATGTCTCATCTTATATGCGGGATATCTTACACTGGCTCCCTTCTAAACAGCGGATTGCATACAGGGTCTGTGCCTTGGTTAGGCGGTGCATTGAAGGACTAGCTCCACCATATCTTCGAGAACTCTGTTGTTCCACCTTAGGAGTTCTGCGTCGATCCACCCTTCGATCGGCGAACCAAATTGAGCTTCTGGTTCCCCGCGCGCGGACTGCTATGCGACAGCGTCGTTCATTCTTAGTTGCTGGTCCTACCACCTGGAATGGTCTTCCTGTTGCATTGCGCTTAATTCCCAGAGGTCACTCCGCTCTGTTCCTTAAGAACCTAAAGACTGTTTTATTTAGCCGTGGTTGGGCCGGGAGCGCTTCTGAGTAGCCTACCTTGAAGAGGCGCTATATAAATTTCCGAAATATATAAATTTCCGAAAAAAATGTGTTCTGCCAAAAATTTTAACACATCTGCACACCCAATCACAAATTACAGATGGAAAGAGCAGAGGCAGCACATCAACTACCACTGCTAAAACAAGATTAAAGTCAAAACTGGTTGACAGCGCTGTGCACTGCCCGTGTGGTGGGGAAAATGACTATGAAAACATGATTCCATGTTGCCAGAGGAGCTGTCAAACTAAATGGTACCACCTCAAGTGTGTTGGAATCGTAACTGCCCCAAAGAGAAAATGGATCTGTCCCACATGTAGGGAAAACAGCTGATTACATTGTTGTTTCAAATGCTGTTACATGCAAACCAGAGTTAAAGGAACTTTGACTAGAAATGACAGTACTTCTATGTTTTACAGTATGATCCCATTTGTCGTTTGCCCACAATTTTTAAACACGCAACCCGACTGAAACCTGTCACCAGCAGGTCACGAAAATCAATGCAGACCCCAACTGACCCGGCTCACTTTCAGCCCTGCCTAGGTTTGCAGTAAAGATTGGATAAATGTATAATTCTAGTTATGCAATGTTTTCAGAAACAGAATTGAAACATTATGAAAAGTCAATAAAAATAATAATAATAAAATATAGAAAGTGCTAGAGAAAATTTTAGGTAAAAACAGTCAGATGCAAAACTAGCACATTTGTTCAATAGAACTGTTTACACCTAATTTGGAGGAATGGACACAGGACAAAACATACGTTTCAGAAGTTGGTTGTAATGCAATGTGAAAGCAGTGTCCTTACGTGGTGACTTGAGGTGAATTCGAACCTGCAACCCTTCGACTGCAAGGCGACAAACATACCCACTACACCACCGCGCCCCACGTTTTATTAATGTTAAAAATAATAAATTTCTGGGCCACTCTGGTTATATTTCCCTTGATTTCATTTTGTCTGTGTCTTAAAAGTACTTGAAATGTTGAGTGATTTGGTAAGCCAGTATAATATTTTGACTTGGCTTCAACCCTATTCAATTTAACGTACCCCAAATGTACTATACGACTTGAGTTTCAGCTGAAAGCTTGCATTGTGTGTGGCCAGATGTTGTGCTTGTTCCATACCATAGTTTTTTTCAATTAATTCTGTAGTACTGTTGTGAAATCTTATTGGTCAAAGAATCAATGACACCATTGAGTTCAGCAACTTTTATACTTAAAGTTTATATTTTAAGTCTGCTGCTGAGATCAAGGGCATCATTTGTTTGAGACAAAGAAAGCAGATTGCATGAAGTGCATGTAATCAGTCTGTGTTTCAACAGACTTTACTTCTGTACTATCGGTTTGACATGAAGTGCCAGTTTCCTTGTAGTGGCTCAGATCAGGCTGGACAGCGGCTGATTCCAGGTGCCGTTTTTTCTGTAATCGCAGTTTACGCCATATGTGCCTGTCAATAACCTGCCTCTGTCTTGACTGGTATCAGGCTGTAGGCCGAACAAAGATCTTTGGAACATTTGTTTGTATGTGCACTTGTCATAGCGCCCCTTCCAGCTTTCGCTACTCAGAGGCGCTCCCTAATGCAGAGCGGACACTGCATCGGAGTTTCATGCCGAAGCACTGAGCAATTGTGAGTGAAGGACTTGCCCAAGGTCCTTACGCGGTGATGTGGATTCGAACTTCGAACCTTCCGGCTCCAAGGCAACGACGCCACCACTACTCCACCGCGCTTTATCAATGTCCAGCTCATCATCTGCTGGTTTACCTGTTAGCAATACAATATAGGTCCTAGTGTAATATCTGTCAATATCCCTTTGAATCCGAAACGTTAACTAACCACACTAAATCTGCCATGTGTAAGTTACTACTGTCTGTTGTATAATTACATGTTTTGTTGAGTAAAACTTCTGGATAAAAAAACAGTTATTTTCTATGTCCTAGCTATCAGTGACCAAAACCTCCCAACAACACAGCCTGCCAAAATGTCTTCTTGATCTTTTCACCATTCAACCAACCCATTCCACCAAAACATCATTTCTCATTCTTTACAGACTAAGACATTAAGAGGATTCAACACTGCACAATGGCTTGGAACAATCTTCCTTGTGAATGTCACACTTTTCTGTTCCTCCACCATCATTGCCAATCGTCCACCTTCATTTGCCTCAGGATCTTCTATTCATCACTCCCTGGGCTTTCCACTCAAAACTGAAGTACCGCCTCTTCAAGAATTCATACCCACCATCTAATAATATATCTTCAGAGTTCAGACAGTCATATTATAAAGTGGCAACACTCAACAGGTGTTTGAAGATTGGTAAAAGCACACCAACCGTAAACAATCATAGACAAAACTTCAAATTATAAAGTGGCAACCCTCAACAACACTAAAGTCTTAACAACAGTGCATGCAGTGTACGAATTGTTCACGATTGTTTACGTTTAGCGTGATTTATCAATCACGCGAGGGGCCTTCAAATGAGCTGTAGTTGCCAAAATGTTAACGGCGGTATCAAAGTGCCCGTATAGCTAATCATGAAAGTAGAAATATAATACATTTAACAAAATGAGCACCAAATATGCGGTCGTGCTTTTTTGATTGATGCAATCCATCTAGTCGGGCGCCTTAGGCGGACGGCGGTGACAGACGTCCACGTTTTACAATCCAGCGGCTTACACGCGTGTTATCAGTTAAAGAAAAGCGAACTTCGTTACTATACTTCCTCTAGTACTTCAATTTGTTTAATTCGGTGACCAGAACGACGATGGCATCTCAAAAATTACTTATAGAATAGGCAACAACAAGTCAACAAAGTAACGGGATTTCGTGTGTGGCTTTTTGCCACACACGAAAATAACGCGGGAGCCGTGATGCGCCAAGGGACAGTTTTGCTATGGTAACCGTTGGCGCGTGAAAAGGTCTATAAAATTGATATAACGCTGTGAGTGCAGAGAGTTATAATTAATCATAGAGAATTGTAACGATAACGACATACATGTACTACTATGAAAAATTGAATGTGCAGCGTCATAAGCACTTTGAATGATGAACAGGAAAAATATGGAGATGGCAGCGAATAATTTATTAGAAAAGATAACCAAAAAAAATTATATTCGAGACGATGATACAACCAATTTTCCAGTAGGCTAAAACAGATAAGAATGTTATAGAAAAATGCGAAGACAAGAAAAGAAAGGATTATTCTATCTAACATCAAAAATGAGTTGGCTATGATTGTTCGCATGGAATTCAAGATTGCATAAAAACAGAAACGATGACATTAGACGAGCAGAGAGGTATCGAAAGATCAAACAATGCCATGATGATGATGATGATGATGATGATGATGATGATGATGATGATGATGATGATGATGATGATGATGATGATGATGATGATGATGATGATGATGATGATGATGATGATGATGATGATTGATGATGATGATGATGATGATGATGATGATGATGATGATGATGATGATGATGATGACGATGACGATGACGATGACGATGACGATGACGACGACGACGGCGACGGCGACGGCGACGGCGACGACGACGACGACGACGACGATGATGATGATGAAAAGCTATGAAAAGCTTCGTGTAACTGAGGCATGTCCAGGCACGCACTTAGGACAGTTTACACAAGTGTTTGTCTTGCATACTAACTAAACTTGGGTCTGCATATGCATCAATGCTGGGTAAAATCTTTATGCAAAAGTTCTAATCACAATTAAAGCCGATTATAATTATCAGCATTATGTCTCTACATGTACATGCATATCCCACTAAGGAAGTTGACATCAGCTTGTTTGTAGTTTGATGTCTCATTTCCAGTTTAGTTTTGTCTATATGCATGCAAATGCATAAAAAAATTAACCAGCTTATTTTCAGATAAGCATTCAACTATAATATATTTCAAGACGGTCAGCAGAAACAGAACAACTGGTTTCAAGGCGGGAGTTTGATGTCACCAAGTATTGGACAGAAATCGGTTCGACAAAGATATGAACATCAGGACATTGCTACAATGGAAAAACGGTATCATGCAGGGAATTCTGGAATCCAGCAATGATGTCTGACAAAAGTTTGACACTGCAGCAAGATGTGCAGACTAAAAATACAAACGAAAATCAGCATCAAAGCATTTTTAGACCTGTGGAACTTCAGCAGCATCTTATATACATTGTACATGTGCAACTGAACAGGAAATAACTAAGAAAACCTCTAAGTTAATATTTCTCTACATTTCTTAATGATACAGTCATCATTAGCCCACAATAGTATGAGAAAGAACTGTTCTAAAGATTTGTTTTCCAATGAAAATAAATTATAGTTAGGGGCCTATATTGCAAATGTATGCAATAAAAGAGCATCTCAGTTAAAATGTTGCATGCCTTTTTTCAAATACCTTACGTGATACAGCAATTCTGAACACACCATTGTGTTCAGCACGTCAAGTTCTATAGAAAACAGTGAAACAAATTTTGGAATTAAAAAATAAAAATTTATAGTTATATTGTTTAAAAAATTTGTCCAGTGTTATATTATATGCTAGTTCGTCTTTTTCTTACTTTGTCGTGTACCGGCACTATTCCCGACCTTGGACAGATACTCGTTTATTTGGGACAAAGAGAATAGGATATGTTGATCCTTTTGAAGATGTTGTTTCTCCAGTCGGGCTTGGGCTGCTTCTGCTGAATCACGATTCTTGCTCAGCTCCTTCCTCAACTCCTCCACGTAGACTTGCGTATCATTCAACCTTGAATTCACCTCACAAACGAGATCCATCGTTTCCGATAACTGATCGATGATCTTTGCATTGCATTTGCCCTCCTCCTCTTCCACAGCTGTCACTCCAACGGTCGTCCCAACACTGACGACTGATTGTGGGACTACCTGGTGCACGAAGAGAAGCAGCAGAATACAATATGGAAACGAAGACATTGTCATTTGGTTCCCAAAACAGCTCGAATCAGATCAATATCTGATTCTGATCTTCAAAGTAGCTCTGTCGAGTGCAGCTGTATTTATAACTCTCTGATATGCAAATGAGAATTATTGTTTACTGCATATTCAAAAAATGAGTGCCAGATAGTGGCTGTTTTTTCTGAACTGACAACTTTATGTAAGAATTTGAAATCCATATTTTGAGGTGATATTCCATTTCTGTTTACGACTATTATAGCCTATCAAAATCGCTATCTCCGAGAGCGATGTCAAGTATAAGATCCACAAAATCGCTATCTCCGAGAGCGATGTCAAGTATAAGATCCACAAAATTCAGATTTAATTATATCGCTATAATAATTGTCTTGATAGGTAGAAATGTAATGTTTTCAGTTACATTGCATTGAGGATCTTTTAGGACTATGAAGCTTAGGCCATTAGGCTACTTGAAAGCTTTCGATGATCTTCATAATAATTCTGTCCCTAATTTAACCACTTTCGATAGTCAGAAACTAGACTAAAGTGATCGTTTAGCCTACTCATTTACTAGAGAGCCACAATACTTCGTTGACTTCGTTAAGAAACCTACGCATAATCTCATTTTTAGAAGGTATTCACTTTTTCGGAACGATGTGTAGCTATTGTACGCAACACGCAGGCAGCACAGACGTGCGTGATTTTCAGTTAAAGCTGATAGGCTAAACAATTTTGTAAAGACAAATATTTTCGTTTAACTTAATCGATGATAAGTGCAACGAACAGCCGTAGTTGTGCTCTATCTACATCAGATCGAAGCTAACGCAGTTGGACAGCTTGATGCAAACAAAAACCAGTTGTATTATATGGCTCATGAATATCTTCACCAAAAATATTACAACCAGTACAAACTATTTAAGTTTACAGCTGGCAGGTGGGTAATGAATTGCATCGTTGCCCTTTCTATTGTGTTTTGACTGTATTTAGTTTCACTGTATTGAATGTATAATTGTTTATTATTGCATAAATCAATTTTTGTAGCGTCGTCCTCGTGTAAAACTACTGAGAAGCGTTTTTAGCTTAATTAAAGGTCGTGTCAGAGCAGGAGTTTTGAGACGATGGACGAGTGACATTGTCAAATTCAATTGCCTAACACCGACAAGAATGGTTGTCCAGGGCACGACGTTAAACTGCATCCATCCTCTGCCACAGGGAACCAACAACGTCCCTGTGCCGATCCTAAGCCCGGACAAAAGGAGGAAGGTTTGCCAGATGGGTGGCGATCCACTGGCAGCAAAAGACAAAGACGATTGAAATCCGCGAAAACCACGACACAAGTGACATAGCTACCCAGATGATTCAAGGTGTCATGATGTGGAGCATACATGCACAGGCCGGTCAGGACAGACCGGTGGAGAGAGTCAAAGGAGAGAGCATACGTGGGCCACGTACGGGCATTGACCGGGTCAATTTGACCCAGGTTGTCCTTCGTACCTCTCTCCCAATATTCTCTTCAATCGGACAAGATGGTCTAGCTGCTCCAAGATGTTAATGGTGTGGAGCGGACCTGCTGACCGGACCGGTTGAAGCTGGGGAACATGGCGCGAGACAGACTCAGACAGAGAGTGGCGTCGGACTCCTACGGGCATTGAGCCTAAGGATGTTGATGATGATGATACAAGAATGGGCATCCGCAGAAATGTTTGCAGGATGGGTCAACACAATCAGGGTCACGGTTAAATTTCTTTAGCAAGAGCTTAAAGAATACGAAGCAAGAGCTTAAAGAATACAAAGCAGGACCATAAAAACGTGGGTAGTTTTCACAGAGGTTTCTAAGTGTTTAATTTTGCACATCACTGGTACCATCAGTGCCGTACCGAAAAAGAGGTATTATTACTGTTACTATTACTGTAAACTGCCTTTCCCCTTATTGCATGATAGGTTGACTCTAGGGTGTACAATTTCGATGGTTCTTATTTTTATAATATTAATTATTATCGTCATTATCATCATCATCATCATCATCATTACCATCACCACCACCACCACCACCACCACCACCATCATCATCATTATTATTATCATCATCATCGTCGTCGTCATCATCATCATCATCATCATCATCATCATCATCATCATCTTAATCAGCAATCATCATCATCATCATTATTATTATTATTGATAGTAAAAGCAGCAGCAGCAGCAGTAGCAGTAGCAGTAGTAGTAGTGGTATCAACTGCAACGTTGCCATTAGTATCATTATCATATGAATTTATCAATGTTAGTCTATCACTAACAATTGCAGTGGCATAACTATTAGCACGCATAGAATAATTTGCATTGGTTTTAGTATAATAGGGCATATTAGTAACAACGTTTGCACGTGCGTCAGTGGTAATTGGCATGAGTGTTGTTCCTTACGGTTAGTATTAGTAGGCCTATTAATTAGTAGACCCTATTTATCGATCGAGCGATTCTTCTGGTCGCATTAGCGGTAGCTGTCATCTTAATAGGCTGCTATTTTCATTTCTGTAGTCTTCAAGGAGTAGTAGTAGCCATGCCAAGACGTCCATTCAACTCCATTGGCGTATGACGTGTGAGACCCACGGAGATAAAGACCGTTGAGGTTAGACGCATGGCAAGCGTTGTACCACCAGGCTCCGCGATATCCCATTGCGCAGTTCCCACCAGTCCACGCGTCATTATCGACGTCGCTTGTCGTAAACTGCATGCCGCTTTGGTAGGTCAAACTATCCCCTGAAAAACCCCAGAATTATTTTATTTAACGTGTAACATGCTAAACAAATATTTTTAGTAAAGTAGACCATAATATTGTAATTGCTGCCATTGCATTATATTTTATACACGAGCACGAAATACTGACAGATCATTGTCGGCTGATTACGTTGGTAGAATGAGACTTAGGACATGATGATCGCTGCCGACAGTTAGGCCTATATACGACTACTGTAATAACTTGCGATCATCCGTCATACTGTGACATATTCAGCATTGCGTCAGTTTGAAATTGAACAAAGATTATTAGGCGACAGGCCGACATGCATTGGTATTTTGTTCTATGAATACGACGGTGCATAGCCTAGATTTTATTACAGTGTTAATAATTACAATACCTGCATCTCCACTATATCCTCCCACAGTTAGTCGGTATTTATCAGTTGCGGGGGCCACAGTGAAGTTCGAATACTCGGCGTAACGCTTCTCGCCTGCAAAATCTTCCAGTTCAATGCGTAGCTTGTACCTTCTGTTCGTTGTTAGTAAAGACAAATTTTCGTTCCCTGAAAACAGTAATACATTTCACTGCATATGATTGGCTATAGATCGGTCAGCATATTTCTCATCTTGTCCAATTTCCTTATCTGGGGCGCGGTGGTGTAGTGGGTATGTTTGTTACCTTGCAGCCGAAGGGTTGCAGGTTCGAATCCACCTCAAGTCGCCGCGTAGGTACCTTGGGCAAGTCCTTCACTCGCTAGTTTGTTCAGCGCTTCTGCGGGAAACTCCGATGCAGTGTTCGCGCTGCAGTCTGGGGCGCATATGAGTAGGAGCTTTAAGAAACGCTATAACATATGCACATAACAAATTATGCAGTAGACCTAAGAAGGATGAAAGAGCAATGCAACTCCAACAATTCAGAAGAACGCAAACCACAGATCACATAGGCTAAATTTAATACAAAGCTGCAGCCATACAATTAAGGTGCAGGTTCCATGTGCTTAGCCTTCAAAAAATAGATTACTGCAAACTGGAGTTTAAATCGGACATGCTTTATAACAAAATTTAATGACTTAGTCTTAGAGCTTCAACAGTTTACCGAGCCAAAATTCCCCAGCTAGATTTCCAAAGCCACTCTCGTAGTCGCTGTAGTGTCTTTCAAAGTTCTCGCTACCATCCATCCTCCGTTGGAAAACCTGAAAAAGAATATCGTCCGACCTGCACCGACGATTCTGGATTTTTGTCAACAAATAATAATCGAGAAGAGTACTACTACTGACGCGTTATCGCGAATCCTATACAATTTTTAATGAATCCAATGCTTGGCCTAAGGTTGCTTCAAATGTAGATCATTGTGACGTGGCTGACCCTAGAGTAAAATGAAATGGGCCTACATTTATGGTAAATAATAAAAACTACCTGCGCACATGTGTTTAAAAAGACACACAGGTAGGCCTAAACCTTGGAGGACAGATGGTGGTTCGATGATCTTTACCAGTCTAGTAACATATTGTAATTGTAATTGTAATTGAACACTTATATAGCGCCACTTCAAAAGAACTCCTCAGAGGCGCTCCCGACCTGACACTAGACCATAATCAAAGAGAATGGTTTTCAAACGCTTGCGGAAAAGGGGCAAAGAAAGACAAAGAAGTTCATTACGGAGTCTAATAGGTAACTTAATTACAGAAAGAGTCAAAACTTCTATGCAGCACTTTGGAAGATCGAGCCATAGGAACAACCAGGTCAACATCCTATATGGATGTAAACATTTCATCAGCCATAAGAGTCTGCGGCGTAGTAGGACTAATTTACGAATTAGAACCCATTTATACATCTAAATATGACATTTTCACCAATATAACGTTCGGACATCTGCATGTATGATCACTTGTTATAGCGCCACTCCAAAAAAACTTTTTAAGGGCGCTTCCGACATAGCGCGGACAATCATAGGTGCAATCACGTCCTAAAAGTTGGGGGGACCATAATGAATCACGTCCTAAAAGTTGGGGACCATAATAATAAAGTTAGGGGACCACTCAAAAGTTGGGGGGACGCGTCCCGTGGGTCCCATAGGGTGGTTGCGCCTATGCCGACAATGGATCGGAGTTTAACGCCGAAGCGCATGAGTAATTGAGCATTTGCGCGGGAAGGACTTGTTCACTGTTCAGGGTCCCCATCGTCGCGGTTTGAGGTGGATTCGAACCGAAATATAGCGCAAGCGACTTTACCAATATAACGTACGGACATTTGAATCAAGGTCAACTGAATGGACGACATTAGACAGAGGACAAGTCAACATGCAGGGCTAAACACGGGGGTTATTATATGCAGGTATATAGCCTACAATGTGTACCGTGTACTCGCCTAAAAATTTGGGCTTTTGTATACCTAATTCCGTAAACGAGGGTAGGCCTATATAGATGAGTTAGTTCTTTTATGTCGCGGCAAAATTAATGTAGGATACCGGGTCCTACGTGTGTGTGTTTTAAACTCTTGGTAGCCTACGTTTACCCGACGTTTTAGACAACCGAAAATCGGAAGATTAATATAAGATCATCAGCAAATCTGATGAAGAAAGTTTCGATGACACAAATACGCCTAGGTTCTTGTTTCAAGCAACTCTATCGGCACTGGCCTCAAATGTTACCGTTACAGGCCCTTCAGGATTAGCAGATTGGAACAAAAATTAATTATCAACGTGATGTTTTTAGATACCAACAAGCCAGTTATCATCTCTTGTTGAGTTGGGTATGATCACAATTATAGACGTCTGCTTCAACGCGTCTGTCGTCGGGCCCAGGATGGACGCGGTGGACTCCGCTGGTTGTGAAGCCCTTCGTTCGGATGTGGGAGCAGTCAGATTCGCACCGTATATGCCTGCCATGGAAATACACATTTGCTACTTCGTAAATTATCGACTTATGATGGGTTATCTGGTCATAATAATGACGATGATAATGATTATGATGATGATAAAGATTATAATAAGAGCGATTTAGGATTTTGAGATCACCACAGCCATTACGATTATACGATTAGGCCTACGAGCGTCTTTGAAATAAATGCCTCTTAACAACCAATATTCCTACATACATGTATGTCACCTACATGTACCTGTCTGTCAAGTTGCATAAGCGTGTCAAGAAAACCTACACTCAAAATAGTTTACGACTTCAACTATGCAAGATTTCAATGCTTTCTAAAGTGCAGTTCTTTGCTAAATGTGCAGTTCTGAAGGGATTTGTGCAGTTGTAAAAGCACTTGTGTGAAGTTAGAAAATAATTATTATTGTCATTGTCATCCGTGATATAATTGACATTATACGTTTTTCCTAATCCTAGAAGGAATAAACATCATAATAATCACATACCAAAAAGGTCAAATTTTCCATGGAGTACGGTGAAGGAAAGGAAAACGATGTGCATTGTGCAGTTCTAAAAATTTCTTTTTAAAAACAGCTCTGCAAGACTGTGTGCTACAGCCTTACTTTCCACCAGTGGATGTGAAGAGCTTGACAACTAATCGTGCAGTTTCAGACGATAGTCATGAACCAGTAGGCCTATCTGCTCACCATTCAAATGTTGATTGAGCTGCGTCGAAGTGAGATTGGTGGCAACAAGAACCTGGTCAATATTGGTCTTCATTTTCTCCATGTTTTGGCTTGTTTGTTCGAATCCACCTCGCCGCGTAAGGACCTTGTGCAAGTCCTTCACTCACAATAATGTTGAGCGCTTCGGCGTGGAACCCAGACGCAGTGTCCGCTCTGCATTCGGGAGTGTCTTTGAGTAGAGAGCTTGAAATGGCGCTATAAAAAGTGCACGTAGCCTATACAAACAAACAATATAATCTCACGGTTGGTCTTTATGTCTTGCAGATCTTTGGCTTGTTTGTTAAGTGTCGAATTAATTGCGAGGATGACGGTCATCATGTCGGACAGCTGGTTCTGAATGTCCGTGTAGCAGTTGTTGTCTGAACATGCCGTAGTCGTTGCCAATACCAGAGCTTTCCTGCTGAGTAGATGGAAAAGTACAAGAACGACATACAGTGAAGTAGACATCGCACCAATGTATTGTGTTCGCGTGAAGCAACCAGTCGTGTGTTTGAACTTGCTTCGAAGAACAACAACCTTCATGTAGCATCTATCATTTTTTCGATTTGCAATATTTATAACTTGCAATTAGTCTGGTGTACCACGTGTTACCGATAATTGTGGTCACGTTCAACAAAATGGCAGGTTTCAACACAGGCAATTGAAATGCATAATTATGCTTACCAGAAGAAGGTTTGCAATGGGAAAGGAGGCGTTCACGAAAAGAGGAGAACTACTGCGGGAAAAGGTAAACAGAAACCTCAAGAAACGAATGATAAAAACACTTGTTTGGAATGTGATGTTGTATGGTTCGGAAACCTGGACCATGACAAAAGAAGACATAAAGAAAATAGAAACCTTCTAAATGTGGACTTGGAGAAGAATGGAGAAGATCAGCTGGACGGAACACAAAACAAACGAGGAAGTGCTGTAAAAGATTGGAGAGGAAAGAACTAGGCCTATGCCAATAGCAAAAATAGAAAAGGTTAGCAATTACCGGTATTGTAGAGTTACTGATTAAACTTAGGCCTATAAGCTTCTATTGAATTTTCGAGAGATATTATAATGGAATCAGTGAAATAAGAAACTCAGAATGTAGGCTTAATGTTAGAAACTGGAGATAGAAGATGGAACGGAGGACATCATCAGATTGCATGGGGTCTCACGTTATTGCATACCATGCGTGATCTTACCTGACGCCTTCGTAATTGTGCGTAATAATAATAATAATAATAATAATTACGACGATTTATATGGCGCAGTAACACAGCCATGCCGTTACAAGGGCGCCTTACAGAAAACCAGAAAAGGTTAGCAATTACCGGTATTGTAGAGTTACTGATTAAACTTAGGCCTATAAGCTTCTATTGAATTTTCGAGAGATATTATAATGGAATCAATGAAATAAGAAACTCAGAATGTAGGCTTAATGTTAGAAACTGGAGATAGAAGATGGAACGGTGCGTACCACTGTTGCTATCCCGGTGTCAGTTCGTTGCCAGTGGATCACAATTAAATTGTTTAAACACAGCAGATGATTGCATTGAGGAAATTGACGGATGGACTGGGTGTTGCTTTACACAATTATAATCTTCTTAGCGTACCCTTCTGCACCTGTAAGCCAGTTTATTTAGGACCAACACTGCATGGACAATTGGACATTGGCTTCACTCTCGCCTGGTACTTGGTTGTGGTAACGTCTGGTGACAAGAGGCTGCATATTGCGTGCACACTACACAGACACCATCGGTTATAGGACCATATTTAAGAGTGATCTTGCCTCTGCTTAATACAAAAATTTGTTGCTCAAAACAATAATCGATATGCTGTTGAAAAAATTAAAGAATGTTTAGCCTAGTCATTCTTCAATGCAATATGTGGCAATGCACAGCGAATTCAACTAGCCTACATAAATATGGAAATCGATTTCAATTATCATTTTGATTAGGCCTACTGCAGCGCCGCTATGTAGGTCTTCCAGCGACTCGAGTTGTTGGGTGTTTGCATCGGGTCTTGCGTCTTGTTGGTCGCATTCCAAGATTCGGCCTTGTGACTGATTATAATTTATGCGGGGCGTCTTGCATTGGCTCCATTTCTTAGAAATGGTCACTTACCGGATCTCTTCCTTGGTTTGGCGCTGTCTCGCGGGTGTGGTCTCTATCTATTTGCAGGAGCTCTGTTGCTCCACCTTAAGCGTCCAGCGCCGTGGCTCTCTCCGCTCTTCTAAAGTGGCTGTGTTTTCCCCCGATCACGCACTTCTATTGCGCAGCGCCGTGCCTTTTCTATCGTTGGCCCTGCAACCTGGAATGGGCTACCTGTGGAACTAGGTCTAATGCCTAGAGCCTTTGAGACTACGCTCTACTCTGCTCTTAAGACTGTTCTCTTTAGCCGTGGTTGGGTCGGGAGCGTTTCTGAGAAGCTACTCTTGAAGAGGCGCTATTTAAGTGCCTGAAATTAATGAATGAATTCATGAGTGAGTGCATGTTTAATAAACAACCACAACCATTACCACGGTTTTTATTGCAAGCAAAAATGAAACATTTCATTAGATTTAGTAGGTTATAATGACTGTTGGTTCAAATAAAACAGTTCTAAAAGTTTCTAAGCCCAGCTAGTAAGGGTCGCACTAGAATAGGCATTGAATTAAACAGCGATAAGAAGGTAATCGGGATACAATTGAGTGCCTAGATCTGAATACACAAAATGAGAGAAAACCCAAACCCTAAAATTAACAAAATCCAGGTCAAAAGTCCTACCAGCGAGAAACAGTGGTAATGATAGTAGTAGCAGCGATAGGCTAGTTGAAGGTACAGCAGCTGCAAGGGCGGATACAGAAACTTTGGACGGCGGGGCCAAAAATTCTTGGTCTTGGGTGCGGAAAATTTTAAAAAGTTGACTTTTTTTAGTCATCTGGTCTAAATTTCGGGAAAAGCATACCATCTTGTCCGCCAAAGAAGTTGATGACTTTTTATTTTTTTTAGTCATCCAGTCCAAATGTCCTTTTTATACATTGTTCGAAAGCTTGTTGAAACCAAATGGGGGGAGGGGTCACGATACATGAGCAGTTCTAAATGGGGGCCATGGCCGGATTGGCCACCCTCTGGATCGCCCTTGAGCAGCTGCAACATTGACATTAGTGTCATTATTAATATTAGTTCTAGCATTTAAACTAGTATTGGAATTAATAGGCTATTAGTTGTTATGGAAGAATTTGCATTGGCGTTAGTAGGGCATATAGTATCATTGTTAGGTCGCAGTGGTCAGTGGCATAGATTCTTGCTCTAATAGCCTATAGGTCTAGTATAAATTGACCCCATTAGTAGGCCCTACTAATCGATCAGGCGATTCTTCTGGTCGCATTGATAGCAGCAGCCGTTGTCTTAATAGGCTGCTATTTTCATGTCTGTAGCCTTCAAGGAGTAGTAGAAGCCATGCCATGAAGTCCATTCAATTCCATTGCCGTATGACGTGTGAGGCCCACGGAGATAGAGACCGTTGAGGTTAGAGACTTGGCAATTGTTGTACCACCAGGCTCCGCTATATGCCAGTGCGCAGTTTCCACCAATCCACGCGTCATTATCAGCGTCGCTTGCCGTAAACTGCATGCCGTTGTGGGTGGCCATACTGTCCCCTGAAAAGAGACAGAAAAACAACCACCGTGGCATTGCATTTTTAGCAACAAGCACAACACACTCAAAGATTTTTTAACCAGCATTTTTAATACTAGTAGGCTTATGACTACATGTATTTGTAATGCTTCCCATCAGACTGAACATGAGGGACCATCAAAATTGAAAACTGCAAAATAGGTCTGGTGTTCAAAGCAGTACTGTAACGATCTCCGTACGTGGACAATATTAGATCAAAACAAAGAACTTGCCGTATCATCACTCTCACATGGAGTCCATAATTATGGGACCCATTTGACAATGAGAGACCCATTTAGAGAACCACGTGGGCCCAATACAATGCCAGTTGAGATGCTGCCAGTGGGAGGGTGGTTTATGGTAATGGTCAACACTCAGGCACGAATAATGTACGGATGCAGGATAGCGTCCAGCTACCCTCCCAAAGGTCCACTCAACCTTCCAATAGGTCGATGGTGTTTGGTATAATGAGTTGTAGGACTGATGAGCGCCCTGCTGGCGGCCGATAATGAAATTCGACTCTTGTAATAACTTGTGATCATAGGCGTAGGGGGACATTCCAGCAATGGAGGGGGGCAAAGATGAGACTTTTGTCCGAAATTTTTTGTCATCCGGCTGACATCTTAATAATGTATGGATGCAGGATAGCGTCCAGCTACCCTCCCAAATGAAAGATTCCCGTTACGTTTGCTCGAAAATTCAGCCCGAAAATTCTGACTGCCTTTTTAGTCGTCCGGCCTAAATCTTCCGAAATTTCACGTTACTTCCCCCCCCCCCCAAATTCTGACAACCTTTCAAAAAAAATCCGGGTCTGCTTGCCCAAAAAAATCACACTTGTCCGAAATCTGGGCGGGGCATTTTCCCTCTGGACTCCGTCTCCTACGCCTATGCTTGTGATCATCCTTGTGAATTCTAATCAATCAGCGTTGCGTCAGTTAACTGGGTTTGAATGTGATAATGCATAGATAACATTTCAGCTTTAATAATACCTGCATCTCCAGTATATCCTCCCACAGTCAGTCGGTATTTATCAGTTGCGGGAGCCACAGAGAAAATCGAGTACTGTGCATAGCGCTTCAAGCCTGCAAAATCTTCCAGCTCGATGCGTAGCTTGTACCTTCTGTTCTTTGTTAGCAAAGACAACTTTTCGTTCCCTGAAAGAAAAGCATAGATTCTACTGCACTTGCAATTTGTCCTATCTGATAGGCGATTTGACCAGTCTAATTTAATGCATGTGTGGTTTAATAGCAGTTGTAATGAAGACATGAACTCGATTCAGTTTAGACTAACTACGCCACCTTTTGCATTTTGACAGTGCCAGTTTCAAGCATGGGTACAGTAAGTGGACGACGCTAACGATAATTATTATTGTCATCACACAGTGCTTTTCATACTGAAGTCACTACAACCTTGAACTCACTAGACCTCCAGAGATTTTCGATAGCGAAGTCGCCGTAGTGATTAGCATTAGCGCGTGTTTGGCTGTCAGCTCTGAGTTCGGAACGTCGGAGTTCAAATCTCAACCAGGGTAGATAATAATTATTTGTTTGGTTCGCTCCAACTGCAAACCTAACCAACAAAATCAGCTTGCGCACATTGACCTAAACTTTCGGTAGGAACACGAGATGGTGAATGAGAGGGTTTGACACCTGTCCACAAACGCGGATGCTAAGAATCTGAAGTCGCTATAGCACTCACACTCATGGCTGCATCTGGGCAATACTACAGGGCCACCCTCTCCATCTCACCTTCGTCTACCTCATATTGTGGGGTGCGGTGGTGTAGTGCATGGTTATGTTTGTCGCCTTGCAGCCGAAGGGTCGCAGGTTCGAATCCACCTCAAGTCGCCGCGTAGAGACCTTGGGCGAGTCATTCACGATCGCAATTGCTCAGCACTTCGGCATGAAACTCCAATGCAGTGTCCGCTCTGTATTCGGGAGCGCCTCTGAGTAGGGAGCTTGAAGGGGCCTTATAACAAGTGCACATACAAACAGTATAGTAACTCAATTTTCTAGTTCTTCATTTTCTTCCTCTAAGTCCTGACTGCGGAACTTCTCCTCTTGAACCAAAGATTATAGATGCGTTGGCTTGATAGACTACTGTACAGTAGCCACGCTCTGGTTAAAGTAGACTACGTCGTTGGTAAGCAGATTCTTGTAAACTAGAGTTAATATCTGGAACTTGGATAACAACTGAGTTAGATCTGCAACAGTTTACCGAGCCAAAACTCTCCAGTTAGATTTCCAAAGCCACGTTCGTAGTCGCTGTAGTCTCGCACAAAATCCTCGCTGCCATCCATCCTGCGCTGGAAAACCTGCAAAAGGATAGGCCTATCATCCAGCTTGCACCGATGTTTAAAAATAAATGTCAACAATAGCAACACCACCGCCTTACATAATACCTAGGCACAACCTCATCTACATGTAGGCCAGGGGTGTCAAACCTTTTTTAGTGGTGGGCCAGTTTGAACATCTTCTAACAAGTGGCGGGCCAGTGTGAACATTTTCTAACAAGTGGCGGGCCAGGGTGTCGAAGCTCCTGAGAAAAACTGGGCATTGATTTGAGAGGGAGCTCCGGGCTTGGTCAGCCTATTCCCAAAAAAGTCCAAATATTGCGAAAAGATCTTAATTCAATGTCCACTTTTCCCTTCTTATTAACTTTTGACAACATTTTAAATAATTTTGTAATCTTTAGGAAAGGTTCCGCGGGCCCAAAAAAATCGTCGGCGGGCCAGCTCTTTGACACCCCTGATGTAGGCCTATAAGTACTTGCACATGAGTGGACGGTAGCGCAATGTAGCCTTTAACACGCTGTCTTAGAGAGCGAGAGGTAACGAGATCGCGCTCCGTATAGAGCAGACATGCTTTGTAGGCTGCTATTGGCGCCGATTATTGCAGGCTGTCTGTTCTGTTAGTATAGTTAAGAACTTAAGATTTTGTGTATTCTCTTATAAACTGCGGTTTTGCGAATTGTTTCAACTCCATAATTGGACACTTTAAACGGTTGCAAGCTCTGTCGACTGGTTTCTTGAATAAAGAAGAAAAAAAATTATTTTTTTTATATTATTATTGTTATTGTTTTTTTAAATATTGTTATTGTTATTATTATTATTGTTATTGTTATTGTTATTGTCATTGTCATTGTCATTGTCATTATCGTTATCATTATCATTATCATTATCATTATTATTATTATTATAATTATTATTATTATTATTTGGCTACATACTACCCAGGTACAACGTAGGCTTAATCTTGAGTACATGGTATTCTAAAGTACATACTCTAGAGTACATAATGACTTGGCACAAAGTACTATACTGTAAGTAGTAGTCTGGAATAACATACTATAGAGTACATAATACACACTATTATCTAGGCACAACGTTCTCTAAAGTACATATTAATATCAAAAACGTATAGCCTACCCTTGAGTAGCCTATATAATATCTAGGTACAACCCAATCTATGTATAGGCTACTAACCAGCCAATTATCATCTATATTTGTTGAATTGAGATCACAGTAAACGTCTGCTTCAACTCGTCTGTCGTCGCTACCAGGATAGACGCGGTAGACTCCGCTGGTTGTGGAGCCCATCTTTCGGATGTCGGAACAGTCTCGCGGTCCAAGTTCAGCACCGTATATGCCTGCCATGGAAATACACAATTGCTACTTCGCATTCAATGATCGACTGATGATGGGTGATCTAGACATGATAATGACAACGACCATGTTAACGACGATGATGAAGATAATGGTGGTGGTGGTGGTGCTGGTGCTGGTGGTGCCGGTGGGGTGCCGGTGGTGGTGGTGATAATATTGATGATGACGATGATGATAAAGATCCTTAATAATGGTAATAGTTATAAAAAGCCAAGAATAATGATATCAACAATTATTGTTATTATCATTATTATTATAATTACTACTAGGCTCCCTACTACTATTTTTTCTGGCCCTAGGCTGGTTTGCCCAGCAGCACGAAATTGCTCTCGTCAATCCAGAATAATATTCCACAGGCAGGCTACATCATAAGAGCGCTTTAATATTTTCAGATTGAACAATGACACTAACAGGTATGTTTATTCCTACTAGATAATTTTTTGCTTTGTTTTTAGAGCAGTTAAAACTTTTAAAACACTTAAAAACACTCAGAGTCACTAAATAATTTTGAGTTGCCTGTATATTGCTTAGGACACTTAAAACATTATAGTCACTTCAAATTTTGATTAGAGCACAACAATTTTAATTATATTCATTTTTCAAAGGGGGATAGAATGGTTTATCTCCCCGTATAGTATAGACAGGTTAATTCTATCCGGGGGAAAGATTAATTCATTCCCCAGATAGCTTTCAGGAGAGATACTCCGTTTCGTGTCACCGGCTTGTCTACATTGTAGCTGCCTTCGCGCATCGAGAAAACAGAAGCGCAACATACGACCTTGGCCATACAAGAGTGTGAACACTGTGACCTTACTTTCCACCAGTTGATTTGAGGGCAGTTTCAGACGATCATCATGAACGAGTTGATCATTCAAATGTTGGTTGAGCTGCGTCGAAGTGCGATTCGTGGCAACGAGGACCTGGTCAATGTTGGTCTTCACTTCCTCCAGGTCTTTGGCTTGTTCTTGAAGTGTAGAATTCATTGCGAGGATAACGGTCATCATATCGGTCAACTGGTTTTGAATGATCGTGTTGTCTGGACATGCAGTAGTCGCTGCCAACACCAGAGATTTCCTACTGAGTAGAAGGAAAAGGAAAAGCACGCCATACTGCAAAGTAGACATCGCACCAATGTATTGTGTTCGTCTGAAGTAACCAGTCGTGTGTCTGAACTTCCTTGGATGAACAAAGCCTTTATGTAGTCCTGGCATCTGTTTTTGCTTCAATATGCAGTAAGCTTATTTATAACTTGCAATTAGCCAGGTGTACCACGTGGTGTTACTAATAATTAAAAACGCTATTATTGCGGTAGCGTCCAAAAATGGCAGTTTTGAAAGGCAATACAAATTAACGTGTATGTTCACTACGCCAGCATTCTCACAGACAGGGTTATAATTATGGATGGAACCGCTGTGGAATGTTTACGGATTGCATGACTTGCGGGAATTTCACGCTGGTATGCTAGAAAAATGGATTATTTTTTAAATTTTTTTCACTCGTCTATGGAGAATACTTGCTGGTTTACTGGCATTTTACAGTCGCATTTACGATAATCGTAGTCAGATTGAACTAATTGCATTGCAAAAATAGGACGAATTTTTAAAGGTCAACAATTCCAGATTTGCTGATTAAACTTATAAATTCCATGTCGGATTTCCGAGATGTATTATAGTGGAAAAGTGAAAATCAGAATTCCAGTTATATGGTGGACACTGGAGAAAATAGAAGATGGAAAATAGGATATTATCAATTTGCGATACCAAGCGATCTAATCTGGCACATGCGTAATAATTATGTGCGTACCACTGTTGCCATTCCGGTGTAGCCTAAGGTCGTTGCCAGGTGATGACATTTTATATTTAAAAATTCGCGCAGATAACATAGCATAAATCTTTTTATTTCGCAACCAACTCAGTAGGCTACAAGTCGTGATTACATAAAAATTCTCAAATGTGTTGGTGAACGCAGGAGACTAAAAAAGGGGGCCGAAGATCACGCTACCCAGGGCCACCTGAGAGCATTGGATTGGAACGACGCATCACGACTGACTGTTTGACGTGGCAACAGAATAACAATAAACTCTTAACATTATCGTAATCGTAATAGTAAACTCCTGATTTCTAAAGTACCTCTAGAAAGCCAGGCGCGGGGCACCGGCTTATTCACGAGCGTTGCGTTGAGTCAAAAGGGTTATTCGTGAGAGTAGTCCATGGTGGTCCAGGTCGAGTTTCCGTAGGATCCGAGGGGTGGAAACAGCTACTAAGGTGGGTGTCGTCTGAGCCGGGAATTGGAGGGTGGAGCAATGGCGACAAAAACCTAAGTGAATTAAGAATGCCGAGCAACTATATTGAATGACTTTAGACGAACACAAATGCACACTCCATAGTCCATATAGGGATGAATTTTGTAGTTGGCCTAGCTTCCCCATGCAGGATGTTTAGTTTATGTTTCTTGTTGGAGGTAGGAAGAGAACTCACGTTTGAATAGAAAAAAGACTCGAGAGAGCGAATACTTAGAGGAATTATTATTATTCAAGGTTCTTGGTCCGATACACCGTGTGGATGTGAACTTGGTTATAGTGGGCCTATACGGGCAAAGGGAGTATTAAAAGTTAGAATTTCTTAGGCAGCGATCTTCCAAATCAGTATTGAGTTGAAAATAGTCTCTATAGGTTCCTGGTAATTTATTATGGGTAGGCCTATACCGTCTCTCTCCGCTCTTCTAAACTGGCTGTGTTTCTTGACCCCCAGTCACGCACTTCCATTGCGCAGCGCCGTGCCTTTTCTGTCGTTGGCCCTGCAACCTGGAATGGGCTCCCTCTGGAACTACGTCTAATACCTCGAGCCTTTGAGACTACGTTGAACGTTCTACTCTGCTATCAAGACTCTTCTCTTTAGCCATGTTTGGGTCGGGAGCGTTTCTGAGTAGCCACTCGTGAAGAGGCACCATGTAAATGTAATGTCTTAAATGAACGAATTCATGAGTGAGTGCATTTTAACCACAATCATAGCCATTACCACGGTTTTTATTGCAGGCAAAAAGGAAACATTTCATTAGATTTAGTAGGTTACAATGTTGTTTAAAATAAAACAGTTCTAAAAGTTCTTAAGTCCAGCTAGCAAGGGTGGCACTGGAATAGGCATTGAATTAAACAGTGATAAGAAGGTAATCGGGATATAATTGAAAGCCTAGGTCTGAATACACAGATGAGAGAAAACCCAAACCCTAAAATTAACACAATCCAGGTCAAAAGTCCTACCAACGAGAAGCGGTGGTAACGATCGTAGCAGCAGTGATAGTTGAAGGACAGCAGCTGTAACATTGCCATTAGTGTCATTACTAATAATATTATTATTAATAGCCTATGTCCTATGTTTTAGCATTTAATTTAGCATTGGAATTAATAATAGTAATAATGAAGGAATTTGCAGTCGGGTTAGTAGGACATAATTATTAGTATCAATGTTAGCATTCGTCTCAGTAGTCACTGGCATAAATTTTTATGATGTTAGTAAGCTTACTAAATGGCCTTATTAGTATTAGTAGGCCATAATTATTGATCGATCAGGCGATTCTTCTGGTCGCATTGACAACAGCAGCTGTCATCTTAATAGGCTGCTATTTTCATTTCCGTAGTCTTCAAGGAGTAGTAGTAGCCAAGCCAAGTGCTCCATTCAATTCCATCGGCGTATGACGAATGATTTCCATGGAGGTAAAGACCGTTGAGGTTAGAGAGATGGCACGCTCTGTACCACCACGCTCCGTGAGATGTTATCGCACAGTTTCCAATCCACCAGTCATTATCGACGTCGCTTGTGCTGAACTGCATGCCGCTGTGGTACGTCATACTGTCCCCTGAAAAGAGACAACAGCAAAAATAACCAATAACATAATATTTTCCACTGACAAGCGGACTCTTTGCATTATTTTCTTCTTCTGGTTCTCTGCCCCTAGGCAGGTTCGGCTGTCCAGTGTCGCCACTCTTCCCTCCGCTTGGCCTTCTCCTTTAGTCTATGATATCCCATCCTTGTCATCAACGTGTCCAGCAACATTTCTTTGCAATGCGGTACGAATATTGTCAAACACAGCCAATTGGGGGGGGGGTGATGTGGGAAAAGACTTAACAATCATATGGTATTTTAGCGCAAAATACGTGAAAAAAATATTTAAAATCCAAGGTATAAATACATTTCACCCAAGTGTTTTTGAACTTAGGCTATATTTTTAATACTTAGTCTAGTTACAAAATAGCCTACTTCGAGTTATAATCTATCACAGAATAATAGTCGAGTCGTTTGAAATTGAGACTCAAACTCAATTTGCATTTTGAAAACCCAATAAAGTAGTATTTGCTTAAATTTTTTGACGTAATTATTTTAAGTTCAACACATTCAAGAAGAGTATTATTTAGCGTAAAAATGTAAATACTGCCATCGTACTACTCTATTTTTAATACAAGCTAAGATTATTGAATATAATAAGCTTCCCATCGTTTGTGATAGGAGACACTAAACCCGCCCAGATACAGAACGTTAGATCCCAGTAATATTGGAAACTGCTAATTGGCATTTAGTTCAAGGCAGCAGTAGCGATGTCTATTATACGTGGACAATGCTAATTAAGACAAAGAACTTAGAGTCACACATTGATGTAATTGAAGGACGAAAAATCGACAAAACACATGCACAATGTAGCTTGTTCTTTGAATGTGCTGACGCTTAGATAATAATATTGATGATGATGATGATGATGATGATGATGATGATGATGATGATGATGATGATGATGATGATGATGATGATGATGATGATGATGATGATGATGATGATGATGATGATGATGATGATGATGATGATGATGATGATGATGATGATGATGATGATGATGATGATGATGATGATGATGATGATGATGATGATGATGATGATGATGATGATGGTTCTCTGCCCGAAGGCAGGTTCATTGGCTTTACGCCCCTGGGGATGAGATGAGTGAGGTGGTTTCCCGTTGCCTTCCCCAAAGACAATGATGGGTAAGCAACTTGCCCAAGGTCGCTCCGCAGGAGCTTGCGCCTCTGCGTCCCGCACGTACTAGCCTGAGATATCGAAATCTCTGAATGTCAACTTCCAGCCCGGGGCTTGAACCGCAGTCCGTTGTATCCAACAGACGAATGCCGTTCGCACTTACCGATTTAGCTAACTGGGCTAGTAGATAATAATATTACAGAGTCAATAATACCTGCATTTCCACTATATCCTCCAACAGTCAGTCGATATCCATCCGTTGCGGGAGCCACAGAGAAGTTTGAGTACTCGGCGTAACGCTTCTCTCCTTCAAAGTCTTCAAGTTCGATGCGTAGCTTGTACCTTCTGTTCATTGTTAGCAAAGACAGCTTTTCGTTCCCTGAAAGCAGTACCGGTATAGATTCCACTTCACATGCAGCTGTAGGCTACACTCCAAATAGTGATTATTGATTTGTTTTAACACACCAGCACGATTCCGGTTAGACTAACTCTGACACTGTTTTGCACTCTGACACTGCCAGTCCCATGCATGACTAAGGGTAGAGGATGACGCTAATGACCTTTGTCATCACACAGTTTTGAATATAGAAGACATCCAGAGATTAACGTGTTTGGCTCTCAGCTCTGAGATAGGAATTCAAACCTCAGCCAGTGTAGATAATTATTTGGTTCGCTATTTCTGCACCATGCACCAGCACACCTAATCAACTAAATCAGCTTGAACACATTGACCGCAAACCTTCTACCCAAGAGGACATGAGACGGTGAGTGAGAAGATATGCCACCCGCCTTTAACAGCCAAGTCTACGAAGATGAAGTGATTGAAGTCTCTAGTAGGCTATTCATACTCAACGCTGCATCTTGGATATATAATACGGCCCGGATCACTATCCTTTGCCTCATGCTTGCGTGCTAGGCTTAGGCCTACTTCTGCGTACTTTTGTAAGCTCTGCAGCCCTACTCTTAGAACTAGTGCTCGCCATTTCCGCTCCCTTCGCAGGTCTTTTAAAAAAAGAAATTTGTATAACTGCACAACCAGGAAGCTCTTCTAGTTTGGATTTGTTTGGCAAACATTTTTCGTCGTTTCGGAAAATTTCCGCCCCCAAAATTATCTTTTTTATTCGTCCACTTAAAAATTGTTTTTTTCTACCTTCCGCCTTATTAATTTTTGTTACTGCAGAGATCCTTCATTCTTCCGTGGTCAACCAACTACAATTACCTTTTTCTAATAATTTTCACTGCACATTACTACTTTTACCACTGCACAAATTCATTTAGATCTACAACTGTAATTTTATGTAGAGTTGCACGCTAAAAAAACCTTTCCTTTCGTTCGACTGAACAAAATCTGCTCTCAGTCCATTTTGCCCGTAGGCTACTTCCACTATGCAGAACCCTGTTTTCTCGGTGGTAGGACCCTCAACTTGGAACGGTCTTCCTCTAACACTCCGCTGCCTTCCAAAGTCCTTCTCAGGCTTTCCTCTCTCATCTTTGCACAGTTATATTTCATCGCGCTGAGGTTGGAAGCGCCTCTGAAGAGGCGCAATATAAATGTATCCTATGAATTAATGAATATCGTAACTCAAGGTCCTAGTTCTCCATTTTCTTCATCTAAATCTTGACTTCGGAATTTCTCCTCTAGAACCAATGCTCATATGCGTTGGCAAGAGAGACAACAGTAGCCGCGCTCCAGATGGTTAAAGTAGGCCACGTCGTTGCCTCGTTGGTAAGCAGATTATTGTAAACAAGAGTTATTAATTATTGGAAAAGTTTGATAACAACTGAGTTAGATATGCAACAGTTTACCGAGCCAAAATTCCCCAGATAGATTTCCAAAGCCAAGTTCGTAGTCGCTGTAGTGTCGCTCGAAGTGCTCGCTGCCATCTGTCCTTCGCTGGAAAACCTGGAAAATTATATAATCCAACTTGCACCGACGTTTAAGGATACATTTCAACAAATATAGCAATACCACCGCCTTGCATACTGCCTAGGCACAACGTAGGTTACTCTGTAATACATAATAACTAGGTACACCGTAGAGGCCTACTTTATATATAGAGAACATAATGAGCTTTCGTTCTGCTGACGGTCATTGATCTATTTGTACCGAGATCATTAACCTCATCAACTCAGCATCAGGCTTTTGCTATTGTTGGTCCTGTAATTTGGAATCATCTTCCTTCTGGAATTCGTGGCAAAATTCTGGTAGGAAATTTACCTGCATCTTTTCACTGCTTGAAGACATTTCTCTTTTCATGGGCCTGTCACGCTGAGAGCGCTTCTGAATAGCTCTGCTGTAATAAGCGCTTTACCAATTATAATTATATTAGATTAGATTAAACTAGAATACCTAGCAAAACGTACCCGATACTCTAGAGTACATAATAGCTAAGTATGACGTAGCCTACTCTAGATTGCATAACTAAGTTCAACGCTAGAGCTACTCTAGAGAGAGGAAAACCTTAGAAGGATTTTTAGAAAGAGAGCGGAGTGTCAGAGGAAAACCATTCCAGGTTGAGGGTCCTACCACCGAGAATGTTCCTTAGTTACCAACCAGCCAATTATCGCCCATCGTTGAATTGAGATCACAGTAGACATCTGTTTGAATTCGTCTGTCGTCGCTACCAGGATAGACGTGGTAGACACCGCTGGTTGTGAAGCCCATCTTTCGGATGTCGTAACAGTCTCGCGGTCCAAGCTCCGCTCCATCTATACCTGCCATGGAAATACACGATTATTGCTACTTCGTAAATAATTATTATCGACTTATTCTTACAGTATGTACAATGTACATTAGCTATAATTTCATTGTCATTATTATGATCGTCATCAACGTCATCATTATCATTCATTATTGGCATTATCATGACTAAAGATCACCCGTCATACTCTCATCTTAAGACAGTACTGTTTTATTTGACCGCGCTGAGGAAGGGAGCGCCTCTGAGTAGCCCCTTGAAGAGGCGCTATATAAATGCATCTAATGAATCTCGTTGGTCAATTAAATTTACAGCTGAATTTACGAAATTGCGTCTTGAATACGGTGCACATACGTAAGTATGGGGTACTCTAGGGTGCCTTGTGCTGGGTATCATGTACTCTAGAGTAGCCTAGCGTTGAACTTAGTTACGCAATCTAGAGTAGGCTTACTTTCCAACATTTGATGTGTGGAGCTGGACACTTCAGCATGCAGTTTCAGACGATCGTCATGAACGAGTTGATCACGCATGTGCTGACTGAGTTGCGTCGAAGTGAGATTCGTGACAACGACAGCCTGGTCAATGTTGGTCTTCATTTCCTCCATGTTTTTGGCTTGTTCTTTAAGTGTGGAGTTAATTGCGAGGATAAGGGTCATCATGTCGGTCAGCTGGTTCTGAATGGCCGTGCAACAGTTGTTGTCTTGACATGCTGTAGTCGCTGCCAACACCAAAGATTTCCTGCTGAGTAGAAGGAAAAGAAAGAGAACGCCATGCAGCGACGTAGACATCGCGCTAATGTATTGCGGTCGTCTGAAGCAATCAGTCGTGTGTCTCAACTTCCTTGGATGAAGAACAAGGTCTTTAAGTAGCATCAGATTCTGTCATTGTTTCAATTTGCATTATTTATGATATTGCACTTAGCCTGTTGTGCCACGTGTTACACGTAATTATTGTTGTTGTCACGCCCAACAAAATGGAAGTTTTGAACAGGCAATAGAAATGTGTAGCCTATGTTCATTGTTCACACGGATCGCATGTGGGAATCCTGTGTTAATTTGTCGTTGGTATATATATATATATATATATATATATATTAAATTATATATATATATTATATATATATATATATATATATATATATGTATATATATATATATTCCAACGACATAATGAATTGCGTTTCTTTTATTTGTCGTTCTCGTCTATGGAGAATATCCGCTGGTTTAGGCCTACTAGCATTTTAAAGTCGCATTTACAATAATTGTAGTCAGATGGAACTAATTTAATCTTCTTCTTCTTTAGGTTAGCTGCCTCTCGGCAGGTCCAGTTGCCCAACGACACCACTCTTCTCGATGTTGTGCTTTTTCTCTGAGTTTTCCATATCCATCCTCCATCATCCAATCCAAGAACCCTAGGTCTTCCTCTTCCCCTCCATTTTACCCTCCACTATGTCTCTTTGCAAGGAGTTGCCTCTCAGTACATGTCCTATCCAGTTCCTCTGCCTTGTTCTAATTGTATTCATCAAGGATCTTTCCTCTTCCACCTTCTTCAGTACTTCTTCATTTGATTTATGTTCTGTCCAGCTGATCCTTTCCATCCTTCACCATATCCACATCTCGAACGCTTCTATTCGTATGACATCCTCCTTTCTCATCTAATTTAATAATAAAGTTAAAAAAAGTCCTATCCCGTTCCATGAGGAACAGCTAGAGGGAGGCGCTCATCTCCTTTTCCATAGCCCTGAGCCAGCAATGTACGAATCCCAAGGTCCTGGACACGGGTCCAGTGTATCGCAGGACTTAATTTAATAATTTATTTATATAATTCATTTAATAATAATAAGCTTAATAATAAATTTCGCTGATTCAACAACCCTGCTGACAGACCTCAACCGTTTATAGTGTACAATTAGGCTATGCAGTTGAAACAGTTTTTAGGAACTCAGATTACAGAATACATAGGAAAATATTAGCTACTAACAGAACAGACAGCCTGCAATAATCGACGCTAATAGCAGCCTACAAAGCACGTCCGCCCTGTCCGGGACGCGAATTCTTTACCTCTTGCTCTCTACACCAGCGTGTTAGAGCCTACATTGCGAAACGGCCCTCCCCTATTGTTTGCATAACAAAAAATAGATCGAATTATTTAAAGGTAAAAAATTATATAGGCCTAGCTGTTGATTCGCCGAAGAAACTTATAAAGCACAAGAGGCTGTTTTTAAGGAATTTTTTAACTGCGCAACTTCTTTTCCTGCCCATCCTCCATGGACAATTACTTCCAATCTGAGGACAAGGACCAATTTTTGCCAATTTTAATTGTAGATCCTACAGAAGTGCTTCTACAAATGCACAAATTCGTTTATAACTGCACATTTTGTGTAGGCCTACAGCTGCACGTTGAAAAAAGTCCTGAAATCCCATATCGATTGTTCAACAGATATCGTAATTGAATCAGTGAAAATCAGATTTTTTAAAAACAGAACTCAGGTTTTATACTGGAAAGGGGAAACTGGCGATAGAAAGTGGAAGAAAGGACAGCATCAATTAATTGCATACCAGGCGTTACAACCTGTGTTGAATCTGACACCTGCAAAGGCTAATAATTATTATTGTGCGCACCACTGTTTGCCACGCAGGTGTCGCGTAACAGTCTCCCCTAAAAGTCTCCCCCGGTGTCAGATCGTTGCCAGGACTGGTGATGACATTTAAATTTTAGCAATCACAGCAGATGTTTTCAATCAAGAAATTGACTGATGGGATGGATGTTGTTCATTAAAAGACGCCTGAAAGTATAATTTCCTACGCGCACCTTCTGCACCTGTCAGCCTATTAATACTGAACAGTGACGTAGCCAGGAATTTATGATGGGTGGGGGCTATGGCCTGATGCCCTTCCTGACACCAACCCAACAGTATTACAGCAAATAAATCAAATAATAAAAAGGAATAAAGTAACAAGGGTAACAAAGCAATTCTTACTACAAACAGTTGTTTCGTTTGTTCTTATTTAGCCTAAGTGGATAAATAACCTTTTGAAAACTTTTTTCCTAACCCAATGGGGGGTTTAACCCCTAACCCCTTCTTGACTACGCCACTGATACTGAATGAACATGGCTTCACTCCCCTAATCGCCGGACGCGTTTTTGTGGTAACGGCTGGTGACAAGTTTTGTATGTGCACTTGTTATAGCGCCCCTTCAAGGTCTTTCTAATCAGAGGCGCTCCCGAATGCAGAGCGGACACTGCATCGGAGCTTCACGCCGAAGCGCTGAGCAAATGTGAGTGAAGGACTTGCCCGAGGTCCTTACGCACGGGGTGGAATCGAACCTCGAACCTTCCGGCTCCAAGGCAACGACGCCACCATAATACACCACCGCGCCCCACTGTGATAATGAATTTGTGCTTGTGATAATAATGTCCGTGTGATAATAATTATAAGTGTTTGCATTATGGCGTGCACACTGCACAGACACCATCGGGGTTCGACCAAACTTAGGCTAATATTGCTCTTGCTTCAGCTTAATAGGAGAATTGCGCTGCTCAAAAAATTAATCGCTGTAGGCCTACTGTTGAAATAATTGGGAAATCTTTAGCCTAGTCATTCTATAATGTAATATGTGGCAATGTACCACGAATTCAACTACAAGAAAATCGATTTCAACTATAATTATTTTTTTTATCAATGCTGATTTCGAGAAGAAATTCGTTTGCAACGTGCGTAGGCTAGGCTATATCTAACAGTTTCATTTAATAATCATTATTGAATTTGTTTCTTGATAATGGAAATCAAAAGTCATTAAAGGTTTCCACCTGTCAAATTAATTTAAATTTCAAGCGTCCGTGGGATAGGCTAATTAAATTAGCGGAATGAGTCTGTAAATATTTGCCATGTGCCTAATGCTTAGTGCAATAATTGCAAATCAATAATGCTTGCAGCGTAACATGAAAATGATTTATCTGTTCGTTCTTTTGGTCGTTTAATCAGACCAGCTGGTGTGTAAATTCCAAAATAATTGTGCCATTAACTATTTTGATAATTAAGCCTACTTTGACTTTGGAAGCGCACATTATACACCTGAAATAAATTCTCAAAATTCGATCCTGCAAAAACGCGGCTCTTTCGACGCCGTGACCAGTGAGTGAAAAATAGGAGGGTCGATTTTCAGCAGACAGTGTTGACATTATTATTAACATTTTGTCTCTAGGAGAGTGTACCTTACGCACAGGCGTAACTTTCTATTGTGACGGTGGTGTCCAGTCACGACCACTTTTGGACCTGAAAAAATATTTTTTTACATGTGAAAGCATTTGGCTGCCTACCGTGTAGTCTATTAGCTAAACAAAATGTAAACATGTAGCCTACTCTTCGACTTTGCGGGTGACCTAAGGTGTCGGACATGGCCTGAAGTATATTAAATTCGCGTTTGGGGAAGGGACAGAGGAAGACGAGAGGAGAGAAAAATTAAGAGTAGTGAGCATAGGAAAAGTCACCACCACTTTCTGGGGGAAAGTTACGCCCATGACCTTACGAGTCCAAAACATTATGATAGTAGCCTACAGCTGTTGTTGAATGTCTGGAAATTCAGGCGTCATTCTCCGCACCAGTGGTGCCAATTAATAATAGTTTTGGCATTTACATTTAATTTAGTAGAAGCATTATTATGAGTAATTATAGAAGAATTGTCGTTGGTATACGGCATTATTAGTATCAATGTTCGCATTTATGACAGTGGCCATTGGCATCAGCGCCATACGGTTTGTATTAGTATTACATGTAGTTTGTATTAGGCCCCATTAATCGGCCAGGCTGGTCTCATTGACAGCGGCAGCTGTCATCTTAATAGGCTGTTATTTTCATTTCTGTAGCCTTCAACGAGTAGTACTGGCCATGCCAATCGTACCATTCAATTCCATCGGCAAATGACGTGTGAGATCCACGGAGATAAAGACCGTTGAGGTTAGAGGTATGGCAACTGTTGTACCACCAGGCTCCGTGAAATGTTACCGCACAATTTCCACTCCACACATCATTATCAGCGTCGATTGTCGTAAACTGCATGCCGTTGTGGCCGGCCAAACTGTCCCCTGAAAATAGATAAGATTAACAACCAGGAGAATAATTATTGGTTAGCCTACTTCTGCAATAAATTATGTAGCCTACGAATGTTGCACAGTGTTGTTCCACCGAGAAAGTTATGGATAGGCATAGGCTACATACATGTACTTGAAGCAGGGGCGGATCCAGGGGGGATTATCCGGCCATGGCCCTCCATTTGGAATTCCCATGTATCGTGGCCCCACCCCCATTTGGAATGAACATGCCGTGGAACAATGTATATATTGTATAATTTGCCCCCCCTCCCCTACTAAGAAATGCCCACGCATTGCGGCCCCGCATTTGGAAATGGCATGATGACAATAAAAAAAGGTCATCAACTTTTTTGGCGGACAAAATGGTATTGTTTTCCCGAAAATTTGGCCGGATTACTAAAAAAAAGGTGATCAACTTTTTTGGCGGATACGAAAGAAAAATTTTCCAGACCCGGAAGGACAAAAAAAATTCCAGACCCAGGACCAACCAAGAATTTTTGGCCCCCCCCGTCCAAAGTTTCTGTATCCGCCCTTGACTTGAAGTGCTGCACAAAAGCACAAAAATACTGCCACTGCATTGTTTTTAAATACAAGCACAAAATACCCAGTTACTCACGGAATATTGAAATTCGTTTCTAAAATGTTTGTAAGCTATAATTTGTAATGCCTGTTACCTCCGCAATATGCAACAAATTAGACTAGTAAAATTAGAAACTGCTAAGACTAAGTGGCATGTTGTTTAAAGCAGAAGCGGGGATTTCTGTACGTAGACAATATTGAATTAAAAGCAAAGAACTTGCCGTAGGTCGCTCCGCAGCAGCTTGCGCCCCCGCGCCACATGCGTGCTAGCCCGAGTATCAAAATCTCTAAATGTCAACTCCCAGCCCGGGGCTTGAACCGCAGTCCGTTGTAACCAACAGACGTTACCGCCAGTGGTGAACTGGTGATACATGTATTACGTATTTATAATTTGAATGTGATAATGCCTAACATTGCAGCTTTAAAAATACCTGCATCTCCGCTATATCCTCCCACAGTCAGTCGATATTTATCCGTTGAGGGAGCCACAGAGAAACTCGAGTACTCTGCATAACGCTTCTCGCCTGCAAAATCTTCCAGTTCAATGCGTAGCTTGTACCTTCTGTTCTTTGTTAGCAAAGATAACTTTTCGTTTCCTGAAAACAGCAGCAACTCTACACTGTCTACAGCATATGATTGGTTATAAGTCGATCAGCATCATACCTATCTTGCCCAATTTTCATATCTACCGCAGCTGACAAACTGGTACAGCGACTTCTCACTAGACATCCATAGAAGTTTTGAAACGACAAAACGGAATAAGAAATATCTTTAAACCGGAAAAACTAGACGAAAAAAACGACTAAGTTGGACTTTATTACATCTTGCATTAGGGCCTAGAGATTAAATTAAAACCTTGCTTACGCAATTTAAATTCAATCTGCAAAGAAAGAAAGAAATTTATTGTCGCATCCAATAAGGTTGCAACATTTTGACACTAATGGACAATGGCTGCCATTTTGGACGCCAAGTTGGTTTTCACAGAGAGCTGTTGAAGGATTGTTCGGAACTTTTGGTTTCTCATTCTACTCACATTCTTTCACCTACATGTATGCTAAAAAAATGCAGTTTGCTAAGAGCTGCTATTTTCGCGTTTTCTTTTAATTTCTTTCTGATCCCAAAGATATCTTTCTTTTTACCTATAGCTGCACCAAAATGCAAAATAACGATGCTTTCCACCGCAAAGAGCTCTATTACTAATCTGGTAGCCTAGAGTATCTGCGTTCTACATGTACATCTGTACGCACGAGGTACGACTACGAAAAGCAGATTATTGAAAAGTAGACTTAATATCAGCCACGTTTAACATGAACAGTAGGCTACTGTTTTAAAGCCGCAACAGTTTACCGAGCCAAAATTCTCCAGTTAGATTTCCAAAGCCACGTTCGTAGTCGCTGTAGACTCGCTCAAAATTCACGCTGCCATCCATCCTTCGCTGGAAAACCTGAAAAGTGATATCAGACAAATTTCACCGAAGTTTCTGGATTAATGTCAACAACAATAACACCATCGCGTCCTACATGATACCTATAGGCACATCGTACTCTACAGTACATAATATCTAGCACAACGTACTCTTTAGTAGGCTACATAATACACAAAACGTAGGCTACTTTAATAATTAAGCACTAGTTGAACTTGTGCTTACACTGCGAGGCCCGTGAGTGCTCAGCACCACCAGAAACAGGCCATGCGAGGTAGACATGGGCACCACCAGAAATCAGCCAGCAAAATGTGCCTTTTAAGCAGTGCCGGATTAACTTTTTAGAGGCCTGGCGCAAACAATGCAAAGTAGGCCCTCTATCCAATCAAATTATCAAAAAATGGGGGGGGGGAGTTAATTATATAGAAAAACATACTTAAAGAATTTATGAACACAAAATGAAGCTGTGATAGGATTACAGGAGATTTTTTCATTTTACTTGTTACAGTTCAACTGTTCAAAAATGTTCGTCGAGTTTAAAAGTCTTTCCTTCGCGCTTTTAAAGTAGGGAAAGAATCAGTAATATCTTGAAAGTCAAGATCTGTCAAGATTTCCGACTTAATGTTCAAAAGTGTTAAATTTGCCAATCTGTCCTGGCCCATTGTTGACCTCAAAGATGATTTTATGCGTTTTAAATGACTGAATGATCTTTCTCCACTGCAGTTACTTGCAGGCAAAGTTAAGTAAAATACGTAGGCCTAGTGCAATACAAACATTTGGAAAGCCGTCTTTCAGATTATAGCGGTACATTATATTCAGCATCTTTTGTGGAGTAACTGCTGTTACTTGCTGTACCTGTTTCTGTTGATGGAAGTTGTTTTAAAAAAGAGCGCCATTTAGGCTATCCATTCGTTGAAAAGTTCGTTATTTACATCACGTGACGTTGCTGTTTGCCTATAGCCTACCTCTTCAAGTTCGCGTTTTCTTTGACGTTTCTGCCAACCAGACTCAAATTTCTTCATTTTCTTTAGGCCTACTTATTTTATTTCTTTAAAAATTAAAATATAAAAAAGAAATAAGCAGTTACATAAACACTAAATAGTAGATAATAATATTAGGCCTACATGGAACAAACACTGTGTCGTCTGTACCGTACGCATATCTAAATTTTATTTGGTGATGGATGGGGTCGATCCGCGCATAAATTGATTACGTCATACGTCATCATTACAGTACACGATTAATTAGTACGTCATCATTATAGTAGTAGTACTGTAGAAGGCCTGTTTTTATAATGCCACCAAATTTTATATGCAATGCTTGTTTTAGTAGGCTAATTAAACATTTTAAATAAGCCGGACTGTGGCTTATATAAACAAATTCGATCGGATAATCGGATTTCTCAATTTTTAAAAATTTACCCCCGAAAGAAGGCATGGCGCAAGTGCGCCATCTGCGCCATGGTTAATCTGGCACTGTTTTTAAGAGAGTAGTTCTCTCTCAGCAATGCTTAGGCTTATCTTTAAATTACCAATAATATTGCGTCTTATCCATATAAATAAAGAGGAAACTGTGTGTGCCTGTTTGATCGGGATGCATTTCCACAGTTCTTTAGCTTTTCAATACAAACCATCACTACTGTGTCGGTCTCGGCATGCGACACCCTGTGGGGGTGGGGTTGGCGAATCTCTCACACCATGAAGGCGAAAACCGAATTTATTTGCATTGTGTGCTTCTGCGTCACTGGCAATTTCACACTTTTTGTGCTTTTAACACCACATTGTAGCACATTGTGTGTGTGTTTCACCGGCATTTTCACAGTTTTTCGGTTTTTAACTCGAGGGAGGGAAAGAGGGAGGAAGAGAGGGAGGGAGGGAAAGAGGAAGGACGGACGGACTGACAAACGGAGAGAGGGAGGAAGGGGCGGACGGACGGACGGACGGACGGACGGAGGGACAGAGGAGCGGAGGTATGGAGGGACCAAAAACCGAATTTATTTGATCCTAAAATTCCCGGGATACGCCGGGTACCCCAGCTAGTATATATATATATATATATATATATTACTACTACTATGAATTTCCTTTACATCCTTCCAACTTTTAGGACGTGGTTACGCCTATGCTACTAACCAGCCAATTATCTGTCG
>OX243824.1:9659601-9724357 GCA_945859605.1 Lumbricus rubellus | reverse complement strand
CAAAAAATCAACTCTGTATAAACTGCCTGAATTATAGGTTTTTTCACTGCTAGTCTAAGCGTTTCAATTACGAGCTAGACAGACATAAGAATTTGGTAGGCCTACCGTACATATTAATAAAATTATGTAGCCTAACTTGACAATAAAATAATATACTGCAGGTCTACCTTTAATCAGAGGTCAGTTAGATTGGTCTTGTTAGTTTTGCAATCAACTTGAAAGATTCTTCGTCATGTTGCTTCACTGCTGTATGCGATTTAAAAATTTTTGACTACTTTAATTTTCGCCTTGTTTGGTTACCGGTATCGCAATGTGATTTGCATGCAATTGTGTAGCTCTAATGGACCACGTTTCGCTTTGCCTACAATTGGATAATAGTGATTTTTTTAGAAGGCCTTCAAGCGTACTTGCATCATTTGAGTGCAAGGTAGCTGCAGAAATAGACAGCCTACTGCCGTGGACAATTATTTACCCATTAATATCGGCATTCCGGCTGAGAGTTCGGCTTCTAAGTAGATACATGAGTGGAAGGCACTATCATGCATGTAAAATGATAGATTTGATGTTATGTAATATAATACAATACACAATAACTACAACGAGAAATGGAGTAGACAACAATGCAGTGGACTAGTCACCTGTCAGTGGTAGATTCAAAATGTTATGGGCATCTATGTAATACCGGGTGGGTTTTAAGCACGGCGATAAAATTCATGGGCCAAATTGATTTTATCGGTGTTTGTTTTTGCTTTGCATAAAGTCATCATAATTCGATAATTTTGAAAGATTTACATTTACCCGAACAGCTGCCGCATGCGTCTAAAATCGGTAAAATTAAAGTAAATATTTGTTTGTCTAAGTTGTTCATTCTCCCTAGACTAAATTAAAATTTATAGCCGTCAGGAACCTTTGCAAGAGGATGAGTAGCCTACACTCGCTACACCCCTTTCAAAAAATGACATGCAGTTTAGAAAGACTTTTAAATACGAGCATGCAAACATACTTGCATACATGTATGCAATGACGATGTTGTGATAATAATGGGGGTTATAATTTCAAAATGTGACATTACTGAAACATCAATTTTGGGGCCTTTGAGGATCGCGCAAAAGTATTTTGATTTCTATCTAAGATAAGATAAGATAAGAATGTTCTTTAATATGCCAAGATAGGATGTTTAGTTGTCATGAAAGACGTCGCTTCAGGAGAGGAACATTTTGCTGAGAGAATTCTCCCTGGAACATTATTTTGTAAAAAATAAAATAAAATGACAATCTTTATTTAAGAGTGTAGTTCTAATTCCTACAGCAAATCGTTAGCCGCGAAAAGGACCTCCACTTTTTCAAGCCCTTTTTTTCGAACAGCGAGTAGGAACGAATTTTCATTTGCATATCGGAGAGTATAAGTAGAATGCACAACACTCGAAGTTTCGACAGATAGACTTTGAAGATCAGACATTGATCTGATTCGAGCTGTTTTTGAAAATAAGTGACAATGTCTTCGTTTCCATATTGCGTTCTGCTGCTTCTCTTCGTGCACCAGTTAGTTATACAATCAGTCGTCAGTGTTGGGACGACCGTTGGAGTGACAACTGTGGAAGAAGAAGAGGGCAAATGCAATGCAGAGATCATCGACCAGTTATCGGAAGCGATGGATCTCGTTTGTGAGGTTAATTCAAGGCTGAATGTTACGCAAGTCCACCTGGAAGAGTTGAGGAAGGAGCTGAAGAAGAATCGTGATTCCACAGGCGCAGCTCAAGCCCGACTGGAGAAACAACATCTTGAAAGTGGTGAAAAGATTGAAAAGGCTTTGTCGACTTTAGAAGAGAATCTCTCCAACGCCGGAAGAATTCCAGAAAAAAGTAAAATGTAGATCATAGTAGTAAAAAAAGTAAAATGCAGATCATAGTAGTAAAAAAAGGAAAATGCAGATCATAGTAGTAAAAAAAGTAAAATGCAGATCATAGTAGTAAAAAAAGTAAAATGCAGATCATAGTAGTAAAAAAAAGTAAAATGCAGATTATAGTAGTAAAAAAAGTAAAATGCAGATCATAGTAGTAAAAAACGTAAAATGCAGATCATAGTAGTAAAAAAAGTAAAATGCAGATCATAGTAGAAAAAAAAGTAAAATGCAGATCATAGTAGTAAAAAAAAGTAAAATGCAGATCATAGTAGTAAAAAAAGTAAAATGCAGATCATAGTAGTAAAAAAAAGTAAAATGCAGATCATAGTTGTAAAAAAAGTAAAATGCAGATCATAGTAGTAAAGAAGTAAAATGCAGATCATGGTAGTAAAAAAGTAAAATGCAGATCATAGTAGTAAAAAAAAGTAAAATGCAGATCGTAGCAGGGATGCCACTCTGTACTTTGAATAAAAGTCAGATCCGGTCGAAAAAATGCAAAAAATGCTAGATTGACAAATGCTCTAGGCCAAATATAGGACTACATGTACATGGATTTTTCCAGCTGGAAATTTCCGACGACCTTTTTTAGTCGCCTGATGATCAAAAGTTGCTCTCTTTTCCTCTCCGATTCAATTTCTGATGACCTTTTGTAGTTTTTCGCTTCAAAATCTACAATTTTTGAGGCCTGTATTCACAACATTTTCGAATTTTTCACGTCATTTGTACATTTCACCTAAAAAAGTCTATTTCATGTGTGAAAAAGTCGGAAAAACCGCCGTGACAACAAAGGCTAGATCCTGACAAAAAACCTAGACAAGACCAAAAACTAGATCTAGGTGGAAAAAGCTATGAGTGGCATCGCTGATATTTTCGCGTTGCAATTATTGTTCTGTTCTTCTTCACAACAGACGACTGTGTTGTACCCGGACCTCGGGATTGTTCGGACATCCGGTCCATGGGATTCACAACCACCGGGATATATCGCATCTACCCGGGTCATCATAAGAAACGAATGGCAAAGGACGTCTACTGCGACTACAGTTCCTTCAAGGAAAGTTGGCTTGTTAGTATAATAATTAAGCTATTTGAAACTATTATTGCCATTCCCTTCGAGCCGTTGCATGCATTATTTCTGTCAACGGCCACGGTCTTTTTTGTCATAAGGTTTCGTTATGTAAATACCGTGTAGTCTATCCATTATCCACCATTGGTTTGGACTGCTTTTAATAAAACTCGTGCTTTGCCTGCATTGTTCTTGCAATTTGGAGTCTGTTTTTTCATTCACACGTTCTTCATTATTAACGGCACCAGAAACAGGGTACAAAGTGTGGCTGGACGGTCATGGACGGCGTTCAGACACTTATTTTCAAATCTGAACACAGTCGTAACCAGGGGTTATTTTAACGTGCAGCTGGACACAAAGTGTGTAGTTGGAAAAAAAATTTGTGCAGTTGAAAATAAGATTCTGTGCAGTAACTTATAGTGTTATAGTGAACGAAGGACTAAAAAGGGTAATCAGTTTTTTGGAGGCCGGGGAAATTTCAAAATGGTAACATTTTCACGGGATTTCAACGATCAAACATATGGTCCGGACAGTGCCAGCGCTAGCACCCCCACGCTCCCCATTTGGGGGGGGGGCCCGAGTTTGAAGGGGCCCCCAGGGGGCCCCCAAATTTAGCTGGTCATTTTGCCTATTTGTGACTGTATATTTCTTAAACCGGCGCATTTATTTGAGGCCCCAGATCCGGCCTGGTGCATACCTCAACTAACCATACGGCACTGCCATAGCAGACCTAATTCAAACGTCATACCGGCCATACTGATTTTGGACGTAAGTAAAGCCATTTAAACTAACTCAGGCAGTTTCAACCACTTTCTCAAACACAACATTTATAAATTGTCATCATCATTGCTCTCCTCCGTCCGGCCGCGCCGACGATGAGGCCTTTACATGGCGTCTCCACCCTGTTCTTTCCTTGATGATATCCATGGCATTCCTCATATCCATGTTCCTTTCTTTCAGATCTTCTTTTATGTTGTCCATCCAAGTTTTCCTCTGGCGCCCTCTGCTTCTCCCTCCCTCCACGTTGCCGTGCAGGGCTGCAGCTGGTAATCTTCTGTCATCCATCCTTGATACGTGTCCAAACCACGTGAGTCTTCTCTTCCTGATCTTGTCCACTATTGTTTCCTCCGCTCCCAGTTCTTCTCTTGTCTTCTCGTTTCTGATCCTTTCCCTTCTACTTCTGCCCAATATTCCCCGCAGTAACTTATTGTAATTGCTAATTGGATGAGGCTCCAAAATAAAACCTGCGAGAGGCCCAAACATTGAACCCTGTGTAGGGTTCCAGATGTCCATGGTACGTGTCTGATCTTAAGTTTGCAAGGGGCCTCAAATGTAGCTGGTAATTATACCTTTCATGACGGTTCTATCCTGATTCCTGAAACCACGCAAATCGGACAAATTTAAACAATGGAGAGGGGACACTCTGAAGTCCTAAACCACGACTAGCCTAACAGCATTAAAAATGAGCAATTTTGTAAAGATGACTGCTTAAAATTCTACAATTACAGCGTGGAAATTCCAGAAAATTTAACAATTGGGAGGGGACATTTATTGATGTCTTACACTATGTCTTTCAGCACTTAGCCTATTATTATGAGAAATTTTGCTGAGATGACAACTCAAATGTATGGGGGCCTCAAGTTTTATTTTGGGGGGGGGCCCCGGTACCCTAGCGCCGGCACTGGGTCCGGACGACTAAAAAGGTCGTTTTGTGCAGTTCTAAAAATTTCTTAGAATAGCCCCTGGTCGTAACACTTATCGCGCTAGCACAGCCTGCAAAGGTAAGGGACTTCTTGTTCTACGCTTTAAAACGCTTTTCGTTTTTATCCAGGTGTTTCAGCGACGAAAGGATGGCAGCGAGGATTTTGAACGAAATTATACCCAGTATGAACAGGGCTTTGGAGATCTCAATGGAGAATTTTGGTTAGGTATGCTACGAGTTTCCTAAATAATGTTTCTGCACTCGGTGATTTTTGCAGTGCGGCGCTCAAACTAAAAAGAGGATGTTGAGTGAGATAGGCTACATGTAGCTAAGAGAAGTGACTATAATTTTATAGAATATATTTTGGGATAGAACTCTTATGGTGACTTCAGAGATAGGCTACATGTAGCTAAGAGAAGTGACTATATAGAATATATTTTGGGATAGAACTCTTATGGTGACTTCAGAGTTTGGAGCATATTAAATCTAATATTGGAACCAATTAATATAATCTTCATTTAATATCAAACTGACAGCATGGCTACAATTCATAAAGTGAACGATGATCACAAGTCATTACAGGAGCTGAATTTAACTGTCGGCAGCCATGCAAGGCGTTTCTCATACGGAGGAAGCGGTAAATGATTACCATCCTTAGCACGGAATGGCCCAACACCACGCCTTTGCCATTGCAGGCCTTCTATGTGGAATGGCCTCCCTCTCGCTATCCGTAGTAAGAACTAATTTTGGAGTGTCACCTTCAGTCCTTCGCTGCTTGAAATCTTTCTTATTGCCTCGGGGTTGTCACACTGAGAGCGCCTCTGAACAGCCAGTCTGTAAGAGGCGCTCTATAAATGCTAATACACAATACAATGCAATACAATGCAATACAACTACTTTCAGGCAACGATGCATTGAATCTGATAACAACACAACGGAAGTACAAGCTACGCATTGACCTTGAGGACTTTAACGGAGAGAAGAGATACGCCGAGTATTCGACCTTCGTGGTTAATTCTACCGCAGACTTTTATCGATTAACTGTCTCAGGATACTCCGGAAATGCAGGTATTCGCATTATATAGAGATCATGCAGCTTCATATGCTGCATGTATCCTAACCAAAATGTTCTTACTCCGTGTATATATATATAGGCCATATATATATATATTATATAGGCTATATATATATAGGCTATATATGTGTGTGTTGTTTATATTCATTCACTCATTCATTTCAAGAATTTAGATTGCACTCCTTCAAGAAGTCCACTCAGAGGCGCTCCCAGTACAACCACGGTGAAACAAAACAATTTTATGGAGCCTACAAAACACCGACGAGTCAACCATGATTAATTATAATTATAGAACTAGCTGGGGTACCCGGCGTTGGCCGGGAATTTTAGGGAATTTTAGGGTTCGTCCCGTTCCCGGCCAATCCCCTTCTTCCCCACCCTCACTTCGCCCCACTCCCTCCCTCCTTCCCTCCCTCCATACCTCCCTTTCCTCCCACAGACACAGTTGTAAAGGGTTTCAAGTTAAGAGCTCAAAAAGTGTGAAAATGCTACCGTAGTGGAAAAACACCACAAAATGTGTCAAAATCTGGGTTTTAGCCCCCACCATGCCACCGATGGTTGGACATATTCGTAAACGCCTCCAACGTGTGTCCCATGTTCTGACGGACTCAGTAGTGAAAGTTTGAAGTGAAACGCTTCAAAACTGTGGAAATGAATTCCGGTCAAACAGACACAGTTTCCATTTGTTAATATAAATATCATTTTCCACAGACATTTTACTGAGTCTGTTGGATCTCATTAATTTTAGGAGACAGTTTTGGTGCGCAGAACAAATCGAGATTTACCACTCTAGATATGGATAATGACATATATGGACCCGCCAACTGTGCTAAATTATATCGAGGAGGTTGGTGGTACAGCACCTGTCATCAGTCCAGCCTCAATAGCCTTTATCTCCGAGGCAACCATACATCATTCGGGAATGGGATCAACTGGCACAAATGGCACGGCCTGCACTACTCTATGAAGAAAACGGAAATGAAGTTGATGCCGTTGGTGGATGGAAGCAGTTCCAGCCTCACCTAAAGCACCGCTGATCACTGTAGGAGTGCCAAGCATCGTCTAGATCCTGACTGACCGAAAGCCTATATAACAATAGTCGTATAGTGACTATAGTCGTATACATTCATATTTCTATAGCACCTCTCTTGTAAGACTCCTCGCAGCAACTGCACATCTGAAAACACAGGACTATGATCGTCACTCTGTAGCCTATCAGGTTCTCTTTTCAAGTTAAATATTTAAAAAAACATATTCAGGAATTCCTGTACCATGATCCATGCAAATTGTGTAGGTCTAAGTCTGGTGTCCTACCTCCCTCGTACTGAACCAACGCACCCCATTCGCTCCTCCGCCTCCCTCTCTCCTTGGACTTCACCTGGTATCTATGAGGGATATAACCCATTTGTCATTTTTGACACAACGTGAAGCATATGAGTAGGCTAAGTTGCGACACTAACTTTGCTCGAAAGTAGCGCTTTAGAAATTCGGACTTCACACGAATACGACAAAATAAAATGTTGCAAAAAACATGGTCTTTATTGTCTAGTGTAACTGTCAACTAATCAATTACCGCTTGTTTGATCGTAATTGGCACTTGAATAGGCCTACACTGAATAATGTCTGCAATGAAAAATTAAAAAAATGTAAAGCTGCAAATGTAGCCTAGGCTACCACACCGTTGAATCTAAGAATTCGGCGTGAACGCGTTTTGCGCGATACCAAGAGGCGATAAATATCTAAACAGTAACTGTTATTCTGGCCACCATTTTGCTATTCGTATTACATGGTCTACCCCTGGGTTAGCGCCCAAAATACCTTCGTGATTTCCTCCGCCTGCCTACTTCAGCCTCCTCCTCTCGTCTAGCTCGCTTACTTGACAGACATAACCTGCTTGTAACCTGTATAGGGCCTATACAATGGTCAGAAGAAGGGCAATATTATAGACATGCATACATAGGCTACATCTTCTTTTTCTCTCATCAGTCAAGCGCGCGTTGAGGGTGAGACCTTTACAAGACGTGTCCACATATCTCTGTCTCTTTTAAAGTGTCGAAGGCCTTTCTCATATCCATGTTCTTTTCTTTCAGGTCTTCCATTAGCCTATGTTATTCATTTGGTCTTTTGCTGTCTTCGTCTGCTTCTTATTCCTTCGACGTGGCCGACAAGAGCCGCACTTGATAGTCTTTCGTCGTCCATTACATAGGGCCTACATAAATTTTTATTTTGGGGATCAACATAATGAACGTTGGTGACCGTGACTTCCTGGTCCTCTTTATCATTTAGCTATCAAGCTAATAGAATCATTCAGTTACATTTCTTCGTGTATTTTGTAATTCAATTACAATGCTAAATTGCCCTATGATTTTAGGCCTAATGGTCACCAAGTAGCCTATTTATCAACATAGCAATAACTGTGGTGGAGAACTAGCTGAGAAATATTGGGCTAAAAATCTCTGCTTGCAGAGAAAGGTATTTCAAGGCTCTGCTCTTCGTCTTTACCTTGAGAACGCACACGTAAAATGAGTTCGTTGACCTGTAATGGAATCGTAGGGATAATAGTATATTTCGAAATTTCATTGTGAAACCCCACTTGGACGCTGTAAGCGCAGGCACCATCTTGCTGACTGGCTGTGCAGACGATATAGGACAAAGAGGATGGGAATGACTACGCGCCATGATAATATGCCGAAGCTAAGGAAAAACAAAGATTTTTATAAACCTTTTTCTACAATTTTACATGTAGGCTACAAGGTGCGCCAAAGAGACCCCTTAGGTTTAACAGTTATGTGAGATGAGACTTAATAAAATTAATAAATACTTGTTGACCATTAGACTTAGAATCATAGCTCAATATAGCATTGTAATTAAATTACAAATTACACGAAGAAATGTAACTAAATTACAAATTACAAGAAGATATATAATTTAATTACAAATTACACGAAGATAGGCCTATATGTAATTGAATTGATAATTATTTTGATGCAGAGCAGGAAATTACAAACTACCAATGGGGTTACAATTAGGCCTATTGTAATTTAAAAAACGTAATTTCAATTGCTCGACAAAATTACTGCCCATTCCTGCAATCAATAAATCAATATACTTTATTTATCACTACTCACCCGCCAACTGTAAATTTATTTAAATACTTTAAATACAAAAATAATATTCGTTTTAATGAGAAAATAACGCGACAGTTTACAAACGCGAAAAGAGCAGCGGATTAAAACCCTAGGCGACGATAAATCCTCTTACACAGCATTCGTGTCATAAAGTTCTTGTTCTTATTACTGGTTAGTTCAAATGGATGTGGTCTAGGGCGCAGATTGCATTTGCCAGGATGTCTATATTAGGAGAAAATGTACCAAGTAGATCGTCGTCCTTAATTATGAGCTTTATTATTGTATTTCTTTCTTATGAGAATCACCCATGTGGATTTTAATGTCGGTGAAAATATTTGCAAGCCATTTATTAGAACTTGTTTTTGTTTTGCATCAAGTTCAAGTTGTCAAATACGTTTGCTTCGAGAGATGATTGTAGCTACAACTGAATGGCTGTTGGATGCACTTAAAATCGACTATTATTTTAAAAGGAGAATTCTATTTGTTTCTGAAAAATTGTTTATTCGTCTAACGTAAGAGATACGGCCGTCAGAGAAGTTTCAAGTTGCATGACTAGTGAGTACAGTTACACCTTGTCCCAAAAATTCGCAAGCCCTGTAGATTTCATAAAAGTCTTTTTATTGATTCCGAAAATAAATTTTTGTGGAATTTGTTTGTAACGTCAGAATGCAGAAGACCATGTTTCTTCCAATCTTAATTTCATATAATTCTATCCCTATGTATGCTATTATAATAGGCTACCTCTACTTCTAACAAAACCTTAGCAGTACCTTTAATGGTCACAATTTAATGATAGGCTTTTATGGCCAGTATGCGGCTTATGCAATGACGCAGCTGAGATCGCAAAATGTAGAACCTACGAAGATCAAGGGAGGTTACCAAACGAGATAATTATATGTTTTAGGTCTCAATTATCATCGAGTTGGTAAAAATTCACCAGTCAAACCTACGAAGAGCATAGTTTGAACGACATCGCAATATCTGAACTTCGTTTAACGAAGTCACATAAGGAAGGGAATTATTTGGGTTGCTAGACTTGTAAATATTGTTACGGAACTCCATATTAAAGTGATGAATTACAATAACCCTATGCCGCATTGGTCGAGAGAGAAACATTGTACATGGACTTTTTCGATAGCAATTTTTTGAACACGCAGTATATATGCAGGATATGTGATTTGCATATCAGAAAGTATAAATATAGCACTTGACCTTTCTACAGAGTTACTCAGAAGATCAGGTATTGATCAGATTCGAGTTTGCTCTGAGAACTCAGTCGCAATGACTAAATTTCCATATTGCATTCTGCTACTTTTCTACTCGCACCACCAAGTGCAATCAGCGTCAAGTGTTGGGACAGCCATTGGAGCGGCATTAGAGGAAGGTGAGGAAAAATGCAATGCAACGACCATGGACAAGCTGTTGAAAAAAAGTAAAAAAACGTATAAGTATAATAAATAAATGTATAAAATTGCAGCATATTATGGTTTTAGTAGAATAAAATCATGAGTTGATATTAGAATGAATGAGATTTGGAGTTAATAGGGTCGTTTGAGGTTCTCTCATTATCTCATATAGCCTAAGGATTCTATGACGTGTTCTCTTTACAATTTACAGAATACTTGCACATTCATTCACTCACTCATTCATTCACTCACTCATTTATTCCTACATCACGAGGAATTATACAGCACCCTTTGAGGACTACCCAGAAGCACTCCGGATCAGAAGAACTGCCATAATAGGAACATATATGAGAGTGGACACGGGGGTGGGGGCAAGGGCATTGCGAAAAAGATATAATAATAATAGTTGTAGTAATAATAATAATAATTGTTATTATTATTATTATCATTATTATTATTATTATTATTATTATTATTATTATTATTATTATTATTATTATTATTATTATTATTATCAAGCTGTGGATTTGGAAAAGTTGTCATCAGAGCTGAACAAAGTGAAGTCATCCGTTGGTAACATCTCCATTCGTGTGAACAAACATGACGAAGATCTATTGGTTCAAAATGCTCGTCTGAGAGAACAAGGACTTCTGCTTGAAAGGACGAATAAACTGGCTACTGGTTAGAATATCGTCACGTCTATAATTAATAGGTGCTTTAAGCGCAGTTAAGCTACATCTACAGGCTATAATTATGAAAAATGCAGATTCAGCTATCACTGAAAACATTACGTGGGCTATATCCGAACGAGCTGTAGGCTATAGATCTAGTTATTTAATATGGTGTCTGTTCTGAGCGTGAAAAAGCTCTGTTTATGATGGTTTAAGTTTTGTTAAAGTTATTAATATCAAACTGTTCGGTAAACTATAATTATGGCAATGATCAAACAACAGGAATGTCGCATCGCCATTTTAAGGTGACTGCTATGCGTGGGCATATGTGCATGCAAATAGCAAATTTCTAAATTCTATACGTCTTTCGGTAGTTAAAAAAAGGCATTTTGACGTTGGTACACAGCTTCCAGTTGTATGTAGATATTGTTGTTTCTAGAAATGAATTTGTTTTGCGAGAACCATTATGGTTTATATGCTTCTACAGAAGTGTCAAGTTGCACGAGTAGTGAGTACAGTTACACCACGTCCCAAAAATTCGCAAGCCCTGTTACAGTAGATCTCATAATAATCTAATTATTGATTCCGAAAATATCATAAGCGCTTGTTCAAGAAACCTACTCAGAAGCGCTCTCTGCGCTGGCCCACTTTATGCTATTGTATCCTGACTTCCAACTTTCTTCACATCTAATTACTCATTCAACTGTTATCTTTATCTTATTGTATACTGTATAACGTGCAATTGCTTTAGGAGCAAAAAAATTTCATTTGATTTGTTGTGGAATTTTTTGTAACGTGAGATCAGTCATTTCTCTGTTGACTTGGGTGGTTCAATGCAGAAGACCATGTTTATACCAATCTGAATTTCATAGAATTTTGTCCCTATGTATACCTCTATACTTCTAACAAACCCTATGCAGTACCTTTAGAGGTCACAATTTAATTAAAAGCTTTTATGGGCATCAAGCGGCCTAACCAATGACGTAGCTGAGATCGCAAACTTTATGAAGTATGAAGATCAAGGGAGCTCACCAAATGAACGATTCATGAGTATGGTTATAGACTTATAGGTCGGATTAGGTCAGTTATGTCACCTAATTGAAAAACATTACCAGTAAGATCTAAAGGCCCTAAAGCTCATAATTCTAATGACATGGCAATATCTGAACTTCGTATATAATATTATTAACGACGTCGCTTAAGGAAATGAAAATAATTATTTGGATTGCTACACTTGTACAATGTACATGTTACTTGTAAATAGTTACGAAACTCCATCTTTAAAATGTTGAACTACAATTCTTATGCCGCATTGGTGGAGGGGGAAATGTACATGGACTTTTTGCTGGCAATTCTTCGAACACGCAGTATAGGCGGATATGTGATTTGCATATCAGAAAGTATAAATAGGCCTACAGCACTCGACGTTTCTACAGAGTTACTCAGACGATCAGATTCGAGCTGTTTTAGGAACTCAGTGGCAATGGCTACGTTTTCATATTGCATTCTGCTAATTTTCTACTTGTACCACCAAGTGCAATTAGCGTCAAGTGTTGGGACGACCATTGGAGTCATATTAGAGAAAGAAGAGGAAAAATGCAATGCCACGATCATCGACAAGCTGTCGGAAACGATGGGTATCGTTTGTAGGAGTAATGTGAAATTGAAGTTGAATGATACGCGAGTCTACCTGGAAGAGTTGAGGAAGGAGCTGAGCAAGAATCGTGATTCCACAGAAAAACAACATCTCGAATATGATAAACGGATACAAGTCGCTTTGTCCGAAATAAAGGAGTATCTGTCCAAGGCAGGGAATCATAGCCAACAACAAAGTAAAAACACGTATAAGTATTATAGCTGATAATAGATGAATGTATCAAATTGACAGCATATTATGGTCTTAGTAGAATAAAATCATGAGTTGATTTTGGAATGACTGAGATTTGGAGTTAATGGAATCGTTTGAGATACTTTCATATTATATAAAATTCTATGACGTGTTCTCTTTACAGAATGATTGCGCATTCATTCATTGATTCATTCATTGATTCATTCATTCAGTCAGTCATTCATTCATTTATTCATTTATTCATTCATACATCACGTGTTTTTATACAGCACACTTTAAGGCGACTACTCAGAAGCACTCCCAACCCGAAGAACGGTTAAAGAGAATCAGCGTCGAGCTAATTAGTGGCTAACTGGCATAAGCATTACAATCATCGTCAATAATTAGCCTATGGTTAGACTTAATTGTAGGTCTATATGGATTACAAATCACTTGAATGTTTCGTAAGCCTTTATAAATAGCCTATCAACTAGTGAAATGATTGCTTCTGGTCATAGCAGTTTCTTAATTATATTGTAATGTAGGTATATGTAAGGTATTCTCGCCGCTGCGCTTTAATGACATAAGTGGCTCGACATCCCGTGGTGTTAGGCCTATTATAGGCCTATAACTATGGTATACAATTACGCCCAATAGTATAAAGCATTCAAGCTTACTTCATAAGATTTTCATTTTAATTCAAATTTATTAATTTCAAATTCCACCATTGGACACAAAGTCATTTATTTCAGAAAATAATTATACACTTTAAATCCGGAAATATAGTAGGGGCGTTTTTTAATAGGGGTGACTTTGTATTGTAGAAGGGGAGATTCTATTTCGTGACACCAGCGACAAATTCTTATGACCTTTTTCATTTTGCCCCAAGTTTTCCCCAGAGAAGTTGCAAGTCGTCGCATATAATATCAGATTATCTTTTTGGAAGCTTGGTTTTCCTATTTGGCCTTCCTGCTTACTTTTCACTGCACAAGCTGTTCGTTCCATTCCCCTCTTCCGTGGTAAATCAGCTCTGTCGTTAGGCCTAGCTTTTCTAATGATTATCACTGCACAGGATTGATTTTACAACTGCACAAAAAATTCATTTAGCCTACAAATGCACATTTTGTGTAGAACTGCACGTTTTAAAAAGCCTTGCAGCGAGGCACCCTTGATGGTAATAAGCTAAGTTGCTGCAGCAAATGCAATGCATATTGCTGTGCAATTCTACGTTCTTTATATCAGATGGCGGCAGCTCTGTGCTGGGACCGCGAGACTGTTCCGACATTCGAGCCATGGGCTTCACAACCAGTGGGGTATATCGCATCTATGTCGGTGATGATAGGAAGAGAGTGCAATATGATGTCTACTGTGACTTCAACCGCTTCAAAGAGAGTTGGCTGGTTAGTAGGCCTAGATCTATTTACGAAATGTGGAGAATTTTGTTTTCAGCCTCAGGGCTGTTTTTAAGGAATTTTTAGAACTGCACTACTCCTTCTTTCCTTTCCCATCATCTATGGTAAATTGCTTCAAATCGGCGGACAATGAGCTTTTTGCTATTTTTAACTGTACAGAAGTGCTTCTACAACAGACTGCACATTTTGTGTACAACTGCACGTTAAAAAAGCTCTGTTGAGCTTCCAAGATCAGTTAAATCCGGAATCCAGCCTTCCGTTTGCATTCTTCTTCTTCTTCCTTCTGGCTAAGATTAATCCCTCGCTGAGGAGAGGTCAGCCACTCGGATCCTTTGTCTCCATGTTGTTCTGTCTCCAGCGTATTTCTTTTTCAGATGAAGTAGTTCCATGTCCTGTTCGATCATGTCTCTCCATCACTTCTTCTGCCGTCCACGGCTGCGGCGTCCCTGTACTTCTGCACGCAGTTTTAATTGCTGCAGAAGTTTAAAGAAAAAGATTGTTTCATCCGTTAGGCTAAATCGGGTCAGAGGTGTCGTAAACTTAGTAATTATTATGCGATTTCTTTCCAGATTTGACCATGGCCTATGATAATTATGTAAAATTGAAGTTCGCAATGACGCATTTTGACACGCATCGTCAATTTAATATGGGGACCTGTAGGCCTACTGTCTGACATTTTCTACTTTATTTTATTAAAAAATTGCTGAAATCCAATATAGGCCCTATGTAAAGTATAGGCCTGTGCTATATATAAATACTGAGTATATAAAAATATTGAGTACCGTCCTTACATCAGCGTATTCGCGCCTAAGTAGAGTAGCTGTGGGTAGATTGTGCTTTTTCATTATTTTCAGGTGTTTCAGCGTCGAATGGACGGCAGTGGGAAGTTTTACCAAAGCTACGCGCAGTATGAAAACGGTTTTGGAAATTTAAGTGGAGAATTTTGGCTAGGTAGGATATCTTACTTCTCTTTTCGAAAGAAAGCGCAAACCAATGAGCGTGAACAAAGTGAACTATCTGTGAGAAAAGTGACTTGAACATATTTATTTATCTTGAGACTTGAGAGTATGAAACTCACATGTAGGCCCAGGTTCCATCAGGAGCAGAAGGCTGAGACAAGCTTGTTGACTGTGAGAGTCCTATAGAGTGTGCAACGTATTTATGCCGTGGGTTCTTACACCCGCTACTGTAGCCTAATTCAATGTTTCCATAGGCCTAAATGCAGTGTAGCTTTAAGTTATATCTGCTCAGTAGCGGCGGCAAAGTGGCTAGGGTCTAAGCCTCCCACAAATAGTTGATCCATTTTTTCCCCATGCAAAAATTACAAATTTCGACGTTCAGCCCCCCCCCCCAAAGAAAAACTAAAGCTGATGGCTAAAAAGGTCATCAGAAATTTTGGCGGTGAAAATGGATCATTTTTGCAAGATTTCGACCGGATGACTAAAGAAAGAGGTCGTCCAAAATTTTGGCGGATAAAAATAGATTTTGTTCCCGGAGTTCAGCCCCACAAAACTGAAATCCTGCCTCGCCACTGTATCTGCTACACAACAAACCATGCAATTATTGTAGGGTTCTTCCTAGCCAAATCTGTCAGGTTGATTTCTAATTTATTTCATCACCAATTAAATTTTATTATTTACTTATTTATTTATCCATTTCTATAGCCCCTTACAGCACTCTACTCAGACGGTCATCCGACTACACCGCGGACACTGCATCGGAGGAACCGAACAATTGCGAGTGAAGGACTTGCTCAAGGTCCTTACACGGTTGCCTGTGATGGATTCGAACCTGCAACCCTCCGGCTGCAAGGCAACGAGCATACCCACTACACCACCGCGTGCCACCAATTTTAACGTCTCTTTCCAGAAAAGTCTGCAGTCTTTGCTACTGTGATACTTGATACGGTAGGCCTAGCCGAGAAATTGCATTTTAGGCCCGAATGTTAGCCTATGCCCCGTTATAAAGGCGTCTAAATAAGCCAACTCAGCATGAAAATGAAAAACCGAGGAAGCAACTAAAAAACTAGCTATCCGCCAATCAGCCGCCGTGCACATGTGCCGCTCTTACCTACGAAAGGAGTCGTAGGGTAAAACGGGGTAATTTCGGCACCTTAAGCAGTTTTTCGAATATAATATATTCGAAAAACTGCTTAAGGTGCCGAAATTACCCCGTACATAACATATTATGTTATGTCATTACATTTATAAGATCCACTGAGGTTCCTATAGTTTGCTGCAACCCTAAGCAATGAAATGGCGCCTTTAAACTGTGAATCGGCTTTCGCAAATTCACGTTATAACATGACAAGTGAAGGCGTTCAGATGCCGAAATTACCCGCAGGGGAGGGTAATTTCGGCAAGGCATGTGGGTAATTTCGGCACGGGTGACGAAATTAGCCAAACAGAAGATAACCATATGTTTAACCCTGCGAGTACCAGTGGGGTCAAAAATGACCCCAAGCCCACTTTGACTGTACACTGCGCAAAATCTGTTCGTGCAAATTTATTCAATATTTGTGACTTTAAAGATGTACCTAGTCTCTATCGAAATATCAATTAATATTTCCATTATTTATCACCAGAGGGCGCTGGCAATCTTTTCTAGCATTGAGTACCAGTGGGGGTCATTTTTGACCCCAATAGCTTTTTTGAATACTTTCAATGGTAACCTTTGAAATAATTCATATTTATAATTTATAAATCCTTTCTATAGTATTACCTGAAGAAAATATGTGTTAGATATTAATTTATATACATATTGGGAGACCAGTAGGTAAGGAAAACGAACGGAACCAAGGAGAACGTGTTGTGCTCGACCTGACACGAAATATGGCTGGGTCTGGACGAAATGTCACCACAGAAAACTTCTTCACAAGTTTCAGACTTGATCAAAAACTCGCTGAGAAACAAATGACTCTTCTGGTCACTATTCGAAAAAGCAGAAAGAAACTTCCGACTCATTTTGTTACCACGAAAGGTCGCAAAGACCTCACTTCCATGTTTGGCTTCCATGTCGATGCAGCACTGGTGTCGTACGGTCCAAAGAAAGGGAAAGTTGTAGTCCTGCTCAGCAGCATGCACAGTCAGGTAGAGATGAACAACAATATTCCATCAAAGAAGGCAATGACGGGCTACAATTCATCGAAGGGTGGAGTAGACACCGCTAATCAGATGCTGTAAACTGTAACTGCATTGACCGGATATTTTCTATGTTAGTTTTGAGCATTGAACACTCGAACACTTTGAACATAAAAATATACCTTTAACTATGAAAAATTCAATTCATTTCAACAGCCTAAACATGTTCAGATTGCTTTACTACTATTTGTTTTTTGGCAATTGATAAAAATGCAAAAAACAAGGAATTTATTGAAAACAATGTGTTTGGGTCATTTTTGACCCCGCTGGTACTCAGTGTATCAAAAAAATCCTGGTACTCTGAGGGTTAAGGCAAGCTAAATGAAACAGATGGGTCGGAATTGTGGCTATACGTGTTTACTTGCATTAATTTATGCTTGTATTTGCACTTGCTATAACGCGCCTTCAGGCTCTCTGTACCCAGAGGCGCTCCCGACTGCATCGCGGACACTGCATGTCTGCATCAGAGTTTCGCGCCGAAACGCTGAACAAATTGCGAGTGAAGGACTTGCCCAAGGTCCTTACGCGGCGTCTTGAGGTGGATTAGAACCTACAATCCGGCTGCAAGGCAACGAACATGCCCACTACGCCATCGTGCCCCACATGTCATAACACGAATTTGCGACAGCCGATTCACAGTTTGAAGGCGCCATTTCTTGGCATAGGGTTGTAGCAAACTATCAGAACCTCAGTGAATCTTATACACATGTAATAACATCACATAATATTATAATTAATATGTTCAAAATACTGTAGCCTACACTCAGACGCTGTTACCTTCTTCTTCTTTCTTCTTTATTCTCTTCCGTCAGTCGAGTGACGACGATGAGGCTCCTACATGACTTCTCCAAATTTCTCTATTTCTGATCAAGGTCTTTTGCTCTTGACATGTCAATATTCATCTTTCAGGTCTTTCTTCCTCTTCCTTGACGCTGTTATACGCGCTGCCTTGAATCCAAATACTTGTTGTACCAGCTGATATGGTTCCTATGGGTGCTCTAAGGCAATGCACTCTGGCCTGATTCTCACTCTGTTAAATATTATCATTGGTGCTATGTACAGAAGCCATTGGCTGAGACGCAACAAACGGTGATTACTGTCTTCCGTTATATGTGCCTGTCTTAAAACCGCCGACGTTTTGTTTTCCACGTTCACTAATCACTTCCCTTGGCTTGTGACAAAATTTAATAGTGACAGTGGATTCATCTACGTTGAAGATCCGAAACTGCATAGGCCTAGCAACTGCTCTCTTTGAACGCCCATCAACTAGTACCGACTTTACCGAAAACCTAATCTCATCGTTCGACCACTGAGCACATCGTCCCCGTTTAGAGCTTGGCACAGTTCTCTGACTCAAATCATCATCCATTTTGCTTGAATAAACCCTTGTGCGTTTCAATTACACAACGGCTAGCCTACTAACACAATTAAGCAAAAATTAATTAATAATTAACCCGTTAACTATTGAAATAAGGCAGAATGGTAATTTCGGCACCGTCCCTGAGCAAATTTCGGCACTGCCGGAATTAGACAAGATTACGGTGCCGAAATTTGCCTCATATGTAGGCATCACTCTGTAAGTTTGTAAAATAAATAATCTGTCGCTACACATCGTATTATCGTTCAGCATGATGCACCCTGGTGGCCATACTTTTAGAAAAATCAGTACTTTTAATTATGTGACCGACACCAAATTTTCAACAGAGCTTTCTCTGAATTGAAAAATAATTGCAAAAATGCATCAAAACAAAAATGACTTAACAAAAGTGATTTTAATGCGATTTATAATTCGTTTTCGAACTTTTATAACATTGTAATGTTGAGATCTATGACGTCAAACCATAGAGGAGTCTTAGTGCAAGATAGTTTCTCGGCTACAGGGGGGTGCCGAAATTAGCCCCATGCCGAAATTACCCCACTTTACCCTACAGAAAATCGTCCACTATAACACCACCAAGGGCGGATACAGAAACTTTGGACGGGGGGGGCAAAAATTTCTGGACACCTTGGCTCTGGGATAAAAAAATCGCATCCGCCAAAAAAGTTGATGACCTTTTTTTAGTCATCCGGACAAGTTTTCGGGAAAATCATACCATTTCATCCGCCAAAAAAGTTGATGACCTTTTTTTAGTCGTGCGGCAAAAGTTTCGAGTAAATCATACCATTTCAGCAGCCACTGAGACTAAATGGGGGGGCACGATACATAGCCATTTCTAAATGGGGGGCCATGGCCGGATTGGCCCCCCTGGATCCGCCCCTGAACACCACATGGCCTATGTTAAGAGATGCAGCTATTCTTGTATACATATTGGGCACAGGACCGGTAGGCCTACCTCTGACATTAATTAATTATCCCATGTTATTATAATTGTCAGATATATACATGTAGGTTCAATAAACTAAGACAACCGTTTGGATCAGTGAAAGAGTAAATAATTGTTGGATAAACAGAGCGAATAATTGATTGATTAATCGAACGATTATATTTAATAAAATGGTTAAACTACTGAGTGAAATAAATGACAAAAAAGAAATCAATGACTGAATAAAATAAATAGTCGTCCATGTACCTCTGTGCTGACCGATATAATATGAATCTATATATCAATATAGGCTATATCAATCAATAGGCCTATATAAAAATTTATAACAAATATACATATATGAAATCTTTAATTTTGACTGTAATAATAATGATAGTAACACTGACAGTTTATATGGCACCGATGTGAAAGCTTTAATATAATATTATATTACTGATTCCAGGCAACGAGTTGCTCCATATGCTGACAACACAGCGGAAGTACAAGCTACGCATTGAACTTGAGGACTTTGAAGGAGAGAAGCGATACGCCGAGTATTCAACATTCGTGGTTAAATCGAACGCAGACTTTTATAGATTAACTGTGGCAGGATATTTCGGAAATGCAGGTATTCGTAATTATATATATATATATATACATACACACTGTATATACGGCCTACATAGAATAATATATATATAACAGATTCTGCACGTAGCGTTCTGCACATAACGTTTATGTACATTGTACAACATATAATAATATCCAAGAGCGGCTCCAGATTTTTCAGAGTTGTCAGAGGTAGGCCTATATTGATGTTCATGCCTTACAAAGCCGACGTTTTAAGGTCGTTTGGGGTTCGGTATATCGGCATAAACAGTAGCCGCCATAATACTCCAAACATTTTCCATTGGTGACAAATCCGGCGAATTAGGCGGCGAGATGAGATGTAGGCTATCCATTGATACTCTTGTTCAACCATTCGACTGAGGCCTTTGATGTTTGTGCACGTGCACAGTCTTGTTGAAATAATCCTTCACCGTTATTACGAAACATTTTTGTGGCTGTGAACTGAGCGCATAGGCTACTGCACTTCGCTGGAATGCGGGTTTGACCTCTTTCTCCTGTATCTCATTGATGTAATAAGTCGAAGTGACTGAAGTTTTAGTTGGAATGATATGAGGTTTTGTTAATCCAACTGTTTATGCCGAACCCGAACCCCAGACACTGAACACCTTAAAACGTCGGCTTCCCAAGGCATGGACATCCAGGGGCGCAACCAGAAAATTTTCCTGGGGGGTGCTCAGAATTGCGGCTTAACTTGACGTTTACTTGACACGAATCTGATGACGTCACGGATATTGGCGCTACAATTTTATTAAGTGAGCTAGTTGATCTAATTTTTTTATATTAACATTTTCATTTGAATAACCTATCCGCCAGTATAAAACTTTCCACATTATATTGTGTAAAACATATATTTGTCTGCATTCAAAATCGTTCACGACCTATCGAGACACCCTATAGATATAGGCCTAGATAAAATTATAGGCAGTCCGGGACCAAACTCGGTATTAGGCCCTATATGGGAAAATTTAATATACATTGTTCATCAAAGATAGCATGCACTATATTTGGGTTTTTTCGGTTATTGACCAGAATTTGATCTCAAAATATGTTTACAATTGTTTTCTTTTATTTTTTAACATGTACATGTCATAAAGCTATCGTAGGCTAATGCTCTTGGTATTACTGTTTCGCTTTAATTAAGCTAATTACTAGATGGGTTAACTAGTTTAATATAATCACTTTCTGCCTTTGAGTTAGATTAAGGGTGAAGAAATAATTTTTCTTCATTTTTAAGCTTGAAATAAGACCTCTGAAATTGTGTGCAAAGCTGAATATGTTGTAAAATCACCTCAATACTGGTTTGGTGTGTGATGCCACAATAGTATTATTATTATAGGTCTACACTGCAGATTGAAACCGGGAATGATATTTTATAGGGCTTATTATATTATTTTCCATGGAATTGTGACTGAGTCTGTTGCCTTTAATCAATTTTAGGAGACAGCTTTGATCATCATAACAACAGGAGATTTACCACTCTAGATATGGATAATGACGACTATGGGCCCGACAACTGTGCTAAAATGTATGGCGGCGGAGGTTGGTGGTACGGCACCTGTCATGCATCCAACCTCAATGGCCTTTACCTCCGAGGCAACCATACATCATACGGAAATGGGATCAACTGGCACAAATGGCACGGCCTGTACTACTCTCTGAAGAAAACGGAAATGAAGTTGATGCCGTTGGTGGATGGAAGCAGTTCCAGCCTCACCTAAAGCACCGCTGATCACTGTAGGAGTGCCAAGCATCGTCCAGATCCTGACTGACCGAAAGCCTATAATAGTCGCATACGAAGTCTATAACGACTCTTTTGCAAAACTCATTGCAGTATCTGCACATCTGAAAACACAAGACTGTGATCGTCACTACGTAGCCTATCAGGTTCTCATTTCAAGTTAAATTTTAAAAAAAAACATCTTCAGGAATTCCTGTACCATGATCCATGCCAATTGTGTACCTCTGGTGTCCTATCTCCCTCGTACTGAACTAACGCACCACATTCGCACCTCCGCTTCCCTCTCTCATTAGACTTCACCTGGTAGCTATAAGAAATAAAACCCATCTGACACAACGTGGAGCATATGAGTAGGTTACGTTGTGACACTAACTTTGCTCGAAAATAGCGCTTTAGAAATTCGGACTTTACGAATACGACAAAATAAAATGTTGCAAAAAACATGGTCTTTATTGTCTACTGTAGGGGAAGACGGGGTAATTTCGGCCATTTTTCTAATTTTTGTAATAAATTGCAAATGGTTGACTGCTAAAATTAAACAAAATTACAACTAAATAAAGTAAGATAGGGACAATATACTGCAAGGTTACTTTTTGGGATTGAGCAAAATATTTGCTGGGAAAAAAAATATTTTTAGAGTGAATTTTTGGCCGGATTTACCCCGGCATACGGGTAAATTCGGCCAGCACAGCTAAATTGATTTTCACAACCAACCGGACGAGATAATAATGCACAAATGTATTAGGCGATATCACTGAAGCGCTTATATGAAGTAACACAAAAGTTTTTATTATTATCTTTAAAATATTTTTTATATAACGATTGGCCTTTCCTGGACTTCTTTCGTCCAGTTGCATGCTTGCCTTTCTTCTGGGAATTTCTTGGCATATGATTTAGAGCACCAAATGACGCAATATAATTATATTTTAAATTAAAACTGAGTATATTGGTGAAAAATATAAAGTCACTATATTAACATTGGCACTATGTACCATTTCTAACATCTCGGGGTAAATCCGTCCACATGGCCGAAATTACCCCCGACCCATCCACCCTCCATAATAGCCGTAACGAGAAAGGCCGCTATTTTGGACAATCGATTTGGACAACCAAATTGACCAAAAATATTGTGGTTTGCAGAATAAAAAGCAAATAACCGACATTTGAACCAGAATACCTTCATTTCTTAGCTGTTATTGGAGACAGCATAGAGAAGTCGATTTGGCTCGAACTCGTTTTTTTCGCTTTTAGCGAATTATACTCACATAAAAACAAAACTATCTCGATAAACATACGTAATATGATATTGTGAACTAGATGGTAGCATTGAAATCTTCCCTTGCCCTCTGGTTCTCTTGAAATCACCCTGGCCGAATTTACCCCGTGGCCGGTATTACCCCGTCTTCCCCTAACTGTCAACTAATCAATTACAACTTGTGTGGTGCAATTGGCACTTGATTCGGCCTACCGTAACGCTGGACAACTTCTGCATCACGAAGTTAGGATGAAACGACCGGCGAATCCCTCCTTAGTTACATGGGCGCCCGCAGAAATTTTTGCAAGAGGGGGAAAACACAATTGTCACGGTCAATTTTGATTAACAAGAACCTTAAAATGCAATGCGGATTATTAAGACATAGGGATTGTTCACAGAGGTTTCTAACTGTAACTTTCCCAGTTTCACTTTCACATCGTGTATCGTTGGCCACATTGGCGCTTTAGTGTGGAGAAATTAGTTTAAAACCAAAAAGTAGCAGTTAAAAACAGAAAAATAAATTTTCCAGGGGGGAGCAAGTACCCCCTCTTGCTCCTATGCGCGGGCGCCCATGCTTAGTTAAGGCCTTGAACTGATGGGGCTGGGGCACTGGACCATGGGACACAGATAGGCACCGACCGACTAGGCTGTGCATGGCTCAATGACACTGTCTTGGTTCGTAGAACGCTGCGACGTTTCCTTGTAATTGGCGACCATAAAACAGTATACAACACTTGATACTGATAGTAGACCGCAAGCATATTTATAGACTGATGGGAAAGTTCTGTGGGGATTTCACGAGCGCTCGTCCAATGGGCCTATAATAATTGTGTAGCATCCGTCAGTCGCTTGCTGTGAACTTGACCAGACTTCGCAGAAGGAAACCTGAAACTTCATCCGGGAAAAATTGGTGCCTGGTTGCTGTATAACCTTAAAGTAGGCTACCCGGTACCGTTAAAAGACAGCAATTAATTATGTAGGCTAATCAGAAAATAGTTATGCTGTTTAAATAAAATACTTAAATATTTACATTGTTTTAATTATGTGTGCTTGACAGTACTGTAACAGTGGTCAGCGCGACGGACTGTCGACCGAGAGGTTGAGGGTTCAATTCTCGCGCCAGGGCAGATATTATTTGTATCGAGATTTCTGTTCCACAAGCACCCCCTAGCCGACTCAGCTACGATGAGTACACTGACGGCGAGGTCAGTGGATAATGAGACGGTGAGGGGGAGAATTGGCCACCGACCTCATATGCCGAGGCCTTGAAAATGAAGTCGCTAACACTTCATCCTCATTGGGCTAGCCAGAAGGGATCTCATTATTATTAAGTAGAATATAATTATTTGCAGCTTAAAATTGGATTTCGAAATGTAATGCGCGGAACTCACGACAATGTGTTCGAACATGACTTGCTTCAGTATATTTTGTATGGATATACATAATATTACTAGCTGTACCCAGCCACGCGTTGCTGTGGCAAAAACGACTTCCCCCCTCCCCCTCCCCTCCCCCTCCCCCTCCGCGATGGCGACGCGGATCACGCCATAAAACGCTTGAGCAAGAAGGCCGCAATGAAATGCGAAGGTCGTAATGAAATGCGCTAAAGAAATTTACGGAACAAACATGCCCGAATCGGTATGCAAGGCTTATTGACGGCGTAGGCTATGTGTTGAAAACGGCGGAATTTGCAACGTTGCTTTTTTAGCTTAAAAGATTGCGCTTTTCCCCAAAAAGCATTCTGCAAACCCGGCCGTGTTGGAACTAAACGTTTTGGTGAAGTTTCGAAAGCAATCAATGAAGAAAGTTCGGAGATCTTGCGTCAGGTGCCAAACGCGGTTAGATTTTTATATATATAGATAAACAAGGATAAATGTGGCCGATGCATATACGTAGATAATGTTCATTCCTTCATTATATGGGTTTTTATGGCGCCTCTTCATGAAAGCTAGTCAAAAGCGCTCCCAACCCAGCCACGGCAAAATAAAAAAGGCCTCGAAGATTTATGTAGGCCGATACATATTTATATAATTGGACGTACATACAGTCTAGAGACTTGTAGGCCTACTGTTAACCCTCGGTGGCACCCCTTTTTGAAAAACACGTTTCAGTACCCCTGGGGGTCAAAACGACCCCCACTATTTTAAGTATGTTTTGAGTATAATATTTCCAATGAAACAACTAATGCACAATATCAACATTGTAGATATAATATATACATGTATATATGTATGTATATATGTATGTATGTATGTATGTATGTATGTATGTATGTATGTATGTATGTATGTATGTATGTATGTATGTATGTATGTATGTATGTATGTATGTATGTATGTATGTATGTATGTATGTATGTATGTATGTATGTATGTATGTATGTATGTGTGTATGTATGTATGTATGTATGTATGTATGTATGTATGTATGTATGTATGTATGTATGTATACGTGCGTATGTATATATGTATGTATGTATGTACGTATGTATGTATGTATTTATAATATATGTATGTATGTATGCATGTATGTATGTATGTATGTATGTATGTATGTAGGTATGTATGTATGTATGTATGTATGTATGTATGTATGTATGTATGTATGTATGTATGTATGTATGTATGTATGTATGTATGTATGTATGAATGTATGTTTGTATGTATGTATGTATGTATGTATGAATGTATGTATGTATGTATGTATGTATGTATGTATGTATGTACGTATGTATGCATGTATGTATGCATGCATGTGTGTTCGTATGTATGTATGTATACACTATACATGTATGTACGTAAGTGTCAGGGGCGGATCCAGGATTTCTGGTTAGGGGGGGCGTAAATACTACCAATCCAAACCCGTAAATATATATATGAGTGGCGGCGCCAGGATCTCAGGTTGGGGGGCTGAAGCCAACTAGGCCTATAGCAAACATTTTATGGAGCGCCGAAGGCGCGAAGCTGCGAGTGCCGAAGGCACGAAGCCCATACCGACTAGGGGGTCTGGGGGAGCGTCGTAAGCTCCCCCAGCGGGGTCTGGGGCGGAGCCCCAGCCACCAACGCATTTTTTTAGCTCTGTTGACCTCAACTAGAGCCATTTTTAGGCTCTTTTTTGCCAGCTATTTCTGAACGATAAAATCACGAAAACTCAAATAAGAAGTCGTTTTGCAGAGTCGCAGACTAGTGTTAAGTGGCAGAGAGAGTCGATGTCCGGTAGTCAAGCCCAGTCGCAATTGATGTCTCACATGTGAGTCGATGTATGACCGTCCGCCGCAGTTGAGGTCCGAAAATAAGATAATAATAATAACTTTTAAGCCGATACATGGACATTCATTGTTTTTTGCTTTGGGATGAGGCTGAGTCACATTTAGGGGCTTAACCCCATAGCCCTCTCCTGTCGCCGCCACTGATATGTATGAAATTAGATCATGCAAAACTATAATGATCCTTTTAATAGAAAATGTCGTGGAACTTTAAACAAATATATAGTTTCTCATATAAAACCACTGGTGTCCACTGAAGGTTAACAGTGAAACGATTATAAATCAGTTATCGGTTTTGATCATGCAACCCTTGACCCAAAAAGGAAATAATTAAGTGTCACATGCCAGTGGGTTAACAGTGTCATTCTCCTTGGATGCTTTCTGGCGTAGACATTGAGATTGTCATCAATGTCTAACTTGATGTTCTTGTGGACAAACAATTCATTGTACTTTGGAAACACAACTTCACAAATCGCAGACTAGAATTTGCTCGCTCAACACTGCAAGCCGTGACAAAAGTGAGCAGCAAAATGTGAACTACTGTGGTAATATTTGGATACATAATACAACGGGAGCGGCTGTCAGCGAGGGTGTCCGACAGGGTGCTTGGTGTGCTGTTAGCGTTTCTCCCCATCTGCTGCCAAAGCTTTAACTCTTGATGAAAAGAATTCGGAGAAAGCAGCTCATCATGATAGTAATGAAGTACACCATCAGCAGTGAGTGCGTCGATGTTTTAAACATTAGATGCATGGAATGAGACTTACATGTAGACCACGAATTGCTTGCTTTGCAAGATCTCCAAATCGTAGGCTAAATTGCAATTATTTTACTTTTATGTCAGTTTAGCTTTAGAACATTTCTGCAGGTTTAGGGGGGGCGTACGCCGGCTCCGCCCCCCCCTGAATCCGCGCCTGAGTGTGTATGTATGTATGTATGTATGTATGTTTGTATGTATGTATGTATGTATGTATGTATGTATGTACATGTATGCATGTATGTATGTATGTATGTGTGTATGTATGTATGTATGTATGTATGTATGTATGTATGTATGTATGTATGTATGTATGTATGTATGTATGTATGCATGCATGTATGTATGTATGTATGTATGTATGTATGTATGTATGTATGTATGTATGTATGTATGTCGCCATGTTTGCACTACTATTTGTTTACTTTCTCTGTCAAACACCAACACTGGTTCCCTGCTTCAAGAATGACGTACCAAATTGAATGAATCTGTTGAGCAGAAACATAGAATCAAAGTCTTAGAAGCTTATACACATGCATTGCATAGTTGAGGAAATATATACAAGAAATGTATGCTGGGGGTCGAAAATACCCCCAGGGGTACTTCCGAGGGTTAATGACGAAGCAGACCAATAGTTTTTACCTCCTGAAACAACGAAATGGTGCTTCAGAAAACAATTGCGACACGTCTAAGTAACTGCTTCTAGTTTGACGGGCAAAAGTATTTTAGGATGTAGACTTAAACGCTAGGGGGATAGTTTTACTGTCAGCTAGAAACCCATATCGCCTTTGCAGGATTATATTTCAATTTCGCCGAATCACAAGATCCAGTTCATAATTTTCCAAACGTAGGCCCTATGTCACAAGTGCTCCAGGCTCCAGCCTTGAAGGTCAACACCCATACACAGGTCCTTTTCAGGACTAAAGATTCTGCCTATAAATAAGCGAATGATCTCGTAGATAATTTGTAAAAGTGAGCTTCGATCCATCTTTGAACTCGAGCTACTTGCTGGCTTGGACATCATGATGAGCTGCATTTGGAAGATGAACTGGGTTTCCATAATTCTGCTGGTGGTGACATGCTTCGACCTCACAGAACAGACGAGGGTTACAATGCCACCCAAAGACAACAGCAGACGCAATGTCGACCTGGACAGTGCCTACGACATCGCTCTACACCTGCAACATAAACTGCTGAAGGACTTCAAGCATCTCAAGAACCAGATGGCATCGATGCAGAACGACGCCGCAGTCGACCAAGACGATTATAATCTATCCAAATACAACGAAGATGACACGCATCGCCAACTCGACTCGCTTGACTGGTTTGAAAAATCATCGCAGTCACAGCTACTGAGAAGCAAACTAGAGGAGCATGACTCGTACCTAAGGATGCTGAGTCAATTGTTCAAGAAACAGATCGAGTCTGTCTCTCAGAGGATCGAAAACGACCTTGAAAGTCAGGAAGAACTTCTGAAGAGGATCGGATCTCGGATTGATGAGCTCAACGACACTCTGGTGCTCGACCTTGCTGCCCATCACGAAGAGATTAAAGCAGCTCAGGTGAAGACGAACGAACTCATAAAAGGTGAGCATAAACTAAGCAATTAATAACACAATTTCTTCCATGAAGAAACCGCGAAATTCATAAGGTTTCCTGCCAACTTAGTAACTACTATTACAACACATTTTTATGCTCGTGAAGGCATCATCCTATAACAGGGAATTGTGGAGTGCAATTTTGCAGAGAATAGGCAGCTCCAACTGAAATTGTGCAGGTGTAGTTCTAAAAGCATTCTGTGCAGTGAAAATAGTTCAAAATGCTCCTTGTCATCCGATTGGTACTAATTAATTTTTACCAATGCATGGAGGATAGGAAGGGTGAGATTGGGTTGTGCAGTTCTGAAAATCACTTTTAAAAATACCTGCAGACTGTAATCTGATAAACGTTTAGAAGGTCTTCCCATAGAACAGAGAGAGGCGAACTATGTTTGAAAAGATGAATCTTATTAGGCATCAGCCAAAGCCATGATGAGGTTAGTGAACGAACAGCACGAACACTTGCAAGGATAGTCACAGTTGCACACATCATACATGTAAAGAAAATTAATGCGATGTACATCAGCACCAAGTATTAACCGTGTTTTCTTTGGTTAACCTTTTCCTTGCAGGAATTTTCGACTCCGTGGTTGCTCCGCGTGATTGCGCCGACATCAGAGCAAGTGGCCGGAACACAAGTGGAGTCTATCGGGTTTTTCCTGGCAACGTTGTCAAGCGATTCGAAGCAGAAGTTCTCTGTGACATGGACCGTGACGGAAACGGATGGCTGGTTAGCATTCTTCTCGGTTCTTATAATGGTTACAGTAAGGCAGTGCTAAATGTATTAAAAAGTGCCGGGACGCCCCTTACCTTTCCAAAAGAAGTGCCAGGACGACCCTTACATTTTCAGGTGTGCTGGCCAAATAACTGGCAGGACGGCATAATCCCTGCAGTAAGGTTAGGTGATGTTACAGAGGATATTTATTTTGTAATGTAATGTCTGAAGCATATAATTATAATTATACCACTTTGTTGTTTCTTGTATCGTGTCACATTCTATTACACTGCAAAGCTAATTTCCACTTCGACTTATTACTGCTTTACGACACTGTCATAATCATATCAGAGATTATTAGTGTCGTCCTCCTCCTTTAACCAGGCTTGACGAGCATAACTGTTTGTTAAATACTGCGTGAAAGATCGAGTTCCTCAAGGACATGGGTCTGTTTTGTGCTCGCGGGCGGTAGGTGTGCTCGTGCAAACACAACATATAAAAGCTCCTTACAGAACGTAGCAGAATTTCTTTTTAATATTCTTACAGGTTTTCCAGCAGCGGAAGAGTGGCAATGTGAGCTTTGAACGAAACTGGACGGACTATGCCAACGGATTTGGTGTATTATCGGACGAATTTTGGCTCGGTGAGATTCACAACAGCCTTTCTCTTGTTAAAAAAAAACAAAATTTAGGATATACACGGTATGCATAATAATTTTATATAAGCACATATATTTTATAAGTATATATTTCCTAGTTTATGCCTTTTATTATCAATCTATGGTCACTCATGATGACCTCAAACATTTTACTTAGGCCTATAGGTTTACGTTGCCAGAAGGCTAACAAAAATCGAAAAATATTACATATTTTTGTCATGAATTCCGTAGGCTATTTTAAGTTAAGAGTGGTTTCTTTAATTCAGGCAATGACCTGCTGCATGCGCTGACGTCCAATCGCAATTATAAGCTGCGAGTGGAATTGGAAGATTTCGATGGACAGAAGCGATTCGCTCAGTACGGCAACTTCGCCGTCAGATCATCCGCCGACAAATACCGTCTCCTGGTCTCCTCATACACTGGAGATGCAGGTAATTGAAAATGAAGTAGATCCGTATCAAAAGAACAGAACATAATAGACTTTAGTGAGTTTAGTCGAATAAATCTATAGTGGGAACGAATAATATAATATATTAAGGAGTTATGATAATTATTATGTATTGCAACAGAAAAAAGTAGACACTAAAGAAATGGACCTATTCAGGATATACACGCTATTCATGGAATTATATCGATTTAGATATAATGGACTTAAGCAAGATTGAATATTATAAAGTAAAATATAAGAAAACTATATTCAACGGATTGCAATAGAGTGCATTAGGATGGAAAAGATTATAATAGAACTTACCCAACGTTGCAGTGGTCTTCTGTTTCATTGGCTATTCATCTCGCTGCTGTTTTTCTTTTGTTATAATTATTTTTGCATAATTAATAATTCATTAATTCTGGCTTATCTATCGCAACATAACAAGTTTCCGGGTCAAGCAATTCTTTGTTTAACTGAGCGATTTCTCTTCAGGATCTTTACAGATTAGAGGAATCGAGGAGGTTGAATTTTGAACATTTGCATCAATTGTTTTTTATAATCAGGTGACAGTCTTCTACATCACACAGACGCACAATTCAGCACTGTTGACGCCGACCACGATACAATTAATGGGACCAACTGTGCAAAGCAGTTCCACGGTGCCTGGTGGTACAAGAAATGCCACGTTTCCAACATCAACGGTCAATACCTGCGAGGAAATCACACATCGTTTGCCAATGGAATCAACTGGCTATCTTTCCGTGGTTACCACCATTCCATGAAAACCACCAGAATGAAGATAGCTCCAGTTAGTGCTTAAGAAAAGAAGACGCTGGACATGTGACATGTGGCATGGCATCTGAGAGCGTATAGCGCATCGACCTTTTTACTTAGGCGACTTGGGCTCAACTCCCAAGTCCGTCACGTGATATCATCACTATTGAACGACAGTTGTATACGGGAAGCCATCATATCTGTCATAACTGTATATACTTAACCCAATATACAAAATAAACTTTGAAGTATATGCGTAAATCCATAATAGATTGTATTAGGATAATTAGGGGGCGTTGTCATAGGCGGAGACCTGGTCCGAACTTTGGGAGGACGGACGAGCGGCCGAAGGACGATCGTTTAATTAAGCGCGAAGCCTAAAAAAGGTGTTTTTGACGACTAAAAAAGGTGTCCAGACATTTTGACGACTAATTAGAGGCGCTTTATAACTGTTTTTACACAATGCAATTTTACATCACAATAATAAAAGAGTTCAGAAATTTTGAATTATAAAAAAGATGTCTTTAGAATTTTTTTCGACTAAAAAAGGTGTCCACAGATTTTGATGACTAATAAAAATTCTTCAGAAATTTTGAAATATAAAAAAAGATGTCTTTAGAATTTGTTACGACTAAAAAGGTGTCCAGAGATTTTGATGACAAATAAAAAGTCTTCAAACATTTTTACATCTAAAAAAAGATGTCTTTAGAATTTTTTCGGACTAAAAAAGGTGTTCATAAATCTTGACGACTAGTAAACAGTCTTCGTCGCAACCGACCGTACGGAGTGGAGAAGTCCTGTCGCACGATGTTCCGAAAGGAATGAAAGGAACTGAGAGAGAGCGAAAAAGTCTTCATAAACTTTGACGACTAAAAAGAGTGTCTTCAGAAATTTAGACGACTTAAAAAAGGTGTGTGCAGATATGTTGACAGCTTTAAAAGTGAGTTCAAAAATTTTTACAACTAAAAAAAGGTGTCTTTAGAAATTTTGACACTAAAAAAGTGTCTTCAGAAATTTAGACGACTATGTCTTTTGAAATGTTGACAGCTAATAAAAGGAGTTCTCAGAACTTTTGCGACTAGAGAAAGGTTTCTGGAAATTTTGACGACTAAAAAAGGTGTCTTTGGAAATTTTGACCACTAAAAAAAGAGTGTCTTCAGAAATTTTGCCAACTAAAAAAGTTGTATTTTTATATGTTGACAGCTAAAAAAGGTGTCTTATGAAATTTTGACAACAAAAAGGTTTCTTCAGAAATTTTGAAGACGAAAAAGAGTGTCTTCAATAATTTTGACGACTATAAAATTGTGTCTTCAGAAATTTTACTATTAAAAAAGGTGTCTAGAAATTATGACGACTAAAAAAGGTCTCTTAAAAAATTTTGACGACTAAAAAGGTGAAAAGGTGTCTCCAGTAATTGAGACAATTAAAAAAGGTGTTTTCAGAAATTTGGACGACTACGAAATGGTCGTCAGAAATTCTACGCCAAAGGAATCCCCTCCACCCAACTCAAATCCAGGCTACGGCCTTGTGGAGGAAGATGGGAAGGATTTGATGGAAGTGGGTGAGCGAATCGAAAATTAGATGGTTTCAATGATTATAATATTAATTGGTTGTAATTGACTTATAGATCTGAATTAAACCGATCTTATCTTGTAGAATCCACACTGGCTAAGTTGAAATTAAACTCAATTCATGATTAGATCGAGAGGTTTTTTTCAAAGATTCGTTCGATGTTTTATAATAAGTTGATGGGTAAAATCAAATTATTTGAATTCTGTATATTTACTATAATTATAAAGCTTTTATGAAGAAAGAATTTAAGGGTGTCCAAGTAAGTTGTTTTCAAAAAGGGACCATGTATCCCGGTTCTGTTATGGCATCGCTCTTATGCGTTGAACAGATTTTTTAGTAATTTGTTCGAAAATCTCCTTCTAACATTGTAACGTCGTCAGTCGCCTGCAGTGTGTTCATCAAGTGTCCATGTTCTGACACTTAACGATTGGGGGGGGGACAAATGCATGGACCGTCCCCCCACCACATTCTTTGGGGGGACCGTCCCCCCTGTCCCCCCTAGGTCTCCGCCAGTGGGCGTTGTAACTATAGACGCTATTTGGATTTCAATTTCACTGGAAAGATCGATCAACTGACGTTTTAGGCAATAGGGAAGCGACGCTACAGAAGCTCATAAAGCTTAGACTGCACATGATGAACTACATTCAATCACATCGGCTACAATGTAGGACAAGATTTGTTCAGATTAAATTTGATTAAACCATATCTGACTCATTGCTTGCTTAACCGTCGCTGAAAGACCATAAACTGGGACAGTAGGAAAATATGCTAAAAAGCAAGATAAAATAAGTTTTTGTTGAGAAAGTAGTTGTTTTAAATAAAGTAGACGGTCTTGTCCTGGCTCAAGCTAAACAAACTTTTCAACAGTTTGACAGGCGTTGTGTTCGATTTAAGTTCAAATCCTTTTGACTCGCAGCAGCTTGTCAAAAGTGTCACTGAGGGTGACCCGTCATAATAGCCCCGTCAAAACAGCCCCGTCAAAACAGCCCCGTCATAATCGCCCAGCGACAAAATAGCCCCGTCATAATCGCCCAAGGACAAAACAGCCCAGAAAAATTCAGTTCCCGACAAAATAGCCCCGTCAAAATAGCCCCGTCAAAATAGCCCCGTCAAAATAGCCCCGTTAAAACAGCCCGTGTAAACAGTTCCGCGAAAACAGTCCAGTCATAGACGACACGGACAACTATTTCAGATATATAAAAATATTCATCCAGCTTCCATTTCTTGAGCTATTTATCATTCATCAACCTTCTATCTAAGATCTATAAAACCTTCATCCAGCTACCATTAAATTTCTGAAGCGTTTTATCTGGATCAATTTTTAAAAAGTATCTAATTATAATTAATCGGAGCTGAATGAAGGTTTTATAGATCTTAAATAGAATCTGGGTGAATGATAAAACGCTAAAGAAATGGAAGCGGGATGAAGGTATTTATATTTCAAATAAAAGCAGGATGGATGATCAAACGCTTGAGAAATCGAAGCTGGAAGAAAGTTTTATAGATCTGAAATACAGGCTAGATTTACGATTTTAAATAGAAGCTGGATGTATGATAAAACGCGAAGTTCGTTTACTAACGCGATCATTTCCGGAAGTCATCTTAAACTTTAGGCTACAAACACTATTTTCATCAATTCGGCGAAGGGACTGCTTCCTTAAAAAGACGTTAATTTCGTCGGTCTATTTTTTCACGAAAATCGTGTTATTCCGCGACTTTGTCGGTTCCCGACAAAATAGCCCCGGGCTGTTCTGACGGGGCTATTTTGACGGGGCTGTTTTGTCGCTGGGCGATTTTGACGGGGCTGTTTTGTCGTTGGGCGTTTATGACGGGGCTGTTTTGACGGGGCTGTTTTGACCGGGCTATTATGACGGGGTGCCGTCACTGAGGCTCAGGCCTTAGACCCTATAATTCAATGTTTCTGTGGTAGACTGAACAAATTTAAAATGTTTTATAAATATAAACGGAAAAATTGAGAAAAAAATGCAATAAGCTAATTTTCTATGGAAAATATGCAAATAGTGTCTGAGCTTATAGAAAAAGAGCAAGGCGTTTTGCGCAGCCTTTTTGTTTGAAATTGAGGGGCTCGAGCACTGAAGGGGCCCACCACCAAAATCCCTGCACGTGGGCCCCCAAACACGTTTCTACGCCACTGCCCAGCTGGTATTATCTTAAAGGAAGAATTTCACATGAGCATAATAATAATAATTATGAAAAACCGCGTTTCAGGCAATTACATTACAAACATGGGCACCCGCAGCATAGGTCAAGGGAGGTCGCGTGACCCCCCCCCTGGAAATCATGACAACAGAGGCGCCGTTAGGCGTACGCACTTACGCAAGTGCGTACAGCGCGGAAAGGCCAAAAACATTTTTTCACAAATTGCAAATTTATTATAAGCGATGAAATTCTATTGAAATTTTATAATCTATAGAATATACTTACTTCCTTTCTTACTTACACTCTAATAGAGAACCATCTTGGCATTGAGCGTCTTATAGCCGCCTAGACCCTAGAGGTCTATGGATCCTGGGATTCCTGGATGTAAAACCGTTAAAACTTTTTTTAAATTTAATTTTTGTTTGTATGTGTTTTTATGTGCACTTTTTATAGCCAGGGGCGGATCCAGAGGGGGGCAATTCGGTCATGGCCCCCATTTAAAACTGCCATGGGACGTGGCCCCCCATTTGGTATGAAATTAGCAATATGCATATGGGTGTAATGGCAAATTGCCTCTTCCCTATTCGGAAAATGTAATGGACGTGGCCTCCCCAGTCGGTTTTCAAGTGGAGTAGTAAAAAAAGGTAATCAACTTTTTTGGCGGATGAAATGGTATAATTTTCTCCAAATTAAATTTGGCAGATGACTAAAATAAAAACCTCATCAACTTTTTTGGCGGATGAAAAGTACTTCAGCCAAAGACTGATCCCTATTTATTTTCGACCAACAACCAAATTTCGAAATTTGTTTCACCTGTCCCATCCCAGGTTCTAAGATTTTTGCCCCCCCCCTTGGAAGAGTTCTGGATCCGCCACTGGTTATAGCGCCCCTTCAAGCTCTCTACTCCGGCCGAAGCGCTGAGCAGTTGTGAGTGAAAGACTTTCCCAAGGTCCTTACGCGGCGAGGTGGATTCGAACCTGGAAAATTCCGGCTTCAAGGCGACGATAGCATAGCAATATGCCGATCTAAAGGTATCAAATTGCACCTCCTAAACATCTGTGGCGGAAATGCCACAAGACGAATTTTCGAATATGAAACATAAGCTGGTAACTGACAATACATGGGCGGCCAAGGTAGGGTCGCGGGATTCCTTATAGCGCCGGAGCTATGGCCGATAGAAATTCGCGGTATATGCGAGTCGATCGTTAAATCGTTTCGCTACAAATTGGCCATGGGGCACTAAGCGGTCAAAATTCACGTTGAAAAGTTTCACCTACGGAAGTCCGATTCGTGTATTCAAGCAAAGTGATTTGGGCATATAAAATTTCCGCGGATAATGGTATCGAATTTCTGAATACACCGTTCGAACGATAAAATTGCGGGCTATCGAATTGCTGTTGAGAGCTAAGAGCTAGCTCTCTCCGATCGAAAGATATAACGTTAAGACCCGGTGGAATAAAGCCTGCCACACGCTGCTGTGCTTTATATGTCTACAGATGTAGTAAGCGACACTCTGTGTACGATCCTGCGTTTGTAGATACATATACGGTGCGCTGACGACCACTCAATACCCTGGTATTCGACGTCGTTATCGGCCAAACGTATCCAGTGGCGTATAGATAGCTGCTAACCCGGCTCTTCTGCGTCATAGCTGTTCGGTTAAGAGTTCGAGGGCAAATTGATACCGGTTCGATTATCCGCGGTCCCCGACCGTCGGAAGACCCGTTCCGTGTTGCATGCGAAAGGTTCGGTAGGGTAAGGGTTTGGGCTCCCTCCCTGCTCGATCAGCTACGTTGTGTGACAGTACTTGGTTACCGGCTCCGGCCGTTGAAATCTCAATATACATACATATATCCGCGCAACTCATCATTCACCCGTCGGACGTCCCGGTTGCAGCGCTTCGGCACCGCTGGACCACGGACGCCGCGGGTAGGGCTCGTACGTACGTGAAAGTCAATCGCTCGTTTTCAGAGCACACTCGTTGTCGTCTGTTTTCTAAATCCGCTTCAGCAGAAGGTGGATAGTTTCGACTGGAAGAGTCAGTAGGTAGAACTGCCTCGTGTGGTTCACGACCGATCGGGTCTTCGTTGGGCGACGCCTCGGCGCCAGTGGTCCGAGGAAAGGCAGCGGCGCCCGCGTTCGGGGCGGCCTTGCCGGACAATTCCCTTTTCCAACGACGATTGATCGCTCCGAATCGATCGATCAGCCGTTGACTTCACTGTCGACAGTCGAGTATTTTCATCCGTGGCTTCAGAAAGAGTGTGCGACTGCACCGGTAAAATCTTGGATCGGCAACCCCTCAGTGCCGGGTCTGGGGAAGCGCTCGCTCTCGGAGCGCTGTACGAGTTTCTTTCCTCTTTTGACAAACTTTTCCATTGATTATTCAGCTCCGAGATCAAACTTTGTAGTTCATTTGAAACATCGCTGGCTTCGCACTCGCGCCTCGGTCGGACGGCTTCGGCACCCGTCCCCGAGCGCGCGCGCTAGCACAGGTCTGTGAAGGCGACGCTGCAGCGCCTCGAGTCTGCAGGAGAGCACGTAAAACATAAGATACATAATACAGAGTGACCCCGTCGTGTAGGCGGCCGGCCATACTCTGTCGGCCGTCGAGCCTCTTTAGTGATATACATGCATAACAAAACGATTCTTTGACTATTATATTATCTTTCCTTTACACTTTGGTCTGTCGTTCGGCCGAGTAGCAGGGCCGTGTCGAGTGATCGCTAGCCATACCGGCGTGTTCGAGAGTTAAGGGTTGAGTCCACTCCGGCGCACGACGCGCGTGGTGAGTTTTCTGCACGGTGTTGAGAGTTCGTTCAGTGTCAGCTAGAGTCAGTGTTTCATCGTCGGCCGAGACCAAGCGGCCGGTCCCGTATTCAGTGCATCTTGAGGCGCTCGTCCTTCCGGGCGGCCGCCGCGCATCGTAAAACAAGGGTAGGCGCGCCGGGTCGGCCTAGCCCGTTATATTCCGTTGGTTCCCCTCTCAGGTCACTCAGATAATTTTGCCCTTCCTGCTCGCGGCGAGAGGTCGGTGTAGTGACCGTTGAATTTGTCAGTGTTGGTTCGATAAAAGTTGCCTCCGCGAAACAGGCGGGAGTAACTGTGACTTTCTTAAGGTAGCCATTTGCCTTGTTGGTTGTGTGTGTCAACTTTGATCGTCGATATCTCGGTCGGTTTACGTCCGATTCGTTAGCGGTTGGTGTCAAACTGACCAGCGAGGGGCGCTGTGCAAATCATCTCACAGACCCGGTGAGCGTGCGTAGAACGGTTTCCTCGGTATTCGCTTAGGAAGGCCACCCGGCCTTTCCCCGGCTATATCATCTGATTCTGACTCTCAAGGCCGCGCGGAGCCCGCTCTCGCGGTAACTTTGTCGTCTGTTGACCGATCCGCACGTTCTTGGTGTCAAACTGTGCAGGACGAGTGTGTGAGGATAATATATCGAGAGCTTGACTGGTGCTCTCCTGGTTCGTTTTGTACCTGGTTTCGAAGTTGATAATGACGTTTTGGCGCGGCTTGGGGCTCGGACCCCTCGAATGGCCGTGGTTTCGGGCGTTTTGGCCTGCGGAGAAAAGACAATCTTCAGTGATGCCCGTCGGTGGCACCAGTACACGAGCTGTGGCGTGCAATATGATACGACGGAGGTCTGAACGGTCGGGCAAACGAACGAAGAAGCCCGTGGCCGTGAAGGGGAGCTCCAAGCGAGGGTCGGCTGCCCGGAGAGGAGCGAACCCTGATTTGAGCACCACTGGCCATCCTGGCGCTCAGGTTGCTACCCACCCGGTGGCCGCGGACGGGGCAGCGTCGGACTCCAACGCCTCCGAGCTCTATACCCTCTCACGAGCGACCGTTTCAGAGCCGTCTTGGCCGGTCAGTGAAGGGAGCGACGGTGCCTTGGAGGCCCGTTATACCGAAAGTAGACATCGGCGAGAGAGCGACTCGGGCGGCTCCGATCAATATGAAGCAATGGAGGCGCGCCCGAGTCGAGAGGCCCAGTTCGTGACCCCTCGTGCGACGGTCGATACGCCGGCGGCGAGAGGGCTTGTGCCGCTTGTGACGAGACGGGTAGGTCCGCCACACATCACCCCCCGGTAACTTGTACCGTAACCGGTTTCAGATTACCCCCGGACACTAGATTTGCATAGATTTATCCGTCATCCCACTGTGGTTTGTTATCAATATTTTACTCGGAAAAAATAATAGCCTCGAAGCCATTTCTCCATGCGTGGGATAACGGAATGAAAATCTTCAGACCAAAACAAGAAGCGGGATAATTTTTCTGATATATTTAGTCCAATAAATGCGACGATTGATGCAAATTACAGTTTGCAGGGGGGTAATGTTTAGGAGGGGGTAATAATTTGAAGCCTTTAGCATGGGCGTCCGCAGGAATTTTTCTAGGGGTGCAAACTTTTATATAATTGTCACGTGGTCTAAATTTATTGGGTGACAGTTTGAATTTCCATATTACCACGAGATAATCCTATAGATCCTATCCTACCTACAATGTATAGGCTACGTTATGCGCCCAAAGAAAGATAATAGGTTCAACATGACTGCCTAAAAATGGCTCCATTTGAGGTCGACACAGCTAAAAAATGCGCTGGTCGCTGGGTCTCCGCCCCTAGACACCGCTGGGGGAGCTTACTGTAAAGACAAAACCTTTCTCTTTTACAATAACATTTTGATTTTTATTGTTACCCTGGTAGCTTGTGACACTGAAAAACGACTTATTCTTAAAAATTTCGCGACTTTGTTGTTCACAAATAGCTGGCAAACAAGAGCCTAAAAATGGCTCCATTTAAGGTCGAAACAGCCAAAAATGCGCTGGTCGCTGGGGCTCCGCCACCAGACACCGCTGGGGGAGCTTACTGTAAAGACAAAACCTTTCTCTTTTACAATAACATTTTGATTTTTATTGTTACCCTGGTAGCTTGCGACACTGAAAAACGACTTATTCTTAAAACTTTCGCGACTTTGTCGTTCACAAATAGCTGGCAAACAAGAGCCTAAAATGGCTCCATTTAAGGTCGAAACAGCCAAAAAAGCGCTGATCGCTGGGGCTCCGCCCCAGACCCCGCTGGGGGAGCTTACGACGCTCCCCCATACCCCCTAGTCGAGATGGGCTTCGTGCCTTCGGCACTCGCAACTTCCCGCCTTCGGCGCCGCCACTGACGACCAATTAGGCCTACAATACAGCGTCCTGGCACTTTTTTTTACACTTTAACAACTGTATATGTATATATATATATATATGGGATTGGATTGGTAGTATTTACGCCCCCCCTAACCAGAAATCCTGGATCCGCCCCTGAATATAAGCTCGTATCGATCGTTGTTCGCTTCATATTATTTTGTGCAAGTTGTGCGTACAGAAATAAAATCCTGGTGGCGCCGCTGCATGACAAAATATTGATAATGACAGTTTCTGGAAAAATGTCAGTGGTAAAATGGGAAAAGATGCATTTGCCACTATCTGAATTTGACCAATTGTTCCAACAGTTCACCTATTTTGACTACGCCATGCGGTGTAGGAACTGCATGCTGTTGCCTGTTGGATATATGATAGGGCCTACACCGGGTCACAGACGCATAATTTATGTGGTGTCTGGCATTGTAATTGGATACGACTTGTATGGGGTGTTTGGAGTTATCTTGGGAAGAGGCCGGGGAGCTGGCGATGGAGTGGAGGAGATGCGTTGCCCGATATGCAAACTTCACAGGAGGGACTCAATACTAATTATGGCACTGTCTGTCCGCCAGGCGAAGACCTCTGCATGGGTAATAAACGCTCAAAAGACGTGCAAGCTATTTTCACCCTCACAGTCAGTAGTTTAAAATTATATTTTATAATATATATATATATATATATATATATATATATATATATATATATATATTATATATACGGGTCTATAGTTCGTAACCTACATGTATGTATGAATCGTTTACAACCGATGGGTCTCCCAACCACCATCTGACAGGGAGCGGAGCAAATGCATTATAGGCCCAGATGCGTTCCCTCCACATCGGCGACCTATAAAGGCGAATAAGGTGTTGAATAAAGTTGCCAATGTCGGACGAAGATGAAGGCAATTCCTAAGGCAGAGAGGTGAAAGATGAGATACACACTCCACAAAGGACTGACTGTGACAGATGAGGGGGATGGCTGATAAAATTGGATCACAAAAGAGCCGAAAATTAGCAGTGGCTTTTATCACTGTGCAGGGCGGGCGCAACTTGAGCCAGATGAAAAACAGAGTAGGGATCAGAATCCAGCCAAACTCATGTCGGGAGGAGGAAGGCCGCCCTGAGGGTGGAAGGCCGGCTCGGGAGGAGGAGAGAAAATGAAACAGATTGTCTAGGAGGCATCGTAACCCCTGATGATTAGAGCTCCTTCAAAACTGGAGAGTGCATATCGAGAAGAAAAACTGACCGCGGGACACGGAGTCCAGTTCATAACCTGTTAATCGTTACGGTCCGCACAATCTGATGAGAGCGGAGCATTAGCTGCATTACCCGAAACGACACACTGAGTTCAGAGACAAAGATTCGAACTGCCATTAGGCTAATGCACTGCAGAATGCTACGCCAGTCGTCAACTAGCTGGTCTGTCTTGTCGCCCCCTCCAACCGCACACCACTCCGCCATCGTCCCATCGGATCCACGGTAGGCCAGGTCTTTTATGTTACGTCTATTGAACTGGAAATCACACTAAGTAATGAGTTTTTTTAAATGTAAAAATGATTGGATAGACTTTAATTGTCGGACATGCATGTCCTGTACTATTAATAATTTCTTTTCTTTGAACATTGTTCCGTCCAGGAATGCTGCTTGATATGGGCTCACCCATCATTATCTGCCTGTTTTTTCCAACTTCTGTTTAGCCTTGGCTCAGCGGACTGGAAGCACCTATGTTCAGGCTTCTTGAAGGCCATTAATGAGCTTCCCGGAATGACTGTATGAGTGAATTGTAAGAAATAACTAGACCTAAAATCAAGAAGAAAACAAGTTTGATCATTCAACCACAGTGTCTTGCACATGTAGAAAATATTTTAACAAGCTGGCCAAGTTTTGCCCCTGAATTTGTTTATGGCCCTGGAAGAAAAGAAATGTTGTCCCTGGTACTGTTAGTCAGTTTTTAGTGCTATAGCTTTTTTACTATGAATGTATACATGAATAATATATGACTAATATATACCAAAAATCTATAGTCGGAATTTCGGAAATTGTTGAAAGATTTTGTTCGTCTCATTGCAAAAGTCTCATAAATAGTGGTACGTTATACTGAGACAAAGTAGGCTAATTGTGTAAGTTGCTTAGCTATTAATGACATTTTATATCTTAACTCTTCTGGTCATGACTGACCCCCCCTGCAAAAAATCCTGCGGGCGCCCATGATTACAAACCGACATAAATATATTCTATGACTCCATTGAGCAAGCCTGTAACAGTAATACGTCTATGTGGCTCTTCACAAAAATGTCAATGGGCTTAAAGACTTGAACTGGTGGGCTGGTGCACTCTACCATGGGAGGCTCCGAGGATGGGACACAGATCGGCACGACAAGCTTTCCGATTGGCTGAATGACGCTGTTTTAGCTATTAGAAGTCTGCGAAGTTTCCTTGTAATGCGACCATGAAACAGTGTTTACAACACTTGATACCGTTAGTGTTAGTAGACCACAAGCTTATAGGGTGCTGGGAAAGTAGCCTACTAAGGGGATATCACGAGCGCTAAGCTTATAGGCCTAGTTGTGTGACATCCGTGAATTACAGCCGCAGTGTAGCTATTCCAGACTTCGCAGAAGGAAACCTGAAACTTCATCCGGTTGAAATTAGTCCCTGGCTGCTGTTTATCCTTAAAGTATACAGTTAAGATGACAGCAATTAATGGCATAATAAGCAATTATGTATTGTTTAGATGCAATATTATAATCATTAATATGTATTTCAAAAATCGACTTTTGGACGCGTAATGCAAAAAACTCATGCGTGTCCTAACCAGAATTGCCATTGTCTATCATATGCAGATTATACGTAGGCTATTTCATGTATAAGTTTCAATTAGAACTGCTAATGAGGAGGAAGCTCAACAGTTTTCACCTCCTGAAATTTCCGAAATTACGTTAATGAAAACCATCACGAGGACTAGTCCACTTTGGCGGGGCAAAAGCGATTTAGGATGTAGACTTGAACGCTAGGGGATAGTCTTACTGTCAGCTAGAAACCCATTTCGCCTTTACAAGATTGTATTTCATTTTTCGCCGAATTATAAGATCTAGTTCATAATTTTCCAAACCCTTGACATAAGTGCTCCAGCCCTGAAGGCCTACATCCCGGCACATGTCCTTTTTTCAGGACTAAAGATTCTGCCTATAAATAAGCGAATGATCTTGTTGATAATTTGTGAAAGTCAGCTTCAGTCCATCTTCGAACTCGAGTACGTGCTGGCTTAGACATCATGATGAGTTGCATTAGGAAGACGAACAGTATCTCCATAATTCTGCTGGTGGTGACGTGTTTCGACCTCACAGAACAGACGAGGGATCAGGTGCCACTGAAAGACAACAGCAGACGTAATGTCGACCTGGACAGTGCATACGATATCGCTCTACACCTACAACATAAACTGCTGAAGGACTTCAAGCATCTCAAGAGCCAGATGGCATCGATGCAGAACGACGCCGCAGTCGACCAAGACGATTATAATCTATCCAAATACAACGAAGATGATACGCATCGCCAACTCGACTCGCTTGACTGGTTCGGGAAATCATCGCAGTCGCAGTTGCTGAGAAGTAAACTAGAGGAGCATGACTCCTACCTAAGGATGCTGAGTCAACTGTTCAAGGGACAGATCGAGTCTGTTGCTCAGAGGATCCAGAAAGACTTTGAAAGTCAGGAAGAACTTCTGAAGAGGATCGAATCACGGATCGATGAACTCAACGACACTCTGGTGCTCGACCTTGCTGCCCATCACGAAGAGATGAAAGCAGCTCAGGTGAAGACGAACGAAATCATAAAAGGTGAGCACAAACTAAGCAATTATTAATAATAATTTCTTCAATGAACAAACCGTTAAATTCATAAGGTTCCCTGCCAACTTAGTAGGCCTAACTACTATTACAATAAATTTTCATGCTCGTGAAAGCATCATCCTATAGCCTATTATAGCATGGAATTATTATAGAGTGCAGTTGTGCAGAGAAAAGGCAGCTCCAACTGAATTTGTGCAGATGTAGTCCTAAAACATTTTTTGCAGTTAAAACGGTTCAATAGGTTTGTTGTCACTAGTCATCCTATTGGTAATAGGCTAATTAATTTTTACCATGGAAGATGGGAAGGGTGAGATTGGGTTGTGCAGTTCTGAAAATCACTTAAAAGAAACCCTGCAGACTGTAATCGGATAAACGTTTAGAAGGTCTTCCCATAGAACAGAGAGAGGCGAACTATGTTTGAAAAGATGAATCTTATTAGGCATCAGCCAAAGCCATGATGAGGTTAGTGAACGAACAGCACGAACACTTGCAAGGATAGTCACAGTCGCATACATCATACATGCAAACAAAATGAATGCGACATATTGCACTAGCACCAAGTATTAACCGTGTTTTCTTTGGTTAACCCTTTCCTTGCAGAAATTTTTGACTCCGTGGTTGCTCCGCGCGATTGCGCCGACGTCAGAGCAAGTGGTCGGAACGCAAGTGGAGTCTATCGGGTTTTTCCTGGCAACGTTGCTAAGCGATTCGAAACAGAAGTTCTCTGTGACATGGACCGTGACGGAAACGGATGGCTGGTTAGCAATCTTCTCGGTTCATATAATGGTTACAGTAAGGTTAGGTAAAGTAAGAAGGACAAAATTATTGTAATGTCTGAAAGCATATAATTGCAAACAATTGTATTGTTCTAGTATCACATTTTGTTACTTTTCAATGCTAATTTCCTCTTTGACGACCATCCGGTTGCTCGACCTAAATGCTGGGTGAATGATCGCGTTACTCAAGAACCAAGTTTGACCGCGTGATTGTGGGCGGTATGTGTGTGCTCGTGCAAAAACAGCACTCAAAACACCTTTTGCAGCGTAGCATAATAATAATTTCTTGTTTGTGTTATTATTACAGGTTTTCCAACAGCGTAAGAGTGGAAATGGGAGTTTCGAACGAAACTGGACGGACTATGCCAACGGATTTGGTGATTTATCGGACGAATTTTGGCTCGGTGAGATTCACGAAAGATTCCTGTTGCTTCTTTAAAAACAAATATAAATTTAGCTAATCGTTTACATATAGCCTACTTATACATATATTATATGTTATACATTATAATGCATATATAAGCGGCATGGTCTAATGACTCTAATCCCTCTTCGTGTTATTATTGAATTGATGTCTTTGCTAACATAACTAAAGCCTTGACTCTCAATCCTCCGTTCCACCTCGGCACATTCTTAGACTATAGCTCGTTAGGGATAACAAGACGTAATTATAAAAGCGTCCATATAGCTTAAACTCCATATTTTAAGTTATGAGTGGTTCCTTTCAGGCAATGACCTACTGCATGCACTGACTTCTAATCGCAACTATAAGCTGCGAGTGGAATTGGAAGATTTCGATGGACAGAAGCGATTCGCTCAGTACGGAAACTTCGCCGTCAGATCATCCGCCGACAATTACCGTCTCATAGTTTCCTCATACACTGGAGATGCAGGTAAATGAAAATGAAGTACTGTAGATCTCAATCAAAAGAACAGAATAAAATAGAATGTGGTCGAACAAATATGTATAGTGGAATCGAATCATATTATAATCATAAAGTTATAGTAGGCTAAGTAGTAGGCTACAATAGAAAAAGTAGACACCAGAGAAATGGACCTATTCAGGAGATACACGCTATTCATGGAATTATATCGATTTAGTTATAATGGACTTAAGCAAGATTGAATAATATAAAGTAAATTATAAGACAACTATATTCAACGGATTACATTAGGATGGAAAAGCTCATAGTAGAACTTAAACAACGTTGCAGTGGTCTTCTCTTTAATTGGCTATTCATCTAGCTGCTGTTTTTCTTTTGTTATAATTATTTTTGCATAATTAATAATTCTTTAATTCTGGCTTATCTATTGCAACATAACAAGTTTCCTGGTCGAGAAAATCTTTGTTTAACTGAGCGATTTCACTTCATAATATTTACAGATTAGATGAATTGAGAAGATTGAATTTTGCACATTTGCATCAATTGTTTTCAGAGATTTTTTAAAGGAAATTCAGAACTGCACAACCCCTTCTTTCCTTTCCAAATCCTCCGTTGTAAATTACTTGCAATCGGAGGACAATGACGTTTTCGCAAGTTTTAACTGTTCAGAAGTGCTTCTACAACTGCACAAATCCATTTAGAACTGCACATTTTGTGTACATCAGCACGTTAAAAAACGGATTGTTTTGTTGAAACAGGTGACAGTCTTTTACCTCACACCAACGCACAATTCAGCACAGTTGACGCCGACCACGATACACACAATGGATCCAATTGTGCGAAAACGTACCACGGTGCCGGGTGGTACCAGAGATGCCACGTGTCCAACCTCAACGGTCAATACCTACGAGGAAATCACACCTCGTTTGCCAATGGAATCAACTGGAAATCTTTCCGTGGTTACCACCATTCCATGAAAACCACCAGAATGAAGATAGCACCAGTTAATCCTTAAGAAAATTTTACGGAAAGATTTCCAGTTAATAAGACGCTGGAGACGTGGCATGGTAGCCGAAAGCGTAACGCGTCGACTTTTTACCAAGTCCGTCACAGAATATCATCACTGTTAAACGTCACTCGTATTCCAGAAGCCGTCATAGCTGTCAATGCTGTCTACACGTAACCCCAGTATAGAAAAACTTTACATATAGAGTAAACCTATACGCTTATGCGTAAATCCATCGTAGATTGCATTGGTACGTTAGAACTATTATAGCCTAATAGACGCTATTAAATTTTGCTTTCAATTTCACTGGAAAGATCGATCAACTGACGTTTTAGGCAATAGGGTAACGACGCTACAGATAATCACAAACTACATTCGATCATATCAGATAATTATGATACGATTTGCTCAGATTAAATCGAATTAAACTAATCTGAAATATTGCTTGCTTAACCCTCGCTAAACGACCACATAAACTGAGACAATAGAAAAATGTGCTAAACGCGGGAACAAATAAGTTTTAGTTTGGAAAGAAGTTGTTACTATTAAATAAAATAAAGGGTCTTGTCTTGACTAAAGCTAAACAAACTTTTCAACAGTACTGTTTCACAGACTGTCGTTGTGTTCGATTGTAAGTTAATTTCCTGTTGAATTCGCACCAGGTGAGTCGATAACGACTGTCAGTATGGCGCCTCTTGAGCACACCTTCCAAGAGTTGCTCCCTATTCAACAACCCAAACTGTGATCATCACTCCATAATATTATATTATTTGAGCGCCTCTTGCTGATGTGTACAATTAGAGGTGCTATATAAATTTATAGATACAATACAGTATAGGTCTTCCGAACCGAGCCGTCATCGGCAGTTATGACGAGGGCGACGATTTCACCGAGCAACTATCATAATAGTCGTTGAAGCATGCAGTCAAGAAATGAAAAAGAATAATTAAAATTATGTGCATAATTCGCTCTGTCCAGGGTCTGTTTGGTCTTTAAGATAAATATTGAAGTCACCGATGTTACCAAGACCCACCACAGTCTAATCCGAAAAGTCCTGCTGACAGCAGCTGTCCATCATCGGGTATCCAAGACGTTGTCAGAGGCTTCTATTCTTAATAATAGTCTACAGGGCGGGAGCAACGCCGCAACTTGAGCCCAGAGAAAAACAGAGGAAACCAGAGCCAACACTCACGTCGGGATGGAGTGTTAAGGCTGGCCCGGGAGGGGAAGGCTGGCCCTGGACGAAGAAGAGCGGGATTGTGCTCGCTTCTTGGGGGGGGGGGGGGTAGAAGCCCCTGGACATTTTTTCCTACGCTTTGAAGAACAGAGTGTCTTTCTTGGTCTTCCATAAGTGTCGACTTCGACAATTTTTGCTTTTCACACGTCAAATATTAGAATAACTATTATGACTATTAGGCCTAACTAAGAATGTTCAATCATGGTTTTCTGTTCCATCTTCATTCGCAATTAAGCAGCGCAACGTATGTTAAAGCGCAACGTAGGTTAAACGTAGTGTCGTATAAATAGGACCCGTGTATAAAATATGTAAAATTCTTCCTATATTTTACATATTATATGGGAAGTATTTTTGCATGAGCTTACTTATGCCAATCAGCGTTTCAGGTAATTACATTACTGACCCACGTAAAATATTCCATGACCTTATTGAACAGGCGATATCAAGTCTTGTTTTACGGTCATCTGTGATAATGTCAATTGGCATTAAGGACTAGAACTGCTGGTGCTCCTGTCACAGATAGGCACTGATGAGGTTTTTCATTGACTGAATGACACTGTTTAGAAGGCTTCGAAGTTTCCCAGTACTGCGACCATGAAACAGTGTTTACAGCGCTTGATACTGCTAGTAGACCACAAGCTTAGCCTACATGTATATAGGCTGTTGTGTGACAGTATCACAGTTCTAATAATTATGAGGGTATTTCACGAGCGCTCGGCCAATCGTGCGTAACATCCGTCAGTAACTGTTGCTGAAGTGAGCTTGACCAGACTTCGCAGAAGGAAACCTGAAGCTTCATCCGGGAAAAATTAGTGCCTGTCTGCTGAATGTCCTTACACTTGCTGGGATTACAGCAATTAATGATGTAGCCTAATCGGTTAATAGGCCTATAGGCTATGTATTGTTTAGATAGAATATAATAACTAGGCCTATGTATCGCCTTTTGGAACGTTACGCAAAGAAATCATGAGTATGTTCTAACCAGACTAGTCACTGTATATTATATGCATATAATGGCCCTATTAAAATTATATCAAATTACAAAAGGACAAGTTTAATTAGAAGTTGGATTATAATATATATAGTATACACACTATATTCACATATAATATATCATAATGTGTAGATATATATATATATATATATATATATAATTATGAGCTTCAATTTGAACTGCTACTAATGAGGAAGAAGATCGGCAGTTTTCACATCCTTAAACCTCTGAAATTATGCTGATAAAAAAAATCACGAGGACAAGGCCTACTTTTAATTAACTTGACGAGGGAAAAGCCATTTAGGATGTAGGCTGAGGGTTAGGTCGTTGGGGATAGTCTTACTGATAGCTAGAAACACATTTCGCCTTTACAAGATTGTATTTCGTTTTCGCCGAATTACAAGCTCCAGTTAATAATTTTCCAAACCCATGACACAAGTGCTCCAGCCCTGAGGGCCTACATCCCGGCACATGTCCTTTTTCAGGACTAAGGATTCTGCCTATAAATAAGCGAATGATCTCGTTGATAATTTGTGAAAGTCAGCTTCAGTCCATCTTCGAACTCGAGCTACTTACTAGCGTGGTCATTCATGATGAGCTGCATTTGGAAGACGAACTGGGTCTCCATTGTTCTGCTTGTGGTGACGTATATCTACCTCACAGAGCAGACAAGAGTTCAGGTGCCACTGAAAGACAACAGCAGACGTAATGTCGACCTGGACAGTGCCTACGATATCGCTCTACACCTGCAACATAAACTCCTGAAAGAATTCAAGCATCTCAAGAACCAGATGGCATCGATGCAGAACGACGCCGCAGTGGACCAAGACGATTATAATCTATCCAAATTCAACGAAGATGACACGCATCGCCAACTCGACTCGCTTGACTGGTTTGAAAAATCATCGCAGTCGCAGTTGCTGAGAAGTAAACTAGAGGAGCATGACTCGTACCTAAGGATGCTGAGTCAGCTCTTCAAGAAGCAGATCGAGTCTGTCTCTCAGAGGATCGAGGACGACCTTGAAAGTCAGGAAGAACTTCTAAAGAGGATCGAATCACGGATCGATGAACTCAACGACACTCTGGTGCTCGACCTTGCTGCCCATCACGAAGAGATGAAAGCAGCTCATGAGAAGACGAACAAACTCATAAAAGGTGAGCCAATTATGAAGTTTGGGTTTTTGGACCACCCCCAATTAAATAATGTAAAATGCTGAATAATTTCTTTGCCGTAATAAGGTGAATAGTTCACTTTTCTTCATAAGAAGAATAGTAAATTTGAGTTCATAAGGTGAATGGTTCTCTTACTTTATAAAAATGAATAGTTTCCTTGCCTTCATAAGCTGAATAGTTTCCTTCATAGTTGTAAAGAACGGTTGTTCCGTTTTATTCTTATAACAATCCGGTTTGCCTTTTTATTTCTTGCATGTCACCATTTTTTGTATTTACTATGTAATTATTTTCTTCAAATTCATATTCATCTGTGATTCCTTGAGCTATATTTAGCCTACGTACTTCCAATGATTTCACTAATTCAGGTCACTATAACCGTTTTTCATAGCCTATATATAATGTTTACCAATAAAGTTGTGTTATTTCTTGCTGATAAAAATTAAAATTGCGCAAAAAATATTTATAATTTTAATCCTTATGCAACAGGAGGCAAAAAGTCCTATTACTTTTGTTTGTCCGTTTCTTACCCGGTTTTCGGATTTTTTAAATTTTGGTTAATACTGCGTTGCATACTGGAAAATCGGGTAGGCTACCAGCCCTGTAGGCTATAAGATGTTGCTTTTGTAGGGCTCCGCTTGAGCATAATGATTGCTTGCTTGAAGCGTAATGATCACAATATAAAATCAAGTAGGCCTATAATAAACTTTCCATAAATCAGTCAGCAGAACGAACAGTGTACAGTACAATATAAATGCAAATTGCAAAAGTACGCCAGTCTTAATTGAGTTTTTCTTGGTTAACCCTTTTCTTGCAGGCATTTACGATTCCGTGGTTGCCCCTCGAGACTGCGCTGACATCAGAGCTAGTGGTCGGAACACAAGTGGAGTCTATCGGGTTTTTCCTGGCAACGTTGCTAAACGATTCGAAGCAGAAGTTCTGTGTGACATGGACCGTGACGGAAACGGATGGCTGGTTGGTTTTCTTCTCGGTTCTTATACTTATATCTCGGTTCTGGCTAGAAATGCATTTGGTATTGTAATGGAAGGAATCATGCAACACATTGTATTGTTTCTTGTATCGTATCGCATTGCATTGCTCTGGCTAATTCCCGCCATGACGACCTATCTGTTGCTAAATGTGCGTGACGCCGTGACCGATCTTATTGTTCTCAAAGGGCCATTGTTGCCTGTCTGGTCATGTGCGACAGGTTTGCTCGTGAAAACACCTTTATACAAAAACACCTTTTGCAACGTAGCATAATGATTTCATGTTTGTGCTATTGTTACAGGTTTTCCAACAGCGGAAGAGTGGCAATGTGAGCTTTGAACGAAACTGGACGGACTATGCCAACGGATTTGGTGAATTATCTGAGGAATTTTGGCTCGGTGAGATTCACGAAAGATTTCCTGTTGCTTGTTTAAAAGCAAATATAAATTTTAGTTAATCGTTTACATCTACACGCACACACACACACACACACACACACACACACACACACACACACACACACACACACACACACACACACAGACACACACACACACACACACATATATATATATATATATATAAAATTTAAATATGCAAATAAAATTATATCGGCGGCATGGCCTCGTCCCTCTTAGTGTTATTAATGAATTGATATCTTTTTTAACATATCTAATGTTTTCACTATGAATTATTCGTCCCTCGCAGTTATAATAACGCACTATCATCGAGCTCAGTGCTTTTACTTACTTCTACCAGAAGGATAGCAAGTAACAATGAATTTTCCATGTAGATTCCCAACTTTAAGTAAGTTATGAGTGGTTCTTTTCAGGCAATGACCTGCTCCATGCACTGACTTCAAATCGCAACTATAAGCTGCGAGTGGAATTGGAAGATTTCGATGGACAGAAGCGATTCGCTCAGTACGGAAACTTCGCCGTCAGATCATCCACCGACAATTACCGTCTCATTGTCTCCTCATACACTGGAGATGCAGGTAATGAAAATTGGAGTAGATTGTAATCGAAAAGGAATCGCATATAACAGAATTTAGTCGAACAAATATTTTTGAATCGAATTAAAATATAATGGACTAGAATAATAATTATACAGTATACAATGGAATGCGAAAGAATACAATACAATGCAAAATGCAACACAGCATATTAGAATCACTGCAATACATTTCAATATATCACAATACCTGGTGCGACCTGGTGGCAGACCGGTAACGCGTCCGCTCACGGTACGAGAGGTTGTGTGTTCGACTCCGGGTAACGACCTTGGGCAAGTTGTTTACGCACACGACGTCGTGCCTCTGTCACCAAGCAGTATAATTTGGTACCGGCGTAAGCTGGGAAGTAAACAGCAAGTCTTGCGATACACTGGCCTCGTGTCCAGGACCTTAGAATTCGTCCATTGCTGGCTCAGGGCCATGGAAAATGAGATGAGCGCCTCCCTATGTTCCTCATGGAACGGGATAGGACTTTGCTTTACTTACTTACAATACCTTACACTACCTTGCAGTACGACTCAATGCAATACAATATAGAACATTATAAAATGACAAAAACTCGACACGATGCATTACATTCAGTAGATCAATTGTGTTATAAACGTAGGTTTTCAATCGTAGCGTTGGAAGTCTTTGGTCAGATAGCCTAAATATCTCTTAACTATCCGATTTTTAGGCCTATAAGTCGCAATGCAATCTTCATAGATAGGCCTAATATTATCATTATTGAGACGATTGAATTTTACATATTTTGTATAAATGGTGTTTTGTTGAATCAGGAGACAGTTTCTCGTCTCACAAGAACGCGCAATTCACCACAGTTGACGCCGACCATGACACGCACAACTCGGCGAACTGTGCAAAAATATTCCACGGTGCTTGGTGGTACACGGCCTGTCATTCATCCAACCTCAATGGTCAATATCTTCGCGGAAATCATACCTCATATGCTGACGGAGTCAACTGGGGAGCTTTCCGTGGTAACCACCATTCCCTGAAAACCACCAGGATGAAGATAGCCCCAATTAGTCCTTAAGAAACTAAGAGAAACTGGAGGCTTGACTTTAGGCATACTCGTATTATAGAGTCGTATATCTCGGGTTCAACTCCCCACTCGTCGTTTGATATCATCAAACCGTTGAGTGGAACTCGTATACTCAATTACTCATCCTTCACTTTAATGTCTACTTAAAACTATAATCACAGTTTTACAGCATGCAATCGTCATCGTAATCTCCAAACTCCCAAAGTGCCACTCGAAAGCCAAGTGCGGGGCACAAGCTTTTTCACGAGCGCTACGTTCAGTCAACGAACAGTATATGCGCAGATCCATAGTGGATTGGATTAAGGAACGTTGAAACTATAAACGCTTGTTTAAATTTGATTTTATACATAGGCGGAAACCTGGGCGGAGACTTGAGGGGGGGACGAACGAGTGGCCGAAGGAAAGATGCGAGATTTTTTTAGTCATCTGGCCGAAAAGTCAAGAAAATTTTCAATTTTCACCGCCAAAAAGTTGATGACCTTTTTTTAGTCATTCAGTCCAAAAATTCAGGAAAATATTCTATTTTCACCGCCAAAGTCTAGAAAATTTTCTATTTTCACCAGCAAAATTTTTTATGCCTTTTTTAGTCTTCACGCTCAACGATTGTGGGGGACCAATGCATGGGCCGTCCCCCAACACTTTTATTGAGGGGGACCGTCCCCTCTGCCCCCCTAGGTTTCCGCCCATGATTTTATAATGGAAACGATGAATGCATTGACGTTAGGGTAGCCGGTCTATTGGTGCTTCGGAAACGATCAGCTTAGGCTACATAATGATGAAACTACATTCAATCACATCAATCAAATCACTACATTCAATCAGATCAATCAAATCACTATATTCAATCAGATCAATCAAATCACTACATTCAATCAGATCAATCAAATCACTACATTCAATCAGATCAATCAAATCACTACATTCAATCAGATCAATCAAATCACTACATTCAATCACATCAATCAAATCACTACATTCAATCAGATCAATCAAATCACTACATTCAATCACATCAATCAAATCACTACATTCAATCACATCAATCAGGATTTGATTAGGTCGAATTGCATGAAACCAGCGGAGACACTGCTTGCTTGATCGTCGCTGACAGAAAACTGGGACAATAACATATGCATGGTATTGTAATACGGAAGGAAATTTTAGTACATGAAATAAACGGTTTCGGTTAGATAAATAAACTTTTCAACACTCTTTCAGTTCGCTTGTTATTTTTAAAGGCCTGTCCAATTCGCATTAGGCCCCTGTAGGTCTAGGTGAGTCCAGGGCCGGATTAAGCAATGTGGGGGCCCTGTTCGGGAAATTTGTGGGGGTCCTGTTCGGGAAATTTTTGCGGATATTCTTCTGTTTTTAGTCATCTGGCGAAATTTTTCTTTAGTCATCTGGCGAAATGTTTCGGGAAAATCATACCATTTCATCCGGCAAAAAAGTTTGATGACTTTTTTTAGTCATCTGGCAAAATTTTCGGGAAAATAGTCGCTTGGTCGAAATTTGCTCCTAAAAAATTTGTTTGCCCACATTTGTGGGGGCCCCCTAAAGTGTGGGGGCCCCTGTTCGGCCGAACATGTTGAACATGCCTAAATCCGGCCCTGGGTGAGTCGATAAAGAATATGCGCTTATAATATAAGTCAATAGGCCTACTCAATTATACGGAACAGAGAATGATTCAAAAGAATTTAATTATAAATCAGATATTCTGAGCAATGGGAAAACATATTAAGCATGGGCGCCAGCAGAAATTGTTGCAGGAGGGGCAAAACACAATGGTCACGGTGAAAAATATTTAGCAAGAGCTTGAAAATGCAAAGCAGAATATTAAGAACACGACTATTATTTTTTCACAGAGGTTTCTATATATGTCAATTTCTAAGTTCACCTTGTGTATAATTAGTAACATTGGCTTTTGAGTGCGAAGAAATTTGCTAGAATCCAAAAGTAGTAGCTAAAAATTAGGAAATCGATTTTCCTGGAGGGGCAAGTGCTCCCTCTTGCCTCTATGAGCGGGCGCCCATGATATTAAGGAGACATCAGAGATACGGCTTGTTCAGACAATTATTACTACATTCCAAATGTAAGCCACACTGAACCCGCAGCCTATCATGCTTGTGTCGTCAAGAGAAAGGTGCAAAGTGCATCGAGCATGAGACACTTCTGACCCTTAAAGGTTTCATTGCAAATAGTAGCATCGCCCTACTCTACGACATCCAACGAATCTCAAAGTCCACTATCAAGAGATCACCTATCAGACAGAGACAGAGATCACAACTTGATTAGATTTAGGCTATCAAACTCAGCGGCACATTCTTGCACTACAATTAATGCATACATAATTAATTATAATTTTCCGACACAGTCTTTCTCTGTGGCTGCTGGCAAGCTCCAACGATATTGGACGTTATCTTGCCGTCAGCTTGCCTTTATCGCAAGCCAAGGGTCGAGAGTATATAGGCCTGCACGGGCCAACTTCTAATCAGATGAAATTTTAATGATAGAGGCCTACGCCCGTCAGACCAAGCCTCGAATTATTATCTGCTACATCACTATTCACTCACCGAGTAATAATAATGATGATGATAATAGTGATGATGATGACGATAATCATAATAACAATAATCATAACAACAATAATAATAATAATAATAATAATAATAATAATATTATTATTATTATCATAGCCATTTCACATGCATTGCATTGCCTGCCAAAAGGACCCAATTCGAATAATAATAATAATAATAATAATAATAATAATAATAATAATAATAATAATAATAATAATAATAATAATAATAATAATAATAATAATAGGCCTAATATACAGAACAAAGAAAATTTCGTGCTGTTTCTTGTAAGATCGTTGTGTTTAATAAATGATGATGTTATAATAAATAAATAAATAAATAAATAAATAAATAATAATAATAATAATAATAATAATAATAATAATAATAATAATAATAATAATAATAATAATAATAATAATAATAATAATAATAATAATAATAATAGATTTAGGCTATCAAACTCAGCGGCACATTCTTGCACTACAATTAATGCATACATAATTATAATAATAATAATAGATTTAGGCTATCAAACATAATAATAATAATAATAATAATAATAATAATAATAATAATAATAATAATAATAATAATAATAATCACTTTGAATACACCGATCCAGACTCAGCAACTCTCCTCGGAGCTCCGCTTTCCACAGGCGCAACTTTGAGTCAAGCCCTAGAATCACGAGCGGAGGAGCTAGACAAATCTCTGTCAAGACTAACCATGATAACCCGTCAGGACGCCCTGCTGATTCTCAGACACTCACTTGGCACTCCTAAATTAATCTACACGCTGAGATGTTCTCCATGCGCCAATCATCCGGTTTTAGAAACTTATGATAAAATCCTAAGAAAGGGTTTACAACGCATTCTGAACATTGACTTCACTGACAGGCAGTGGCAACAAGCTACCCTACCCACCAGCTTGGGCGGACTGGGCATTCGAAGGGCGTCATCGCTGGCACTTCCCGCTTTTCTAGCGTCGGCCGCAGGCACCTTCGAACTCCAGTCCAGCATCCTCAGCGTGCTAGACAGCCAACCGGATACGCATTTCACTAACCTATCCGCGCTCTGGCAATCAACTACAGGGTTGTCGCTGGAAGAGTACTCTCCATCGAACGTACAATCGAAATGGGACACCCCGATTCTACACAAAGAGCTCTCTGATCTACTCCTCTCAACCACAGAGCAGAGCGAACAGGCGCGCCTGAAAGCCGTGTCCTTTCAACACGCTAGCGACTGGCTACATTGCCTGCCAATCACTTCCTGCGGCCTCAGGCTCAGTGATGAGGCCATCAGAGTGGCGGTTGGTCTTCGTCTTGGGGCCAACATTTGTCAACCTCACGTCTGCGCGTGTGGCACGCTGGTCACTGCTAGAGGAACACACGGCCTCTCCTGTGCTCTGGGTTTTGGTCGTGTCGCCAGACACGCTGCTATCAACGATTGTATCCACCGTAGCCTCATCAGAGCCGGATTTCCAGCGGTCAAGGAGCCACGGGACATGCTGCGCTCGGACGGGAGGAGACCGGACGGCACCACCCTTATCCCATGGAAAGCGGGCCGCTGCCTCGTGTGGGATTTCACCGTGGTCGACACCTTGGCGCCTTCCTATCTGCCGTCAACGGCTGTCACGGCTGGATCAGCAGCGGAGATGGCAGATACCAGGAAGGAGAAAAAGTATCTGTCAATAACAACCTCACATGACTTCGTTCCGCTGGCCCTGGAGACGCTGGGACCCATCAATTCTAGGGGAATTGATATGTTAATTGATTTGGGTCGTCACCTGTCACAGGCGTCTGACGATCTGAGGGAGACGTCGTTTCTATTCCAAAGACTGTCAATTCTTATTCAGCGTTTCAACGCTGTGGCCTTCACGGGATCTTTCGCTAACAGTATGCCCGATTTGGATTAACCCCTTTATTATTGTTATAATAATAATAATATTAATAATAATAATAATAATAATAATAATAATAATAATAATAATAATAAAAATAATAATAATAATAATAATAATAATAATAATAATAATAATAATAATAATAAATGCAGAGGATGCAGAATTTCTCTAAGAGCTAGGATGCCACAATCATTTCAGCAGTCTCTGGAGATTAACGTGAACTAATTTTCTGTTAAAACATCTTTGAATTGAGTTCAGAGGCACCTTTCCAAATGGTAGCCTAATACGAAGCCTGATATCTCAGAGAATACTTTTTACACCTAGAATAAATTTATATCGCCTTTGTTACTTTCTCTTCATTCATTCATTCCGAGAATTTATATAGCGCCTCTTAAGGAATCTACTCAGAGGCGCTCTCTGCGCTGGCCTGTTTAATTGAAGTTAAATGTCATTAAGAACAAAAATATTACACAAGTTAGCAAACAATGCACAGTAAATTTGACGATGGATGTGCGAAAAGTGTAAATATGTAATGCTCAGCTATTAGAGGCCTACTAGCACTGGCCACTAAGAATCTAACGACAAAAATAGAGCATTATCCTTCAATTCAGATTTAACCCTTTAATGCCGAGATGGTAGTAAATGGTATGGAAAATCCTATGCCATCCGCATTAAAGGGTTAGGTGATCCATCAAATAACAAACTACAAAGGTTATTCACTTATACAATAGTCGCCAATTGTTTTCATATTATGATGAGTGTGATCGATAACATTAACAACGTATAGGCCTAATTCATCACGCTATGTTGTCGCTTCTGTCGGTGCATAAGCACTCTGTCTACTAAATATATCGGCTACTCACCTTATAGCTCATATCTACACATAGGCTATATACGACTACTATATATATATATATATATATGTATATATATATATAGGCTATGTATATATGTATAGGCATATATATATATGTATTCAGTAGATGTCTTATATAATTATAACAACGTAGATATACATGCATAAAAAATTATATATAAATGTAAAATTAATGCATATATATTATATTTATACACGAATAGCATAATGCTCATGCTTCATGCTCGTAGTGACCTTAAACCATATGATCCGCGTGTAGAGGTCCAACAGTAATGTATTAATTGTATTATAGAAAAAAAATCGTCAATCAGAGATAGACCTATTGATTGGCCAAACGTCATACTAAGCCATTCGATTATCTTAACAGTTTACATAATTAAACGACTGTCTCTGTGAGACAAGGCCACACCCGCAAGTCCCGCATGGTTACTGACATATCTGGCGATCATAAATCAAATTCTCATATCAGCCCTTTATCGCTTTCTCTATAGAAGATAGGCTACACATTAATTAAAAGTTGGCCGACTGATTTTAAGACAAGTAGGCTATAGCGATAAGTGCGTTGTAACTTGTAACAAAAGCGGAGTCCAGTTCAGAATTTCAAAGTCTAACCCGAGCTGTCCAGATCCCGAACGGGGTGCGTACGGTGTTAACTGTTCAGTGCAGCGTTTGTCAGCCACCGAGACGACACTGACTGGAAACATTTGTGAGTGTCGACGAGTAAGACACTGACTGAGCTCTCACCGTCAAATTAGAATCTGCGGTCTTAGCATCTAATTATTGTTAGCTGTCTAATTGTAAGAGTGTTAGCAAATCGGGAATTATGCTCCGAATTTGATTCGCTACAAGAAATTAGCTCAATTAACATTGGTTGTTATCTGACCTAGAAAAACCAGGGAATTGGCAGATCACCATTGGTGAGTACTTAGACGACAGAGATCAGTTTGCTGTGGGATCGCCTACGACTTTTCGGACTTTTCTGATCAGTGCAACTTCACTGAAAGTTCTAGAAACGATGAAGGCATTTGTGGTCTTCTCCTGCGTTGTGCTCTGCCACCAGCTGGCAACGGCGTCTCCTGTGGAGGATCTGTTAGAGAGAACCAATCCGTCTCTCGGTGGAGTGCTCAAACGTCTGAGTGGACCTTTGCATCGCTTGACCAGAGACGTGGACGCTGCTGAGGAGGATTCCGACGAGGTATGCTACAACGAGGGCGCTGAAAAGATCAAGGAAATGCTGCGGTACTTGGACAAGAATCGCAACCAGCTGAGCAAGTTTCTCGATGAGCAATCGTGCCAGTCGGGCAACGAAGAAGCCACTTCTAACGTCTACCTCAATCCACAGGAACGCTGGATCGAACTCCAGTCCGCTCTTCTGGAGCTACTCTCACCGAAGGAATCGACCAGCGAGGCTCAGGAACCGTTCCAGGAAGATTTAGGCGATGCTTACCTAAGCGCAGACTTGCTTGCCCTGTCTCCAAACGCGTCCTGGAGATCGCCAGCCGATTCGGAAAGCAGGGAGCAGTGCTGGATCGACTATTCAGGATTTGTCTCACCGATTACAAACCGCATCTTATCGAATGTCGTAAATGCTAGCTGTCAGAATATAACAGATACTGCAGATAGACAACTATGCCAGGATTTCGTCAATTTCCTCGACATGAATGAAGTGATGCCAAAGTGGGGAAAGCGCAGTGGGTATTTTTCTATTCGGAATGATTTGCTTGCTTTTTCTTTATTTAATTTAGTTTATTATTTAATGCCATGCAATTTTGAATATTGTGGCATGATGTGATAGTATGATGTATCATAATGTTTGCCCAATAATATTGTCCTCACTCTATAGCGCCCATATCCTAGCGGTTTGTCTATTTGTCTGTATTTCTGTCTCTGTCTCTGTCTCTCTCTTTCCGTGTTACTCTCTGGTATTCTATTCTATTTTTTCACTGTTCTTGTGATTATCTGCCTGTATCTGCACTCTGCAGTTCTCTCGATGCCTTAGACTTTTATTCTGAATCTCCATCAATATGCCTGTCCAGGCTTTTAAAATTCACCCCGATTTTTTTAACTCTGAGGTTGTAGGCTTATGCCTAAATAGAGTCGAAATTGTATTTGATCATCAAGTTTTCTACAAACTCTTGAGACATCTGAACATTCAGAACTGAAAATTTTCAAGTGCACCTTTATCATAATCTAGGATGCGTTGTGGAGAGAGTAATAGAATTTTAATGGGGGAAAACAGAGCAAACATTTAGTTTTGCATTTGAGTCAATCTTGGATGCGTATCTCCTTAGCAAATTCGAAATCCTGTTCGCTTCGGCATAATAGTTTTGATAGCGTTTGGTCAGTCTTGCATTGGCTCCCAATCCCACAGAGGATCCCTTACCGGAGGATCTCTTCCTTGGTCTGACGCAGTCTCGCGGGTCTGGTGACTCTGGTCCCTGTCTATTTTCAGGAGCTTTGCTGCACGACCTTAAGCGTCCAGCGCCGTGACACTCACCGCACTTCTAAAAAGCAGACTGAGCTTCTTGACCTCTGGTCACACGCTTCAATTATGCAGCACCATGCCTTTCTATTGCTGGTCTTCAATATGGAATTGGCTCCCGGGGGAATTACGTATAATGTCTTGATCCCTTGAGATAGCGTTTGGTCAGTCATGCATTGACACATCATACATCGTCTGGACCCTATTGAATCGTTTCCGCACGGGGCAAGGTCCCTGTCGCGCGATCCTGCACAAATTGGGCCTCAGGTCGTCGGCGGACTGCGAATGCGGACAGGTGCAATCCATGGAGCACATCGTCAACGTTTGCCCAAGGACAAAATTCAGCGGTGGCGTGCGGGCCCTGCACAATGCGGAAGAGGATGCGAGACATTGGCTGAAGTCAGAAGCGACTAGAGCACTCGCGAAATAAAATAATCCCTTGAGACCGCCTTCTTTCTACTCTACTCTTAAAACTGTTCTCTGTTACAGTAGTCGGGGTATGGTCGGGGGGGGGGCGCTTATGAGAAGATGATCTTAAATCGGCGCTATATAAATCTCTTGCATGAATAAATAAATGAATGAAAGTATACCTATAGAATAATTACAGTCTATCACGATATATCATAAACCCCGCACAGCTATCATAGTACAATTGCAATTGCCATCGTTTAGTGATTGACGCGATGGCTAAGATACCGACGACGCTGAGCGAAGGTCCCTTGACTTGGGTCGGTGCGTACGACATGTGTCATAACTACGACGTCAGCTACTTCCACAATGACACGGCAGCACAAAGAGATTTCACAGGAAAATACTGTCGTCTCGATATGACGACCATTCCAAGAGTGGTGAGTCGGTGATGATGATGTGCACGAGATATTGTAGTTATCGCTCTTGAAATAAACCACATGGTTGCTTTAGAATAGGCTGAACTTGAGCCATGGGCGCCCGCACATAGGGGCAAGGGGGGCACTTGCCCCCCCCCCCTGGAAGATTGAAATTTATTTTTCTAACTACTACTTTTTGGTTTTTAACAAATTTCTTCGCATTAAAGCACTATACGATCAATACACACAGTGAAAGTCAGAAATCTATGTTTAGAAATCTCTGTAGATATAAACAATTATTGAACATGCTCTAAATTTTCTGCCTTGCCTTATCAACATCTTGTTAAAAGCTGGAACAATGACCATTGGCTGTTAACCCACCGGCAGGCGCCCTTGCAAATAGTATTTTTTTTATCAATTATGGCCTACTAGATTGGAATCTCGCTGTCATGCAACCTTTCACAACTGCACAAAATTAAGTATCAATAGAAGTAGATAGAGGAACACTTGCACCTTGAAAACTGACACACATTTTTGGTTCACTTATTCATTCATTCAATGGACTTATAGTATTACAGCACCACTTCTGGAACCCACTTTTGGCATCTACTTTTTATTTCTTAAAAAAAATTTCTTTGCAGTAAAGAAACTATTCATATTGAAGCTAACAAAAAATGAAATTGAAAAATTTGCATTCAGAAACCTCATTGAAAAATACTCGTGCTCTTAATTTCCAGTGTTGCATTTTTCAAGCTCTTGCTACTAAAACATCTACGGTAACTGTGATCATCGAAAAACATTTGCCCCCCCCCCCCCCTTGCAACAATTTCTGCGGGCGCCCATGACTTCAGCTTGAACTTCAGCCGTTCTCGCCGCGAGGGTTGGCCGCGTAATGAATAATCTTTTTCCATTCTTGTCGATCCTCCGTGCTTTTCGTGATCTGCTCCATTGTCATAGGCCTACCAGTCCAAGTTCGAATGTTGTCCATCCATTTCTTATTAGGTCTACCCTTCCTCGCCCACCCGGTGCCGTGCCCTGCATCAGATTTTTTCTACACAGCTTCCTTTTTTCCTAATTATATGGCCATAATATCTCATCTTCCTCTAAGCGATATTTCTAATTGGGATTTAAAAAATTCTTTCATCAATTATGAATTTCCCTCATACGCATCTGTCCTCTGGTTTCAAGTTCTGCTGGTCTCCCATGGATAATTTGCCCCACACATTAATTTTCACCTCCTGTAGCAACAGCGTGCAACAGCAGCTGCAGTAAAAGTGGAATTTGTTGCTTCGGTTAGAGTAAATTTTATATAGAAGCAATAGTATTTAAAAGCCCTGCTATAAGCAAAGTAAATACTGTAATGTAATGTAATGCAATTTATATAGCATCGTCAGTAGCAAGCCACCTCTAGGATGCTTTACACGCGTATTGTCAACTGTCAGAGTAGGCTAAATGTCATGAGCTCGAGAGCAAGTGCAGCTTCAATTGTTTTTTAAAAGTAGTCCAAGTCTTGATTTCCTGGATGGGTGCTGATAAAATAGATGTAAGTTTCAAGAAAAAACCAATAGTAGGCTGTAGTAGTGGAATTTGTAGTTACAGTTATATTAATTATATACAGGGTGGGCCAATAGAAATGCAACAACTTTGACACCTTATAACTTAAACAATTTTTATCTGAGCATCTTGGCCTTTATATCAGATTGAACATAATTATCCGTTTTATCATTCTGCAAAATATTTAAGAGATACTATTACGACTTTTTGAGATAATGCTATTAATGTTCGATATACCTTTTTTGCCATGAAACTGCAAGAAAAAACCAAAAGTCTTAAACTGAATAATGTCAATGACTCAATTCTAAACAATCACTAGTTCTAACAATTAATAACAATTCATATCTTGAGTGAATTTATAATAAGTCAAACAAATATTCAATATGTCCACCACGGGCTTTAATGACAGCATGGACACGAGACGACCACTGATCAATGGCTGACGCCACAAGTGCTCGGGTTATTTCAGACAAGCAGTAAACAATCAATTTTTTCAAATGTTCAACGTCACGTATCGGTTCACGATAGACCAGTTGCTGAAGACAACCCCAGATCGAATAGTCAACCGGGTTTAAATCCGGATTGTTCGGTGGCCCGTTCTCCGGTTCAATAAACTCTGGTACGTTAGCGTTCAGATAGGCAACCGTATGACGTGAACGATGCGCCGGCGGGAGAACGTTAGCGACCACAGTTGCGGCTGTTAGACGTTCTCGTGGCATCAATTTGTTTAATCAATCGATGTAGAGCATACTTATTCCATTTTCTAGCAGGGAATTCTATTAACATCTGATGTGCATTGTATTCTTTTTATACTCTTAAGATTCTGATTAAAATTCTATCCTCTTCCGTGAGCGGCGACATGATGTTCATTATTTACTTTCAAAATTGAGAGGTGTGCGCCGCACCAAGTTTTGTTATCTAAATGGTGCCGTATATCAGCGCAAGATTTGACACAGTAGTAGAATGGATAATTACCTTCAATTTAGTATATTGATCACGATGTTCGGATAAAAATTGTTCAAGTTATAAGGCGTCAAAGTTGTTGCATTTCTATTGGCCCACCCTGTAGAAGTGTGGTGGTGGTAGTAGTAATAGTAGCAGCAGCTGTTGTTGTTGTTGTTGTTGTTGTTGTTATTGTTGTTGTTGTTGTTGTTGTAGAAGAAGTCGTAGTAGTAGTAACGGTGGTATCAGGAGTAA
>OX243824.1:9544601-9654601 GCA_945859605.1 Lumbricus rubellus | reverse complement strand
TTGGGTGGAGAAAGTGATGGCATTTCAATGGCCTTCCATTAAAGCTCCACCACGTTCCTTCTTCGTCAAACTTAAAACTGTTCATTTTGGACGAGCTGGAGTCGAGAGCGCCTCTGTGCAGTTTCCTTGAAGTTGAAGGGGCGCTATATACGTTCAAGAACGTTACGAAGGATGGAATGAATTAATTATTTAACCAAAGTGAATGTGTACTGCTTGAATTTGTTGATGCAGCTAGCGATGCTTTGGTGTCAATAAAGTCTAGAATGTAGCCTATTATTAATAACTCATGTCCGTCAGCGCTTCCATTCAACCACCTGTCCAGGGCTGTTTTAAAGGAATTTTTGGAACTGCACAACCATTTCTTTTCCTTCCAATCTTCCATGGTAAATTACTTCCAATCGGAGGACAATGACCTTTTTGCTAGTCTCCACTGTACAGAAGTGCTTTTACAACTGCACAAATACATTTAGAGCTGCACATTTTGTGCACAACTGCACGTTAAAAAATCCCTGCACCTGTCTGCCCGTTATTTGTTGATTTGATCACTGTTCTTCGTGTTTTCAGCGAACATTCTGGGAGCTGTGCCGCGAATTACGCAGAAGCTTCTCTTTCAACCAATCATCAACTTCCATCTGTCCGAGGACAGCTTTCTACTCATCAGGCAAGATCGCGGATTCTATGCAAATTCTGTGCAAATTCTATGCAAATTCTATGCAAATTCTATGCAAATTCTATGCAAATTCTATGCAAATTCTATGCAAATTCTATGCAAATTCTATGCAAATTCTGTGCAAATTCTATGCAAAGTTTATGCAAATTCTATGCACATTCTATGCACGATTGCACATTAAATGCGAATTTTATGCAAATTATGTAAAAGTCTGTGCAAATTCTATGCACAATTGCACATTATATGCGAATTCTATGCAAATTCTATGCAAATTCTCTGGACGTTTTATGAACAATTGCACATTCTATGCGAATTTTATGCAAATTCTGTGCAAATTCTATGCAAATTGTATGCAAATTCTATGCAAATTCTATGCAAATTCTCGGGATATTTCATACTTCCATGAAAATTCTACGCAAATAGCCTATTTCTAGATTCTCCGGCCGTCATCACCGTCAACCACACGCACCCATGTCAATCATTCATCAGGTTTTCCACTCAAAAATAAAGGCTCACCTCCTCTTCGAGAACAACAACCTTGATCCAACGTCTCCACCTTCGGATCTCTGTCGTCCAAAACGGAAGTCACCTTAGCAACTCTACTGTATTATTTCTCTAAACATCACTGTAGAGTTGAAACACTATGACTCTTTATCTGATACGAAAGCAGCGCTTGTGAACAAGAGGGTGCCCTTTCGCTTAATTAGCTTGAAAGCAGCAGTGCCTTATAAATTACGAGATTACGAATTTTTTATAGATATCTGAAAGATTAACAAGCAAACAAATCAGTCAAAAATTCAAAAGTTCACTTGATTTGAGCTTCCATTCTTCTATCATTTCGCCTGTCCAACCAACCATCCATTCACCTATCCATCCACCAATCCATCTATCCACCCATCTATCAATTCATCTATCTACCCATCTACAATTCTACATGTATCACTCCATCTACCCATCCACTCGTCCATCAATCAACATCCATCCATCTATTCATCAACTCTTCCATCCATCCATACATCAATCCATCCATATTTTCATCCACCATTCCACCCTTCCATACACCAATCCATCCATATTTTCATCCAACCCTCCATCCACCCATCCATACACCCATTCATTCTTCCATCCATCGTATAACTTATAAAACTTATAGCGAATCTCAATGACAAATCAGCCAATCCATCCATCATTCGTTATTAAAACACCACCAGCTGCAGCTGTGTCTGGTGGTCACGCCATCCTAACAAATCAACCGAGACGATAACCGTCAACCGTGACCAACTTTCGATCACCTGCAGCGCGATGTGCATTGGCCCTTGACTGTTGTTTATAACCGTCACGCTCATTGGGCTTAATAGAATGCTCACTACGAGATATGACGAAAATTGACGATGTCTAGACGCACAACGACCTTATAGTCTGAACCATGGACATTTGGTGGGACTACTCAGAGGCGCTCCCAAGTGCAGAGCGGACACTGCGTCGGAGTTTCACGCCGAAGCGCTGAGCAATTATGGGTGAAGGACTCTCCCAAGGTCCTTACGCGGCGAGGTGGATTCGAACCTCGAACCTTCCGGCTCCAAGGCAACAACGCCACCACTACATCACCGCGCAAAATTTGCATAGAATTAATTTTTGTGGGACCAGTAGGCCTACTGGCTCCAACCGGTTCTATTTTTATATATGCAATCATGCATCCAACAAGGGCTCGATCCTTACTGGCATACTACACCTGTGAGGAATGTCGTTGCAGAGTAACAGCGCATCTCCTACCGAGTTGCTGCACTTGTCTGGCGTTGCCTTACTGATTTTGCTCCATCATACCTGTCTATTCTTTGTCGACCTGTCTCTGACCTTGCAGCCCGTCGAGCTCTTCGCTCTACGACTACGGGGGAGCTTTTGGTTCCTCGAGCTCGCACTTCTACAAGACAGCGCCAAGCCTTTTCTACTGTGGGTCCCGCTATCTGGAATGGTCTCCCACTAACCTTGCGTCTTATGCCTAGACTAAATTCACCTGCTTTTTATAAGTCGCTCAAAACCTATTATTTTAGCTGTGGCTGGGCTGGGAGCGCCTCTGAGTAGGTTTCTTGAAGAAGCGCTATATAAATTCACGAAATGAATGAATGAACACCATTTTCAGCTCCATACCCCCTCCCGAATCATCTGACCTTCTGCCTTCCAATTCACGACCTAAAGCCACCCACCTTAACAGCTACTCAGCCACCTCTGAACCATTGGTAACCGGACTACGACCTTTTTTCGACTATAATTCTTTTGGGCAACGCTTCTTACTAGACATCGTAATCGCAATCTCTGAATTTCTAAAGCACTACTCGAAAATCAAGCGCGGAGCACCAGCTTATTCATGAGCCCTGCGCTAAGTAAAAAGGGCTGTCCATAAGATTTAGACCACGGTGGTACGGGTCGAGTTACCATAGGATGAGACACGATGCTGGTGAATAAGCTGGTGCCCTACGCTTGGCTATTGAGTGGCGCTTTAAAAATTTGGAGATTACGATTACGAATTATCCTACATATAGTTGTGGGGCGCGGTGGTCTAGTGGTGGCGTCGTTGCCTTGGAGCCGGAAGGTCCGAGGTTCGAATCCACCATCGCCGCGTAAGGACCTTGGGCAAGTCCTTCACTTACCATTGCTCAGCGCTTCGGCGTGAAACTCCGATGCAGTGTCCGCTCTGCATCGGGAGCGCCTCTGAGTAGAGACAGCTTGAAGGGGCGCTATAACAAGTGCACATACAAACAAAAGTTGAAGCGGAAACTACAGATTCAAGCTGTCTCCCCCCGAGAAGACCTCAGAGTTAAAATGCGAGCAATCTAACCACCCGGCCACCTTGCAAACATCCTGCTTTGCTTCTTGAAACTTGTTCTGGCTATCTAACCATAATTTTTACGGTCCGTGATTTCTTTGCAGTGGGATTCTAGTTACCTATTGGTTCCTGCGAAGATACGAAGCGAATGGTAAAAAACTGTCTGTGGGATCCATCGTCTACTACTTCGTTCATCGCTACTGGAGGTAGGCCTGAACAGTGATGCCTCATGCCTTGACTCACCCTATACCCTCTTACCTTGATTCAATTTACCCTCTTACCTTTACCCTCTTACTTCGGCGTATACCTTGCCCTCTTACCTTGATTCAATTTACCTGCTCACTTTAACTCATCTTACCATCTAACCTTGATTCAATTTACCCTCTTACCTTTACTCAACTTGCCCTCTTATTTTGACTCATCTTACCCTCTTACCGTAATTCACTCAACCTTCTTACCTTGACTCTCTTTATACCCTCTTATCTTGACTTACCTTGATGAGGTTTCTTTCCGTTTAGGCTGATGCCAGTGATGATGCTGAGCATCATGATATTCACCTGTACCTACAAGTACGCGGCGGATGGACCGATGTTCCCGCCAAAAGATACTGATGGTGAGAACTGCAGGGTCAACTGGTGGGTCGACCTTCTGATGGTTCACAACATCGTCAAGGTCAAAGACCAGGTAGGTTAACCATCTCCAGTGTTTTCGTCGCTACAGGTGATCATAATGTTTTATATGCTAATAGGACAATATTAGTTTTGCCTATTATACGTTGAGACCATTCATAACTTCATAAGACTATCTTACGTGATTCATCATTGAGATGGGGAGACTCCGAGAGAATTGAAAAGTTTCAAGGCATTATACAGTCGGTGTTTTATCTAGTCACCCCCTGCTTTATATACATCATACATGTGAACAACAGCTCTCGTTTTTGTGGGGATTTTCATTTTGAGGGTTTCCACCCCCCAGATAGTTGCTCTATATCGCTTGTTTCTAATAGGGCCTATACTGCATTAATCCTAAAATGAAGTTTCCAATCTACGTCCTCTTATACATGTAGTTTAATTTTCACGCCACTCTGTTTCTCTGTTTCTTTCCAGTGTTTTGGTCATGCCTGGTTCGTTCCAATCGTCTTTCAGCTCCACGTAGCGGCCATTGTGGTCGTCATTCCTCTGGTTTTGTAAGTAACAATGCATTGAACTTCTATTAGCACATCACGCATGTATTATGCAAATGCTGATCTGCAGATAATATAAGCAGGGGAGTAATTGCATTTTCTTGTCTAGCTGGAAGAAAAAGAATGAAAGTATAGAAAATGAAATGCCGAGATGTCCAGGATGCGTCGTCAGTGCAATGGTAGCTGCAACCTGCAAGCCTGCAACTGAGCACCTTTATAGCGCCACCTTATGAGTGAAACTCCTCCAGGTGTAACTAGGCATCAATTTAGTTGTCAAACAGTTGTCAGTTTTTGTATATGCTGACATCAGAAGCTGAGATGTTTTCTCTTAAGTAGGCGAAAGACCAACATTACTGTCAAAGATGTCGTCATTATTGATGTCGTGGTCCATTGCTTGTTAACAACAATGGCTGCTTTGTTTAGAGTTTGTTACTGACGTCATGAGACTCTCGCACTGTGTCTCTGTCTGTCTGTATGTCTCTGTCTCACTCTATCTTATGTTCTATCTCTGTGACTCTGTCTACAGTTTTAGCGCTTTAATTTATCGTATTACACAAGACTCTCTTCTTCTCTCTCTTTCTCTCTCTCTCTCTCTCTCTCTCTCTCTCTCTCTCTCTCTCTCTCTCTCTCTCTCTTTCTCTCTTTCTCTCTCTCTCTCGTTCTCTTTTTCTCTCTTTCTCTCTCTCTCTTGTATCTATATGTCTGTGTCTGTCTTACTGTCTGTCTGTATGTCTCTGTCTATTTCTATCTCTCCCTCTCTCCTCCCTCCCTCACTCTCTCCTTTACTCTAATATAGAACTCAGCTGAGCGTAACCGGTCTCATGTTCTGCCCCGGGTCTTATCTAGGTCCCTTTATTGTCCCCTTGCAAGATCTAGGCCTCTGCCACCCAAACTTTGACCTCTGCCTGTCATCTCTGCACGACCCTCTGAGTCTCTGACACGACTTAGTCCTCGTGATTAAGCTGCTGCCCTGGCCTTGTTTTTAAATCAGAGCTTAAGAAATTTCTAGATCATGATTAGGCCTATGATTATCATCTGTATGACCTTCTGCTCATGATTCGCAAATCGTGGTGGCTTATTTAAGAGATACATGTACAAAAAATGTACATGAGACGAAAGCTAGCACTAAAATAGGGCAGTGGGGGACGGACTTCAATGAAAAGTGCTCGGGATCTAGACCTTGTGGTCAGTGGTCACTCTAGAAAAGTTTACATTGATGGCTATAATATTCTAACATTGCAGCATGCAGTATAATGTCTTAATTTTAGAAAGCCTGTGATCGGCTATGTCATGATCGGTCTGATGTACGTGGCACACATTGGAGCGACTGCTGGAATCACAACCGACCTGTAAGCTCAATAGCTCATGCATGCATCACAGTTTGATGTTATGATCAGTAGACACCAACCTGATAGAAGTTACTGATTAATAATAGAAGCTGCTCTTACTAATAACAGAAGTTGCTAATTAGTAGGCTAATAGAAGAATATTAATAATTATGGAAGCTACTTTTTCATAGGGCCATATATAGAAGCAACTCATCAGTAATAGAAGTCGCTAATAAGTATTGATAGGGCCTAATAGAAATACCAAATAATAATTACAAGTTACTGATCAGCAGGCCTAACAATGAGAGAGGAGAAGGTATATTAAATATAGAATTAAAAATCAGGGCACTTCGCATAAGCGTATAATACCCTTGTGACTGTGTTCCTGCAACAGACGCAAGAATCGCATGGGTGACTGGTACAACGAGTACTTGTTAACCCCTTGGTGTCGAGCAGGACCTTTCATCATTGGCCTTGCATACGGAATCATCTTTCATAAGAGGGCCCACAAGGGAATCAAACTGCACTGGGTAAGGACACGATTTATAGCTATAGCAGCGCCCTTTCCTTCGGCCTCGGCTGAGCTACGGCGCTATATAAACCGTCTTATTATTATTATTATTATTATTATTATTATTATTATTATTATTATTAATAATAATAATATTATAGGTTGTTTCAGTTTAACGGTACTTTGTAATAACATAATTATATCATTATCGTCTCCCTCCTCCTTTATCCGGGCTTGGGACTGGCACTGACAACGTGCGAGTAGTGGCGGAGGTAATAGCCATAAGATCTATAGTCAAAACTAGATGTACCGGCTGGACCCCTATCTGGACTCCCCACGAATTTAAATCCTGGGGTGAAGGGTGGGACTCCCCTCCCCACTTTCAACTTTGTTGAGGAAACGCGAAGGAATTTCCTTCCAATTAGTGGACGTTTGGAATATTGTTTTGCTCAAAGCATAATGAAATAATTAGAGGAAGAGGAGAGTGTGTGCTTTTGATCTTAATGCACCTTTGATCCTAACGTAACTTTTTAGTTACCTTTATTAACGAGCTGGGAACCATTACTTGTCGAATTAACATTATTTTAATAATTTGGTTCTCATCTTGATTATGGTAAGTAAGTAAGTAAGTAGGTACGGATAAAACTGATTAGGATCAAAGGTGCACTTGTATTAGGATTTCAAGGGTGCATACTCTTCCCTACGATTCCTACCCAATGCTCTTATATGTAGGCCTACTTCCTCTTCAAAATGTCCATGCTACATTGGTATATAGGCTAAGGGAAAGAGACACGTTTTCCTCCCCGTGCACAAGTTGAAACAAATTTATGGTCCATTGTGTACATGCATGTTTGTATCTCTGTATGTATCTAAGTTAAATACGTACTTACCCACGTATGTTTATAAATATGCTTAATATAATTGTTTATGTGTGTACGTATTTGAGAGCATGCGTGTGTGTATTTATATAGGCCTACTTGTATATCACAAGATAGTGACTCACTACTAACAGGGCGCGGTAGTGATGACGCTGATGCGCTCGAGATGGGTTCCGTGGTAAAGAGCGTTTAATTAAGCGACCACTTAGTCTGACTTCATTATTTTCAACTGATGATCATTAGCCTATGTGTCATAGGCATTGTGTATGCCCATAATATTATATGTATGTGCCGTGGTAATTTCCTTGTCCCTGTTTAACGACACTGCCGTTTCAAAGATAATTACTGTCGCCCTCCTCCTTTATCCAGGCTTGGGACTGGCACTGGCAGAGTGCAACCTGTTGCGGAGTTTTCTTGGTAATTGAGCTTTAGTAGATTTATATTATATAAATATAATATTATATACATGTAATATACAGGGTGCGCCAAACACCTAGGTTTTTGCCAATATCTTGCCAAAAGTAAGAATTCCGAAATGAGATTTTACTGGCTTAAAGACAATTCATATTTACACATGATGGCCAGATGTCATCAAAATATTTCAAACAGAACAAAATTTATGTCACTTGAGGTGGATTCGAACCTGCAACCTTTCGGCTGCAAGGCGACGAACTCACCCACTACCCCAATGCGCTGGAAATAAGTATGCCATGGACTAATGCTCAAAGCCGTAGCCAGGATTTGATTTTGGGTGTGTTTATTCGGGGGAGAATTTCTTACAACACTTTTTTGTCGTCGGAGACGGCTTTCTTACCATTTTTTGTCTAATTTCAAGTTTTTTAATAATGTGCTAGTGAATGCATTCTATTACTTTTTTACATTTTTCATTTCGGGCGGTGTTTTCATGGTTTTATTTCATGGTCTTTAGCCTACGTCATGTACTAGTAAATGCGTTATATTATATTTTACATTTTCCATTTCGGGTGTGTTCAAACACCCAAAACACCCCCCCCCCCCCCCCCCTATAGCTACGACCTTGCTAATGCTCCATCATTCTTTTTCACATGTATTACAGGCCGTCTCGCTGTGTCTTTGGGTGGTTTCTCTCATCTGCGTTCTACTTCCGGCCTTCGCATCCTACAGTAGGTACAAAGACGGAGGCGAGCCATGGAGTGACGAGGCCCTCATTGCGTACGACACACTCGCGAGATCGTCATGGGCCCTTGGTCTCGGATGGATCGCTCTCGCCTGCCACTTCGATCATGGTGGTAAGCAAATAAGTGGAGGGATCATTAGGATATGGTCATTGATCGGCCGAATAGATCGATGTATTATATAGACGACTGAGTTGCTGGTTGGCTGTCTGGTTACTGGTTGGGAAGATGGTTGGCGGGCTGCCTGATTTACTATTGACTAACAGTCACTAACTGGTTGTCTGATTGATTGAATTATTGAATGATTGATTGGCTGATTGGCTGAATCACTGATATCCGACTGAATGGCTGGCTGGCTGACTGACTGAATTAATTAATGAACGAATTGATAATTGAACGAATGAATGAATTAATGTATGACTGACTGACTGACTGATTGACTGACTGAATGAATGAATGAGTTAATGAATGAATGAATGATTGATTGAATGATTGATTGAACAAATGAATGAATGATGAATGAATGAATGAATGAATGAATGAATGAATCACTGGGAGGCTCGAACCCGTGCTTTCCCAGTCACAAGACAGCCGCTCTAACCATTAACAACCACGTCTCAAATCTTAATGCAATACCTATACTATTATCTTCCATCTGTCACCTGCGTCAAGACTTGTCTATCGACTATAATAATTATAGCAAGCCTCTTCTCTGTGCACATAACTACGTGCATGCGTGCGTGTATAATAATGTGTATTAATATATATATATATATATATATATATAATATGATATATATGATATATATGATATATGTATATATGATATATATATATGATATATATATGCGTGTATGTGCGTATATATAATATATAATAATATTATATAATATATAATATATACAATATATAATATATAATTTTTATGATATACATATGCGTCTATGTGCGTGTATGTGTGTATATATATATAATATATAATATGTACAATATATATGATATATATGTGTGTGCATGTGTGTGTATGTGTGCGTAGGCGTCATTGATTCGTTCCTATCATGGAAGGCGTGGGTGCCATTGAGTCGCTTGGTCTACACAACACTACTCATGCACGCTCTCTTCATCATGCAGTTCGTCTACACAAGCCGACTGCCCATCTACATTGAAACGTACCATATGGTAAGAACACCGTTGTGTAAAGATAACACATGGTAAGAACACCACGTGGTAGAATGCCACATGGTAAGACTACCACTTTATAAGAATGCCACTTTATAAGCACTTTGTAAGAATAGCACAATGCAAGAGCACCACACCACATGGCATGAATATGACATGGTAAGTATTCCATATGGTAAGTGCACCACATGACAAGACTGCCACATGGTGAGAATGTCACATTGTAAGAGTACCACTTTATAAGAATGCCACTTTGTAAAAATACCACAATACCAGGTAGCCTACATGCAGGGGCACCAGCCTATAGGCCTGTAAGAAAACCACATGGTAAAAATATCACATGGCAAGAATGCGACATGGTAAGAATTTCACATGGTAGGAACACGATATGGTGGAATGTCGCATTATAAAAAATACGACATTGTATCAAAACACATGGTAAAATACCGCTTTCGTGATGTTGAACCTGGAGCGTGTTCTAAATGTACTAGCAGTGCATAGACCTGCATGGTTGGTTCAAATGCCTCAGTCTGTACTCTGCCACTGCCAGTCCCAAGCCTGGATAAAGAGGGCGACACTACTGTCGTAACACTGTAGCTACTTGGTAAAGAAAGTGAGCTTCTTGTTAAGGCGCTATGTAATTGGCCATGTATTTTACATACTTACATACAAAATGGCTTGCCTAGACTTGCTTCTTCCTATTCGTGGGCATGTATAGCATTGTATACGTAAACTTAAGTAACGTTCTCACGTTCTCTGTTCTTCGTGGGTAGACCATAGAGGAATATCAATAAGCGCATAATATACGTTTAGACATGATGATCTTCGCCACGTCTCGTTCGCAGCAGCGCTTGTGGATATGCTGCTGAGCGTAAAGAATCAATCGATGCCGCTCCTATAAAGCATACCTGTGTCTCGGATCGATGGACGTAGTGTCTGCTGCAGGTGTCTGGTGTCTGTGGTCAAAATATGGGCAGCACAGAGTGAGGCGTATACTGGTCCTGTGCACGCGAGTGCTAGATGTACGTGGTGAGCGGTGATGTAGTGGGTATGCGTTTGTTGCCTTGCAGCCGAAGGGTTGCAGGTTCGAATCCACCTCAAGCCGCAGCGTGGAGACCTTGAGCGAGTCCGTCGCTCGCAATTGCTCATGCATTGAAAACTAGTTTAAGAAATGGCCTCCGATTGGAAGTAGCACTTTTATGGAGGATGGGAAGGGAAAGAAGGGGTTGTGTGGTAATAAAAATCCCTTCTAAAAAGCCCTACCGTGTGCGGCGTGTGGTACATAGGGTCTGTGTGTTATGGATATAAAATTATTCATTGATGCACATCATGTATTGATACACACATTGATAGTATTGATCTTTAACAATACTGTGTATACATATATTTATTGATACATATTATGCATTATGGATCCATGTATACTGGCACATTGATGCATACATTTATATTTTTGCATTGATTTCTAACAGTACTACACGTTATTCGCCCACCTCATCTACATAATGATCATCGGTCTGCTCATCTCACTCATCTGGGATCTTCCTCTGGGCACCGGCGTCGAAAAAGCGATCATCGCGAAGACGAAATTCCACTGGATCCGAGCCGGACGTCACCCGCGCTCGGCCCTCGACGCTGCCGAACGGAGGTTCTGGGACTTCGACGAACCAGCCGTCATAGACCGTCAGGCGATGTCCAGCGGGAAACCTGCGATACCCGGGTGTCAGTACGTGGAGGTCAGTCCAGCGGACTTGGCGAAGCTGAATCTAACCATCGAGGTTCGACCGGACGACGGGCACCATCACCAGGGTGACCATCACGACGCTGACAAGCACGCAGTAGTCTACGATAACCATGCCTTCGATAAGGACGAGGGGATCACGAAGGGCCACGAGGAACCGGAGAGAGATTACGAGAGCCTGGGAAGCGACGATGGTATTCGGCTATAGGTTACTATAGCTGGAGGAGCTACGCACGGGAAACATTGACTGCATAGAAATCAAAACATAAACTGGTCTTCAAGGCCGTAGCTAGGGGCTGTTTTGGGTGTTTGAACACCCTCCGAAATGAAAATTGTAGAAAATAATATAACGCATTTACTAGCACATGATGTGAAAACCGCCAAATAGAACCATGAAAACACCCCTCGAAATCAAGGGACGAAACTTCGATCGAATTACTAAAAAAGGTCATGAACTTTTTGGCCGGAAAATACTATGGTTTACCTTGATTTCGATCGGACGACTAAAAAAGGTCATCCACTTTTTTGGGCCGAGGAAAAAAATTCGGCGCCCGAAGAAAATCCTGGCTACGGCCTTGCTGGTCTTTGTCGAGGACTTCTCTCGATACCACAAAAGCCGACGATTTAGTTTGCGCCTTATGGCAAAGCTTTCTTGTGGCGTTGAGAATTGTTTTCTGAGATTTAGGCCATACATGTACTTTCGGCAGTTAGCGTTGGCAAACTGTGTAGTAGGACGTGATGGGTGCCCTGCTTTGACTGCCTGCAGTTAAATTCGACTACAGTAAGTTGTACTGAAATAAATTGCGAGCATATATAATTTTGGTCATTGCTAATTGTAATACTGCATGACGACAGTTTGCAAATGAACGATGATTGTCATTAGAATTATTAATTAATTAATTAATTGTTATTAGAATTATTAATAATAATGTTATTATTCTTATGTGAATTTTTAATATCTTCAACAAACAACATCAGATACATGAAGCACGATAAACAAGAGAAGCGGTAGTCATTGTTCATTATTCATTATTCTTATTATTATTGTTGCTGTTGTTGTTATTACGTTTTTAGCTCCAGAGCTTAATTTTATAGGCGCACATGACATGACATTGTGTACAGTTTTATTAAAGCTACTGTCGTGTGTAACGGTGTAACAATTCCGAACTGCTATATAACTTCGCAACTGCTAACTATTATAGCCAGTCTTATTCTAATTGCTGAAAAGAGAGATTAACTGAATATGCCTTTAAAGTTCCTTGAAAAGACAGGCGAACAGTTCAACTGTATGGCAGATGCTGTTTAGTGTTACATCATCGGACTTCCTACGGACAAGTAAACAGTCTAAACAATAATAATAAATTAATAATTTATTCGCCACAATCAGTAAAGAAAATGAACTTGACTGAGCGAAACAATGTATCGCTGTAGGCTACCCATAGGCGTGGGAGACGGGGGGGTCCAGAGGAGCAAATGCCCCCAAATTCCGGGCAAGTCTGATTTTTCGGGCAAGCATACCCGGAAAAATATTTTAAAAAGTTAACAAATTTTCGGGCAAAAGTCTCATTTTTGCCCCCCACTGATGGAATGTCCCCTACGCCTATGGCTGTACCACTGCCATGACTGGCGAGAAGACAAATGGGTGAAGGCGTGGATTGACCTATATTAGGTAGGCCTATATAATATGCATTATAGTCATTTCGTCTTTAACTTAGCCTATATAGGCCTACAGCGTACCTACATGTAGGCCTACTCTGTGACTGTCGGTAAGCTATACCTGCTGATGTTTCGTCCCAAATTGAAAACCTAGATCGGCCATCATCTGGACCACGAGTGGTTATTAATCGTGCAGCTATTTACCGTACTGTTATTAATCATGTGGCTATTGTTCACGAGGTTTTTAAAATTGTCATCTTTTGACTGGTTACATCTTCTTTTAACACATATTCACCCGTTATACAAACGCACCTTTAGAACTGAAATAGCCTCTTTCTCCTTCTCTTCCTCCTCTTCCTCTTTCTCTTCCTCCTCTGACTCCTTCTCTTTCTCCTCTGACTCCTTCTCTTCTTACTCCTCCTCCTCCTTCTTCTTCTTCTTCTTCTTCTTCTTCTTCTTCTTCTTCTTCTTCTTCTCATCCTCCGCCTCCTCTTCTTCTTCTTCATACTCTTTCTTCTTCTCTTCCTCATCTTCCTCATCCTCTTCCTCCTCCTACTCTTTTTTCTTCTTCTTCTCTTCCTCTTCCTCATTCACCTCTTCCCCTTCTTATCCTCCTCTTCTTCCTTCTCTTCTTCTTCACCCTCCCTCTTATCCTCCTATTCATTTTCTTGCTCTTCCTCCTCCTCCCCCTCCTCCTCCTCCTCATCGTCTTCCTACTCCTCTTCCTCCGCCTCCTCCACCTCCTCCGCCTCCTCCACCTCCTCCACTCTCAAAATAATAATATAATTATAGGACTGATAAATCTGATAATTACAGCTAATTGCTCGTCTAAAGATAGCCACACCGTTTATCTCAATATTTGACTTATTCCCTTAAAATCCCGTGTTATTCTCCGTTTATTAATTACGGTACACGACTTGTCGTTCATCCTTCTTTTAATAAAACGGCATCGAATGGACATTACGACCCGGAAGCTCTCAGCAAATAAGTCAGTGCAGTGAGAATCGATTGGTCAGTGGCTGTTCATTCCAAGTCTTAGATGCACCATGGTCACGTTCCGTAAATAGACTCTAAAATGTTAGTCGTTGGTATATGTATGGTCCTGTTGAGACTTTAGTCCGCCTATATAAGCACATGCTAGTTATCTGTCTGTTTTAAATGTATGCCTGTATGTGTGTGTCTGTCTGTCTATCTGTCTATCTGTCTATCTATCTATCTATCCATCTACTATCGTCTATCTATCAATCTGAGAACTTTATATGGCGCCGCTTCCAGATAACTATCCAGAGGTTATGTCTGCACTTTGCAAGGTTCGTGCACTCAACAAGCAGACTTTGATAGATACATCCAAAACTATTTGCAGATTCTGTATGTGCTTCTGTTTACATGTCTGTCTGTGTCTGTCTGTGTCTGTCTGTCTGTTTGTCTGTCTGTTTGTCTGTCTGTCTGTCTGTCTGCATTTCTGTCAGTTGAATGGCAAAAATTAGGCACAGTAGGCCTAATCAGGTGTCAGTATGTCATATATGAGACAATGAGACGGTGAGACAGACGTACAGACAGACAAACAAACAAACAGACACACAGAGACAGGCATAGACCAAACTGAGACAGAGACAGACAGTGAAAGAGCAAAACAGACAGGGAGAGCGAGCGCATTAGAGAGCGCGAGAAAGAGAGCGAGCTATTATAGCTAGAGATTGAGAGAGAAAGAGTAAGAGAAGGAGAGAGAAAGAGAAAGAAAGACAGAGGGAGACCGTCAGACAGAGAAGTATTGAGACACAGAGACAGACACATACAGAAACCGTGTGTGCCTGAGTATGCGCGAGTATAATCAGTAAATTCAAATTTAAAAGGCACAAAAACCTATTCTTAAACGCCGGAAACAGCATTCTCTGTCGGTAATTAAAATCTCATTCAGCCAAAAGCTTATCAGCCACAGGCTATAAACATGGCGGACACAGCCTAAAATCAGCCTCTGTTACTGTAAACTGCTCCAGAATTATTAGCCATAGCCTCGGGTGCAGGCAAGGACAAAAAACAATCAGCCTATGTTACTGTAAAAACTGCTCCAGAATTAGCTATCTATCCTCTGGTGCAGGCAAGGAGTTTCACGGTGTCACAAAAAAACGCACAGAACAAAACTCCGAACTGGTAATATTATAACGATTTATTTCAACAAAACGTCCGATACAATATACAATACAATACAAGAAGCACAAAACGGTTGAAGCACGAAATACATATCAGAACTCATATGCAATTAGATAGGCCCTGCTATAGCTATATAAACTATATATACATAAACCGAATATATAATTACATACAATAGAAACATGATACATATATATTTGTCTAACAGTAGACCTATATCAGCTGCATTATATAATATATATAATATATATATATATATAGCATAATTTACAACATCATATCTATAATAATAAAGAAGAAACTATGTGTGTCTGTGTGTCTGTGTGTCTGTCTGTTTGACCGGAATGCATTTCCACAGTTTTCGAGCTTTTCACTCCAAACCTTCACTACTGTGTCCGTCTGGGCATGAGACGCAAAGTTGGAAGGTTTGCGAATCTCCCCCACCATGGGGGCCAAAATGGGGGGCGAAACCCCCCAAATTTTTTTCCATAAAATGCAGGAATTGATCTCAAACTTTCCAGCTAGACAGAGGGCCATCGAAACCACCCAGTGGAGTGGTTGGCAAACCCCCCCCCACCATTGGGGTCACGGTGGGGGAGGCTAAGACGGCAGTTTTTTAAACACCTTTTTAACGCTTGCGTGGTCATTATATAATTGGCGAAAGGAGTTCACGAAAACCCAAATTTCACGGGTGGTGTACAGGTGGTTAGGTCGGAGTGTGGTGGGGTGTTGTCGGTCGGGTGGGTGGGTTTGGGGGTGGGGGTGGGAGTGGGGGGATTTTTTCCTCTCCAAAAATTTAAATTTCACCGGTTGTACCGTTGGAGGTTGAAGGGGTGGGGTGGGGGCGAAGATGGGGTGGGGTTGGTGGAGGAGTGGGTTGGGATGGGCGTGATTGGGGTGGGGGCGGGATGGAGGGTAGTGTGAGGGTGGGGTGGTGAGATGGTGGGGTGGAGGAGATAGGGTGGGGCGGTTGAACGGGGTGGGGTGAGGGTTTGGTGTGGAGGTGGAGGTGGGGGTGTGGTGAGAGGTGGGGTGGAGGGGTGGGATGGAGGCGAATGGAAAGGTGGGGGCGGGTGGAGGGAGTCGGGTGTACGGGATGTGGCTTTGGGGGTGGAGGTGGGGTGGCGGTGTGGAGCGTGGAGGGGGTAGGGTGGGGCGGGTGAACTGCGTGGGTGGACAGGGTGGGAGTTTGGGGTGAAGGTTGAAGGTGTGGGTGGAGGTGTGGCGGAGAGGTGGGGTGTGGCGGGTTGAGGTGTATGGGGTGGGGTGGAGCTTTGGGGCGTGGAGGTGGGGTGTGTGGTGTGGTTGGGCTGTTGCCGGGTTGAGGGGTGGGGTGTACGGCGTGGAGGTGGGACTTGAGGTGGGGTGGAGGGGTAGGGTGGAGGCGGGTGGACGGGGTGGGAGTTTGGGGTGGAGGTGTTGTGGGGGTAGGGTGGGTGGAGGGGTGGGGTTGTACGAGGTGGAGGGGGAGGTGGGGGTGTGGTGTGGTTGGGTTGTGGCCGGAGCGGGTCGTATCCTAAATTTCCCGGGCAACGCCGGGTACCCCTTCTAGTATTTATATAAATCCCTGTACAGTATTATAACAGGTCATATTACGTGGGTCTCATTGCAAGTATATTTTATTTATATATATGGACATTTATATAGCGCCTTAACATTAACTTCACGAAGGTGCTTGTCTGTCGTGTCTGTGTGTCGCACGAGACTAGGCTATAGTTCACATGCACTATATATATATATATATAATTATATACATGTGTATATATGCTATATATGCGACAACCTTAGTAAGATTATATAGGCTATATATATATATATATATATATATATACACATTACGGATATATATATATATGGGACGACAATTAATAAGAAACATTAAGACACAGGAAATAATCTAAAAACTGGACCATAGACATATTGAAAGCTGCTTCTGCAGCAAATACGCAAACAACAGCTCATGATAATCATTCCTCTCTATTTATAGCGAAGCTGACACCATGCTGTACATCGGGTCCCTGCGGATAAAGTAACAATGTCATCACTATGAGGCCTACATTTAAAAAAAACACAGACCTACGCACAAAATCAGAAGTTCACTGTAATTAATTTCTCGAAGAACGCTTTGAGAAATGTGTACGACTGTACCTGTACAGCTTTGCAGGTCGTAGATTGCCTCTGCAGGCTATGTAATGTAATGTAGGTTAATTGAACATTTTTACAACGCCCCTTTAAGACATAATTCTACTCAAAGGCATAAAAATCATCATCCTATACGAACCTATATCATCATTGCGAACGACGTAATAATATTACATCAATAATTAGCAAAACAATGAATGTACAGCAAGCTGGAAGGGTCACCAATGGTAGGCCCACACACACGTGTAGAACCGACCAATTGATTTACATTGACAGCTGATAGATGGCGTGTAGGCCTATGCTCATTAGAGTCCCTATCAATACCAGAGGTTGTTTCTTTCGGCGCAAACCTATGGCGCGTGAAATAATTTTGGCGTGCAAAGTCCCTTTAAAAACTAGCACATGCAGGAAATGTTTTGAAGGTAATAAATAATGTTTATGGTTCAACAATAATTATAAACGCTCGCAGATTTTTTTAAAGAGGGGCAAAACCCATTGGTGACTGCTAAAATGTAACAGGAGCTTTAAAAATGTAAAGCAGGAAATTAAGAACATGGGTGCTTTTCGCAGAAGTTTCTAAATGCAAATTTCTCTGTATCACTTTGAATATTATTAGTAGTAGGCTATAATATGACATTTCAGGGCTGTTTTTAAGGAATTTTTAGAACTGCACAACTCCTTCTTTCCTTTCCCATCTTCCATGGTATATTACTTCTAATTGGAGGACAATGACCCTTTTTGCTAGTTTAACTGTACAGAAGTGCTTCTACAACTGCACAAATTCATTTAGAATTGAACATTTTGTACACAACTGCACGTTAAAAAAAGCCCTGTATAATTCAGTGCTCTAGTGCGAAGTAATTTGTTAGCAAAACATAAAAGTAGTAGAAAAATGGGTGTCAATTTTCGAGGGGAGAAAGGTCCCCTCTTGAAGATATATTACAAGCGAGCACCCATGTACAAAGTGATTTGAACTAATCAATAGCCTAAGCCTATTTGTTGATCAATACCTAAACTTTGCAGTTAATTGATTTTGCAGTAAGCTTATAGCCTCCAACTTTTACTCCAGACTTTACAATATCTAATTAACATAATTATTAGTTTAACAACTAACAGGAAGAACGCTCACAAAATCTAAAGACAAACACTTTACAACAGTCTTACAATACAAGGCAGCAAACTGCAAGCTGAAAAATCATAAATTTACACAAATGCTATGAAAGATGGACAGGCACAAATCGCACGACTGACTGACATAGTGGACGTTTCTTAACAGTTACTGTATCTGAAAACTGTGAGGCAACAAAACACAATCAAAACGCTGTTCATTTTATCATGAATTCTACCTCACACAACTCCGTTACTGCTCGCATTCTGACATTGTCAGTCCCAATTAAGCCTTTAGCAGTATTGAGGCCAATCATGTTGTTATTCATCATCCTGGACGAAGTCCTGAGGAAGGTATGTAGGACTATGTATGTATTTATGTATGTATGTATGTATGTATGTATGTATGTATGTATGTATGTATGTATGTATGTATGTATGTATGTATGTATGTATGTATGTATGTGTGTGTGCGTGTGTGTGCGTGCGTGCGTATGTACGTACGTACGTACGTACGTATGTATGTATTGTATTGTATATGTATAAGCATTTATAAAGCGCCTCTTACACACTAGCTATTCAGAGGTGCTATGAATGTATGTAATTTATGTATGTGTGTATGTATGTGTGGGTGTTTATGTGCATACGTACGTACGTATGTATGTATATGGCCAATTATATAGCGCCTTAACAAGAATGTCACAAGGGCGCTAATGATCTCTGGTATCACGCAGTGTATTAAACTGAAACTACTACTACAATTCTCACAACTTTGTAGACAACTGTCTAAAACAGCCACATTAATTGGGCCCACAGCAGGTCCGTAACCCGCCTCTGTTGGCATGGGTTGGGCCGAGTGTAAGAACAACGAACAAGACTTTCAAAGGCATTTGCGAACAGCACAAAGTTTACACTCAACAAAAGATGTTTTCAAAAAGCGATGACAACAACAAAAACACAAAATTAAAGTACACAAAATTCATAAGCACGAGAAGATGAGTAGATGACATTGCAATGACCTCAGCACAGAACGGCATCGCAAGTACAACGGTGTCTAAATCATTAACATACACGCACGCCCATTTCCCCTTGCTCCTACGAAATAAATAAACAACCCCTTGACAAAAAATACGCCAATGTCTCTCCGTCAGGCTTTCTCACCATACACAGCGCTTAAATTGCTCACACAGGAGTGGCGTGTCTACAATAATTATTGTTGTATTATTATTATTATTACATTATCTATCGTGTAAAAATTTTGCAAATCTATGAATTCCTAAGCCTATCTGACGAAACTTTAAAAACGATAGGCTTACTAGCTATTCGCAATTTGGAAATCATAAAAATGTATGAAACAAGAATCACATGATCATTAGTCGATTATTATTGCGACAAAGCACATTTAGGTCATGGGTATTCTCATATTTTGAATGGCGGTTCTCCTTATTTAGGTGGCGGTTGTCATAATTTATTTGGTGGTTCTTATAATTTAGGTGAAGGTTCTCATACATGTAAGTTATGTGGATCACATAACAACCACATAATGTGGTATTCTCATACGTTATGTGGCGGTTCTCATAATTTATATGGCAATTCTCCTAGTCTAGTGGGCGGTTTTCATACTTTAGGCGGCAGATCTGAAATTCCAGGGACAGGATCTGAGATAAACTGAATTTAACCACACCACTGCACAGACCACATAATTTCGTACCTCAATTCACACTCCGCAACTACTGATAAGAAACACCGTAGAGCGTGTAGCAAATCTACAATAACAGACGGAAACGACGATATTAATAATTAATCTATGTACAATCATTCTGCTGAATATATTCAAGTGACCTTCAGGCTGCAATTTCATAAAAACAACAACAAAGGACAGATGCAAAACAATGAGGACACAATTGATCTAATATGTACAGAAATATTGATTCAATAATCCACTGAAACTTAAACGACATCTAAACTTAAACGTTGTTAGCCTGTGATGCACAGTTGTGAAAATGTGAATCTGAGAACTGTTAAAATACTTTAAACTTAAACTCATGTACGCTGTACTGTACTTTTTCTTCAATCCTGAATGAGCCACAGCGCTATATTATGAGAATTCTTCTCATTACTGTTATTTTTATTACTGAAATTGTTATTTATTACTATTATTAATTATCATCATTATTATTATTATTATTACTATCAATATTATTATCATCATTTAATTATTGTTATTGACGTTATCATTATCTGTTACTAATAAGATAATAACAACAACATGATAATAATGATAATTAAATTTATTTGAAAAACTAATACTTATAATAATATTTTTTTTATTTCTCCATTACTATAGTAGGACTACCTCTTCAAGCTGAAATAATAATCATATACTAATACAAACTGACAAGCATGCAGTTATTATTATTATTATTATTATTATTATTATTATTATTATTATTATTATTATTATTATTATTATTATTATTATTATTATTATCATAGCCTAATTACCATAATTATTGTCGTCATTATTAATTCAAATAATAACAAAACAATTATTATTATTATTTGCATTAATATTTATTACTATAGCCCAGTGGCCTGAGACTACATGGGAAACAGAAGTGTGCAGCTGCCCATGGATAGCTAACAAGGGAACGAAGTCCACAGTATAAAAATACTACAGGTCAGCGGAAATATACAAAAGGCAATATCATTGTTTTACGACTGTGTCTGCAGCCATAACCATTTATGCTTTTGGTTCTTTTCACGTCTAGCCATGCCCAAAACTGCGTTCTTGCTTTCTGAGTTATGTTCACTTTATTAGCAGTACAGCTGAACAAATAATATTTGCAATTATTAGTGCTAGGCTACATCACTTTGTTATAACGGTTGTCGCCGTTGTTTTGAATCTTGTTGTTGCTTGGTTGCTGTTGTCATTGTTGTTGCAATTGCAAAACATTTGAAGGCTAGCATGGTTTTATAGTTTACCATAGGTAGTTAGTTACGGTACCTGTTATCTGTATAAAATGAAACTGAAGATAGAAAGCTACGGACTCTGATTACGTATAAGCACAGTTACAACAACATTCTAAATAATACATTTTATTCACAAGTGTTCAATGATGTTCATTGTCTTTAAACACCTACATGTACACGCTAAGTGCTTATCAAGGTAATATTCAGACTTCGAGCCGCTCTGCGCCACTTCGTAATAATTTCTAGATGACAATTTTCATACATTCAGAGACATAATGCGTTCATTTAATAATGTCACTCAAATGAACATCCATTAATTTCTGCTGTAATTCATCCGTCCTGTCGAAATGGTGCAAAACAACGGAGCCAAACAGTGTGGTAAAGTATAGTGTAACTCTTCGTACGAAATAAATACTTCAAACTATAACTGTTATAAAATAGTTAAAACCAACAGTTACCATACAAGTAAGAAATATCTTCTGTAAACACAAACTGACAGATTCATAACAGAATGTGAATCGTTCTATGATAAATGACACGCATTTTCACTGACATGCACATTGCACAAACTGCACATCAATGTAATGGTGCTAAATCTCACAAACTGCATATCAACATAATTATAGGCTTACAGTACTAAATCTCAATCAGTATCGGATATAAATACATGCACGTGCATGCGCAAGATGTTTCAGATACAAAAATAGTAATCAAAGGTGATATCTTACACAGACAACAACTCAGAATATGTAATTGAACAGAATAGGAAACTCAAAGGCAATCGTCAGCCATCATTAGACGACTAAAGTACACCGGAAAATCGCTATGCCACGGAATAGACAAGCCTAAGGCGCTTCATCATAAGCGTGTGGTTATGCCGCTATCTTTAGCAGCCATATCAAATAACGCCTTTATATACATGTAGGCTAACGAAACCGGGCCATAAAGATGTCATAGGCAACTCTAAATTGAGATCCATGTCACGACTACATTAGCCTATATAGGCTAAGTCAGAATTCGTGCCATAAAAGCACGTTTTAAAACTGAGTGTAAGAAAGAAGGTTGTATATAAAAAGCACACAACTCCAAAAATTAAATCAAATTAAGCCAGCACCCGCTGATTTTGTCTCCGACCCATTCGCAATATTTCAACCCACGTAGGCTATATATTAAATCATCTGAAGATATCAAACAAAAACGTCCGCTTGCCAGTGTTTAATCTAGGCATCTTTGGGGGAGTTCCCCCAGGAATGTCATTTCCCCCCAGAAAAACCTAAGAAATATCGAGAGCAGTTGTTCAAACGTAGGCTACGTACGTAATATGATATCCCCCCCAAAAATTATACACGTACATGTAGATCCATGAAGAGAATTGCCGGAGGAGGGCTCGGGGCTTCAAACCCCCAGTCTTTCTTAGAGTCCCATAGTAAAGTCTGTTTTTCACACTCCAATTCCAAGTGGATCATAGTCCAGCCTCTTCAGTAATTTTCCACAATTCTCACACTGCGTAGGCCCTAATATTCAACCTAGAAAATTTGGAAGATCATATTTACATTTATGTGACTATGTTGACATATAAAATTTCCCCGTCAGATGACAGACCTGTGCACCATTGATGTAATTATCCGCCCAAAACGGCCGTTTATCGCGCCCCTCTCAATTCCTCCTACAAAGCAGGAGTACTAGATTAAACACTATCAGTTTACAGATTTCAAAGTGAATTAACACCTTTGTCGTAGCATACACAACATGTTTAACTTCAGACTATACATTACAATGATTACATGATTACAACAGATAATTAGGCGTGCTCTCCCACATATTATTACCAACGACTCTAGGAAATAATCCCGGACTCATTACATCGCTGACGAGAGTTGCACTGCCAAACGTCTCTCGTTACCGAAGCCAATCCCTCGGCTCTGATTCCACACGTGGGCTGCTGCTATATCATAGCCAGCGTAGTAGATGTGATGAATATGACCGTGTACACCCACACACCAAGGCTCGGGTGATAATAATTATCTGATCATTGTCATAATTATTGTTACTTTCGTGTGAGCACGGCCGTCAGAGTGAGAACGCCGACTGCGCTAAAGACGTAGCCGCAGAGGCTGGACATGCACGGCCACGACCATTCGCCGTTGTGACTGTCCTCTTGATTCTGGTAGAAATCTAGAAGGCCATCCTACAACACACACACAATCACATGATTGTAATTGTTCTATACCGTATGCATACTGTATGTATATGGTGATATGCATGTATATTATGATAGTTCTTATGAAGATCACACCTATAAATAGACTTATTACTAGGATAGGCCTATTTGCGTATTCTGCCATGAAGATTAGGGCAGATAATCCTGCTCTGTATTCTACGTTAAAAGTAAAAAGAAGTAGGCTATTTTGATTGATTGGTTGGTTGGTTGGTCGATCGATTGATTGATTGATTGATTGATTGACTGACTGATTGATTGATTGATTGATTGAATGATTGATTGATTGATTGTAGGGGTTGAAACCTCCCAACCTCCGCCAATCCTCACCCTGCCTCGGTGCATGATGGCAGGGTGGCCTGTACCCATCCCTCTCATGCGTAGCTCCAATCGGAACGCAGAACTTGCAATGCTACAATTAGGCTAAAGTGCTACACCGTAAATTACTACAGACCAGTAGTAACAGCCGCCCGGCCAGATGTGCCGCAGCAATAAACTCATCAGACATTTAGGCAACATACGCACCGTCCCTCCCCTTCCTTCCCCAGCAAATGCCCCCCACCTCCATTGACCGCATTAAAAGCAATAAACCGATCCGGCGCTAAAGGCTCAGCCAACCCTCAAAGTAATACGTTCAAACACCGTTAATGAATTCCCGATTCCTTCACTTCCCGATTATGATCAGGAGGAGCAAGGGGCGTGCACCGCTGCCCCAATCAACAAAGCTGATGATGGATTGGGGGATACCGCTGTTGGCATCAATAAGACTGCAGCAGACCAAGATCAGTCCACACACAAAGAACCTTGGTAGCAAACGGTCTGCCGAGACAGAGTATCGCCCAATGAGTAATCAATTTTCGCTGGGAACTACTCCGCGATACATTCCAGGCCTTTGAACAGCTCGCTTTGAATCGGCACGCGCTGCGTAAGCGTGTTTTTACGCTATTATAACGCCAAGACGAAGCCATGATTGAAGGGCTTTTCAAAGGAATTTTTAGAACTGCACAACCCCACTTTCCCTTCCCATCATCCATGGTAAATTCAAGCAGAATAATCCTCCAATCTGATGACAATGATATTTTTACACTAATTTCTTTTAGCTGCACAGAAGTGCTTCTACAAATGCACAAATCCAGGGCTTTTTAACGTGCAGTTGTAGCCTACACAATATGTGCAGTTCTAAATGGATTTGTGCAGTTGAAGAAGCACTTCTGTACAGTTAAACTAGCAAAAATGGTCATTGTCCTCCGATTGGAAGTAATTTACCATGGAGGATGAGATGGAAAAGGAGTTGTGCAGTTCTAAAAATTCCTTTAAAACAGCCCTGCTGCCCCTGCACAAATCAATTTAGAACTAGGCTACACATGTTGTGTACGACTGCATGCTAAAAAAATGCTCGACACGATTGTGTTGAGGCGTATCGAAATTCACCGTTTAAAATCAATATAAATTCAACGACCATAACATGTGACCTAGAGTCCTAGACGAACAGACTGCATCAATAACCATCTTTCTCTTGACCTGAATCACGCGCTAAATTGCCAGCGTAAACAGAAAATAAAGTCTGGGCTCTACAATCTACATTGTGTATCTGTGCATGTTGGCTATTGCAACGGAAACAAACGCGAAAGAATTTCAACGCTTAGCCTATGTGACAGATGGTGTTTGAACGTTTGAAAGTGAGGCAGATATTTTGTAGAAAAATCTATAAATGGGGTAAACAAACCGACTAAGAAGTAGACTAGACTACCATCCTCCCAATTTAACTCCAAGGCACGTGTCTACAATAATTATTATAGCATGGGCCTACTCCATAGATCATTAATGGTTCAAGCTAGACAAGCTTATGTAGTCGCGCCATCGATAGACACCTCATGCATTAGACCCCAGCTTAATGTATGTGACCATTTATATAGCGCCTTACGACAACCTCACGAAGGTGCAATATAACTAGGCTACATTACTTGAACTCTAGCATAGGCCTGCACTACAATGCAAATAACCATTTCAGAATACGCAGGCCTAGGCCTAATATTCGACTCTCAATAGTGTCATCCTTCCTGCTGAAAATGATAATCGTGCGTACATTATATGATCTGCTCTTGACAGCACTATGTCCACATTAATTCAATTTCCTCTACTTCGTGGCCGTAATGCTGATCGTTCGAAGCATGGCGCTAATAAAGCTTTCAGCAAAACGGGTTAACAAGTGCGAAGTCTGCTTTCACCAGACGATCCAATTCGCAGACGAACTCTACAGTAAGGCGTAAACCGTCCTTTGCCGGTCGTAAAGTCGCTGAATCCTGTTGTAATATGGGTCAAAGTGCCCCAAACACCCTGCTCGTGAGTCAGACGTGACAATTAAACGCAATTGGTACATCTGTCGTGCCTCATGTGATTAGAAATCATTGTTCGGTGGTACGACGTCACATGATGACGTCCACTCCCAGTAATAGATCATTCGATACCCAGAAGTTCCGCTGACTAACTTATTCGCGGAAAAGCAAATGGCGGACGTCTACTGTTTCGCGTGTCGCATATAGACGACTTCTTACAAGAAATAGGCCTAAAGATTTCTCATTTCAGTTCTTTGGAACGATTCTTTATGTACATGGTGGGCAAAAAGTGGTATAACTTTTGTTCTGTTTGAAATATTGTGACGAAATCTGGCCATCATTTGTAGATATGAATTGTCTTTAAGCCTGCAAAATTTCATTTCGAAATTCTTACTTCTGACCAAGATATTGGCAATAACTGTAGGGGGGTCTTTTTTGGACACCCTGTAAACTTCGAATTCGACATAGACCTACATCATGACTGTATGCCCTTGCGATCGTTATAAAAATTGCACATGTTTAGATGAAACCGTAATTTGCGTTGCTGGACTATTTTTATGTTGTCAATATAAAATAGAACCTGAATTGATGGAAATAATTGTTTCCGTAAATAGAAGCTGGAATGATGAAACCAAGTTTTTGCTCTGATAATATAAGCGTTTAAGTGTTTGCCTAAAAATAAGTGCATGGGGTTGACGGGAAACACTCTTGCATAGATAGATGTTGGATTGAAGACAACAATTTTTGCTTCAGGGGCCGTCCATAAAGTATGTCACGCTCCAGGGGGGGGGGAGGGGGTCCGAGAAAGTGTGACAGTTTGTGACAGGGGGGAGGGGGGGTCAGGCCATGTGTGACGTCACACATTTATTTTTTTAATGATGTGTATTATATAATTGTCTAGTTTATTTTTTGCAATTTTTGCAATTTTTGTTTTCAAATTCAATCTACATTGAGTTACTGCTTCAATGAATAACTGTGACAACTGTTTGCAATTAACTATTCTACTATTAAAGTCATTTTAATAATGTGATAGTACTTTTAAGTGGAAACTTTACAGTTTAATAGTGAAGTGTGTTTTAGATTAAATTTGAATAAGGTGTTAATTACAAAAAAATTCGAAAATGCGACGTACTTTAGGGGGGGGGGGGGTCCGAGAAAGTGTGACATACTTTAGGGGGGGGGTCCGAGAAAGTGTGACAGTTTGTGACAGGGGGGGAGGGGGGGTCAAAAATGGTCAAAAATAGCGTGACATACTTTATGGACGGCCCCTCAACAGAATTTCGATCGAAGCAATTTTTATAAATGGAAGCTGGATTGATGGCAATTTTCATGGATATTGGTAGACTGCTTACTTACCAACATCAAGCACAGCAGTGCTGTAAAGATATTAAAAGGATTTAACAACGAAAACTACGGGATAAATCCTATTCGTTTCATAGTCATTGAATGATTCAAAGTAGCCTACAATGGAGGTGCCCGGTATCGTGTAATTACATCTCATGTCATTATGCCGAAGATCGAGGCCTAGGCCTACTGTTGTACATAAGATTTATTTCACTACTGTCGTTCACTCCATGTTTGTCCATTTATTCACTCAAATCATTAATATGTCCATTTGCTTTATTCGTGGAATTAATGAATAAAAATCGCCTGTGCAGCCAACTAAATCACGACAAATTATGACATATTGAATGCTGCAAGATTTGTCAAAGATAGCTACACAAATGGCCTCCTCTATAACAGCCGTTATGTAGGCCTACATGGAGTCCCAGTGGTGTAGTGGGGGGGGGGGGAACGCGGGGTAACACCGTTCCCCCACTTTTTCCAGGGAGAATGGAATATTAATAATAATACTACTACTAATATTATTATTATAAAGAGCGTTCCCCCCCCCACTTCATTTTTTAGGACTGCACCATGGACACCCTGCAGCAGATGTAGACGAGGATGCGTAAATAGCCTATAGGTAAGCCTATATGATTTGTAGCCTATAGACTATAATTAGGCCTCTGTGGGTTGGGTGTAGATATTATAGGCCTAAATATATGTTATATAACATATACTAATGCAGTCAATTTCTTTCTTTTTTGATACCAAATCTGAAGCTTAAACTCCAAAGCAAATCTTATTGATCCGTGCAGGATGCATGCAACGAAACAAAATTCCACCTTTGGGGCAGCCAGTCCTAGAGACCAGTCCATATTTAACTGCATGGAATGCAAGAAGACCTGAAGATAACAACAACCTTTGCGGCTGCCGCAGAAAGAGCATAAACCTGTAGTTGTCCATGCATGAAAAACTGTTCTCACGTGCCATGTAATTTACACTCCGAGTCTCCGAGTGCAGCTGCCAATGCCCTGGAACCGTAAGAAATTCCAGAGGTATAATTCCACTGGTGGAACCAACAATTGACTGGCATGTCAAAATATGATAGCCTTTCATGATCTCGCAAACTCAGGTAGGCTATACTTGCCCATGCAGCACTGCAGCAGTGAGGTCTTATTACAACATTGTTGCTGCATAGTGTTGTGCAAGATACGACCTATAGGCCTGGATACGTAGGCCTACAGAATGTACGGTAGGCGTATTTTTCTATAACGTTCGTTCGGTGCGCGTATATAGGCCAACGTTATCATGCGGTAGGCTACAATAGCGTAGACCTACGTTAACAATTTAATATCAATATCAATTCATTCTTCTCGATCTTCCTTTCGTCATCCGTTTTTTTGTGTCAATTTCTTCACACACGTGCATATCCAGGGGCGTAGGCGGCAGGCCTAGGCTATATATAACCAGCTCTGATTGAAAATGGGATGGTTATGAAAGAAATTGTAATGACTAGGAGTCTAGGTCACCATAGATTGACAACACTATTATTGTATTAATGAGAGAGTTACTCCAGTCAACTTGCTACAGCAGCCGCATATGCAGAAACAGATGCCACGTGACCACTATTCGTATTCGGTAAAAGCGCTACTATTCAGTCAAATACCGAATAGCTATAAATTTGGTCCGCTATTTGATCCAAAGCGAATGTTTGGTAATTGTAATTAGGTAAGCCTAAGTCTATTAAAAATAATAAATTAATAATGATGATTATCTGGAAATATCACGGTCATCTAATAACAATGTATCCAACTGATATAGCCAACTCCCTTGGACTTACAATTATTTGAGATGCATGTAATTAATAAATAAAAATTTGTTGAGTTTTGTTTTGGATTGTCAAAAAATAGTTGAGTGGACTCACTGAAAGTAAAATAACTTGTGTTCTGTTTTAAATTTCTTGGTGAAATTTGGCCATTGTACATGTACAACATTGTACATACATGTAAATATGAATTACTTTCAGCCTGAAAAGTTTGATTTAACCATTCGTAGGCCTACTTTGACCGAAATTTTAGCAAAAATCTTAAAACCGTAACGAGTTACTTTTTATGGCCCACCCTGTATGCGGTATGCTCACGTCATTCCAGCACATAAAGTACGGCTGCACTATGCTGTTAAGTGCATGGCATACAGTGTAACCTTAGTTGTCTAGCTAGAGCACTTCTTTCAGACCTTAGCAAAAGGGAGGTCAAATACCAATGTGCTTACACATCAATAAGTTATGCATTATATTTAGACTGCATTGCGTTTGCACGCCCACGCAGTAAGTCTATACCCAAAGAAATTTTACTGCCTGTACAAACTTTCACAGATATATAACGTATACCCAGTGTACCCACCTGATTTTATTATACCCACGTAGCTTACATCATCAAGTATGCCGTTATCAGATAATTATTATACTGTGTAGGTGGCAGTAGGCCTACATTATGTAAACATTCCGTGTCTGTCTGTATAATTATGCCCTTCCTAAGAGATATCTGAAGTGAACTAAGTAAGCCAGCGGTTCTCAACCTGTGGGTCGCGACCCCCTCGGGGGTCGCCTGACAATTTGCCAGGGGTCGCCTGGCCATTTCAGAAATTTGCAAAAGATATCGGCCAAACAGCAATTTCAACAAACTAAAATAAATTTTTATTCATAATTTTGCTATGATTTATCAGTTAGATTGCGGCAGCTAATTTAATTTTTTCCATTTTAGTTTTCAAATGTAAATTCTGCTATTCTTCTAAAGAAACAAAGAGAGGAATATTTTTTGAAGTCTTGACCACCTCTCTGAGCACTGAAATTATGAGTAGCCTAAGTTTTTTAGATGATGGCTTAGAATGTCACGATGCACAAATCCAAAATATTGTTAACAACTGGGGGCCGACACTCTGAAGTTTTAAACCATGACTATCAGCATTGACAAAATTCAGATGACAGTTTAAAAAAGGCTACTGAATGGAAATTTTGAAAACTTTGAGAATGGAAAGAGGACATTTATTGAAGTCATAAACCATGCCTCCTTCAGCACTGAAATTATGAAGTTTTTTATTGAGATTCTAAAGTCTAAACAGTGGGAGGAGACTTAAAGCACGAATATCAGCACTGAAACGATGAAGAGTTTCGTTAAAACGACAGCCTAAAATGCTACCATTGCGGGGTGGAAAATTGTTGACAATGGGGAATGGCACGTAGGCCTACGTCCATTCTCCAAACTCTCCCTGCTCGGCGCATTCATAAGAACACAAATGAAGTTTTTGAAATTGCTAGCATCGCAAAACGAATCAGTAAGGTGAAATGAGTGTTAAGAAAAGAAGAACTATTGAGTAGCCTATTGCTTAATAGTTGCGCAACATGAATACAGAAATTAGAATTAGGTCTTTGTTATGACATTTTATCGATAGAATCAATGAAACCTTGGATGACAAAGGGTCTCCTCAAATCCTGTAGAAAAAAATCTGCGCTATATCTGAAGTTCATAAAAAACCCAAACGATAGCAATAAGCTTAAATTTGTTTCTTATAGAAACAAATTTAAATCATTGAGAATTCAGGCCGAAAAAAATTATTATGCTTCAGAATTTTGTAAATATAGCAACAACTTGAAGAAAACCTGGAACCTCTTGCGTACTCTTATGGGGACTAACGATAATGTAAATAACAATGCCTTATCCTTAACAGTCGACGGAGTGAAGGTTTCTGATCCCGAGACTGTAGCAAACAATTTTAATACTTATTTCACGGAGATAGCCCAGTCACTTGCAGCCAAACTTCCCACTGCCACGAGTTCCTTTGAAAAATTCATGCCTTCGTCACTTATCGAATCTTTTGGACTTAGTGAAACCTCCCCAGAGGAAATTATTCGACTTGGGCAATCCATAAATTGTTCACATGGCAGAGGAGTTGATGACATTGATCCAAGCATTGCACTTCTAACCCTACCCTCTATTGCTCACTTATTATCTGATATAATAAACTGTTCTTTTAACAGTGGGGTTTTTCCACAATCATTAAAAACTGCAAAAGTGGTTCCAGTTTATAAAAAGGGGGTTAAAGACGATGTAACAAATTACAGACCTATTTCAGTACTTCCATTTTTCTCAAAATTTTTTGAAAAGGCCATGTTTGAACGTCTAAATAATTTTTTTTCTAAAGGAAATGTCCTCTTCCCTTCGCAACATGGATTCCAATCTGGACACTCTACCTATATGCCCTTGATGAGTATGCAAGACAAAATTTCCAATGCAATCGAAAATAAGCAGTATGCAATAGGTATTTTTTTCGACCTGGCAAAGGCCTTCGATACTGTTAATCATGACATCCTATTAAAGAAATTAAGCACTTATGGAATCCGGGGTACCCAGTTAAATTGGTTTTCAAGTTATTTTACAAATCGATCCCAGTTGGTTTCCTGCAATGGTGCTCTGTCTAATTTACGGCAAATTAACTTTGGAGTTCCCCAGGGGTCTATTCTCGGTCCTTTATTATTTCTTATTTATGTGAATGATCTCCCAAATGCATCTCCTTTATTGTACTTTATACTCTTCGCTGATGACACCAATGTATTTTACTCCAACTCATCTCTTGAAACCCTATTTAATGATGTTAACTTTGAATTGAAAAATGTAGCCGAATGGTTCCAAGCAAATAAACTGTCATTAAATCTTGATAAAACCAATTATATAATCTTTAAATCACATAGAAAGAGTTATGATGCAGGAAACCTGGGGGTGTGCATTGATGGGGTTCCACTCACTCAGGTAATATCAACCAAATTCCTAGGAGTATATATAGATCAGCACCTAACCTGGAAAGACCACATAAAAATTGTATCTAATAAAATTGCTAAAAACCTTGGAATATTATCCCGTACCTCCCAGTTAGTACCTCCTCAAATTCGTCTCACCTTGTATTATTCACTCATTTATCCATACCTCACTTACTGTAACATAATATGGGCCTCCACCTATAAATCTAGTCTTCTGAATTTAATGAAGCTCCAAAAGCGAGCTATTAGATATATAGGAAATCTGCCCTATGGGACCACGACTGAATCTAAATTCCGGGAATATAGCCTTCTAAATGTTTATCAAATTAGGCAGGTGCAGTTAGGCGAATTTATGTTTAGATATTTTCATGACCTATTACCTTCCATGTTTAAGAATTTCTTCCTCCATACTACTAAGGTGCACTCATATCATACTAGACACGCTGACTCTTACCATTTGCCTCACGCCCGCACCAATATCCGACGCTTCTCTGTTAAATACAGTGGGGCTCAAACATGGAATAAGATTCCCCTCTCCATCAGACAGCTGCCTAGCCTTCGAATCTTTAAGTCAAAATTGCGTGCCCTGATTCTTGACAATAAATAATAATTTATTCTGGTGCATTATGACTATTATTGATTCTCATTACAGAGTGAACAAATCGTCAAACTTTTAAATATCTTCTCCTACTCTGAATAAATTATATCTAAATCCTTACTACCCATGCAGCATCCCGACCATCCAGCGACCTCTGTGCCTTAACTTCATCTAGATCTACTAGAGGCCCTATGATCATCGAATTAATGTGTATTTGTGCTATTAGTTAAGTTAGTTAAGGTGTTTGCTGTTTGTTTTCTTAAATTAGTTTTTTTTTTCACTTATACTTTATGTTAGGACCACGGTACGGCAACCTATTGGCCATCATCATCTTGGTATAGTCGCCCAGGGGACTCACCTAGCGGGGTTGTAAGACCCCTTCCGAGTCCCCTGTGCAACCAACTAGAAACCTTTGGCATCGTTATTTAAGTAATGTTTTATTATACTTATTAACCTTGTGTTTATGATGCTTTATTTGATTTGTTCCTGTTGTTTTTTTGGTTGCCAAATAAATGATTTGATTTGATTTGATTTGAACCCAACAAATAAACCGCAGAGCACTATTCAGATAGGCTTTTCTAACCATCCTAGATGTAGGAAAGCATGACAATGCAGTATTTTTAAGAACAAAGCTGATGATGCCAAGAAGGCACACTTTACTTGAGACAGCGAGTTTGAAGAATTCCAGTTCTAAGCACACAATCAATTTTGTCGTTGGGGGTCGTCACAGCTTTTGAAATGTTAAAAAGGGGTCGCCGGACTAAAAAGGTTGAGAACCGCTGAAGTAAGCCCTCAACAGATATGAGAACATTAGCGTGTGGGCTTCATAATTAATTTTGATCTACGTACAGTAATAGCGCAGTTGAGGGAGTAGGTGAGGGGGAGGAGGAGGAGGAGGAGGAGGAGGAGGAGGAGGAGGAGGAGGAGGAGGAGGAGGAGGAGGAGGAGGAGGAGGAGGAAGCCTCAGGAAGGAATTAATTGGTAATAGGCCTACTTTAACTTGGCCACTGTGAAGTGTGAACACTGCTTGCAGCATTAACAATAGTGACTGCGCCACTGGCAGAAATTGCGCATAAGAGACAGGGTTTAAGGAGGGTCACTGTTCTCAAATGTTTATACTATATATATATATATATATATATATATATATATATATATTAAATGCATATATATATAATATTTACAAAAAATGTATATTATATAATTATGTTAATTTATTATCAATTTGAATGACAAACCGCAACCCGTTAGGCTGCATGTACACCGTGATTCAAAAAAAAGTAAGCCAAATTATTTTTCATATATCTCTAAAGCCTGATGACATATCACGCTATATTTTTCCAAATATTTAGATAAGTGGACCAAGAATATAATTCCAAAATTTCATGAGATAAAGTTGAACGGATAAAAAGATATGAATCTTTAAACTTCATATGCCGAAATTGACGTTCACAAGCAATTTTTGTCAGATTCAATAAAAAAAGTAAGCTAAACTGTTTTTATTATATCTCCAATGCCTGATAATTAATCATAATAAAAGTTTCCAGATATTTAGAGAATTGAACCAAGAATAGAATTCCAAAATATCATGTCATAAATTTGAACGGATAGAAAGATATGAATATTTAAGCTTCATCTCCAGAAATTTCAGTTTTCAGCAAATCTGTTATGGTGTTCGTTGCGGTTTCGATACCCGATAGTTCCCAATTTTGGTTTTCAGTGATCCTGGAGTAAAATTTGACGGAATATATTAACGCAACGTTCTGCTGTGACAACATCTTCCACCTGTTATCGGAAATCTATAGCCCCAGAAGGCTGTTTTCTTTTTCAACAGAACACAGAGCCAATGAAACCATCGAAATGCTGACAAGAGAGACGCCAGACATAATTTCTCCCATATTATGCCTCCGAACAGCCCAGATTTGAATCATGTCGACTATAAAGCGTGGAGCGTGCATGATGAAAGACCGAGTCTATACCAGACAACAATCCATGATATAAACGATCTGAAGCAACGCTTGCTGGAAGTGTTGGATGGCCTGGACCAGAGGATAATCGACGACGCTGTTGCCTAATGGCGCCAGTGCCTCAAGGCTTGCGTGCAAGCTGGAGGATGACACTTTGAGCATCTTATTTAATGAAATAATCAAACCATACTGTTGGAGTCATATTGTTAGGTCAATTCTCTACATAGCTGGAAAATTTTAGAATGATTGATCATCAGGCATTAGAGATAATTATGAGAAAACGTTTGACTTACATTTTACTGAATCTGACGGAAAATTGCTTGTAAACGGCAATTTCGGCATATGAAGTTTAAAGATTCATATCTTTTTATCCGTTCAACTTTATCTCATGAAATTTTGGAATCATATTCTTGGTCCAATTTGCTAAATATTTGGAAAAATTTAGCGTGATATGTTATCAGGCATTAGAGATATATGAAAAACAATTTGGCTTACTTTTTTTTGAATCACGGTGTACATTGTAGGCTACACTCCGAAAAATCTATGCTCGCGTTCTTACTGCTCAGAGCTCACCATGCACGATTCTCTTCTGTGGAGTTTCCATTGCCGACGGGTTTACCAGGTCGTCGTGAAAAGCGCGATTTGGGCTACTTTTCAATTTGACAACCCCTCTAGCACTGTTGCTCGCTCAAATCTATTAAAAATTCATTAAATGCATAAGAATAGTGCCTTTTCAAGGGTCTACTCAGAGGTGTTCCCAACCTCAGCATGGAAAAATAAAACTGTTCAGATGAGAGAGGAAAGCCGGGTAAGAATTTTTAGAAAGGGAGCGGAGTGTCAGAGGAAGACCATTCCAGGTGGATGATCATGGTCCTACCACCGAGAAAGCATGGTTCTGCATAGTGGAAGTACGAGCAAAGGGAACTGAGAGCAGACTTTGTTCAGCCGAACGAAGGTGCAGAAATGGCGAGCACTGTAAAAGTTGGGCTCACAAAGGTAGGCAGAAGCAAGGCTCAATCACTTCAATCAGTGCTAAATCACTGCCATATAAATAATTATCTCTATTGTGTTGTAGGCTACTCATCCTGACTGATCACCTGAGCCTTAAACAGAGTTTCAACTTGAGAATAGATTGCATTACGACTTAGCTAAGGGTTGTATTAATGAAGGCAAAGTTTTAATCTGTTCTAATCCAATGACTTTCGTTATTTTAAATTTCATTCACAAAGCGTCAGTTCATAATCCGTTGAAATTCTCTGGATAAAATTCCATAGGTTAGGCCCGATAGGGACAGAAATGTTTCAAGGGAAAAGACCTGTTACCTATTATAGCCTACCATGCAATAGTCAGGTGATCTTTGCGACGGACCGGTTATGCCTGTTATAAAAGCACGTTAATGAAAGCAATGCGCACGAAAGGATCTAATTACAGAGCACCTGCAGTTCCGCACATTATAATCTATTGATTGATATTTAAAACTCAATGGATCCGTGAGAACTTGCATATCTGATGGAACAGCGGGTATACGTCGAATGGATTTTCTCATAAATAGAAACGTTCCGATGTGGTTCGTCGGTTGCGTGACATTTTCTTAGTCACTCGCGTAAAGTGAATAAAATTATATTTTCGGACGTTGCCAGGCTGTGACTGGGTCAGCGGAGTCATGGGTTTTTTCACCTTGTTGACTGCACTGTGTTGTGACGTTTAAACTAAATGCACTGCACTGCGGTTGCTTTTTTATGTGGCGAGTACAGGATGCGGAGAAAAATACAGTAACATGAAACCAGTGCTTTTTTCTCAGCCGGAACTTTCAGATGTCAGATGTCTGGTATTCCAGAACCTGTTTCGGCTATTAAAATATAACTTAGTTGTAAGTTACATTTTAAGCTATTCAGTTACTTTATTTTAATTTTAAGTGATAAGAATAATATTAGATCACTTTCCGGTTTTAATATGTTTTGAAAATATAAGACTCAGGTTTAGCTCGTTGAAACCCTTCCCTAATGGATCTGAATTTGTTCAGTAAGGAACACTTTTATAGAAAGAAATAAAACATTGCCTAAGACCAAGCATAATTGCAAATGTAATACATCCGAACTGGTTGCTCAGCCTACATAATAACTATGCTAAAGTGGCACACAACATAGTACATATTGTTACTCACGTCTGCCAATGAAACAACCATTGTTAATAATAATTACAGTGGTTATAGTAAGGCTCAGTTATCAATTCTGCCTTGGGCTTGAAAGTTAAATAAGTAAGCCATATATACATCAAACGATAAAGCATGGAACACAGTACAACACACAACACACATGCACACACTGATCCTAGTGATGTGCATAAACAGTTGTAGGTCTATTATACTGAAGCAGTCTAGTATATCTCAGACATAATAACTGCCTTGAGGGCACGCTTAATGCTCTGCAGGAATGCTTTCCCTATGTAGTAACTCACTTTTTAAACCTTAATATAATAATCATCAACTGTAGTCCATGGAAATTTTCCAGTGCTACCCGGGAGGTCCTTACACTGTTGCACTCCATGAAAGCCCCGGTATACGCATGTACACATACATACTTAAAAGCTAAGCGCTAGGCAAGGGCTTGAGCTCATTCATGACCATTGCACCAAGCTGGAGTATTTGCCTTGAGATAGTGCAGGAACAACGCGATCTGGTTGCTATTGGAGACAACGAGTGTTGCCTGGTGACCATGAGTGTTGCTATGGGAGACCAGAGAGGAACAGAAACAGGAAAAGGTTTTTTCTAGCCTTCAAGTAATTGACACACTTTTATTACAAGAGTCGAAGAAGATTCTTCGAGACACGTTTCTGCATGGCATTCCATTAGCTCATGATTATTATCAGCGTGGGCGGATTACGTTATATATATATATATATATATATATATATATCACGTGATTATTCGTATATAGGCCTATATACACCTCCAGAATCAATATATATATACTGCTTACTTTAACGCTTTAGCAACGAGAGTCCACTGACAGTGACGGAGAATCCAATGCAGCTGGTCAATAAAAGGTTAAAAGGTAATTGATTATACAGCAATTTCGCACAACTTGCACATGTATGTAAGCAAACCTTTTGCAATCAGCGCATGGAAAGCCAGCTGAGCCTCTCGTTGTTTGTGTTTGCTCGTCGTAAGAACTTACGTGAGCTTAATTACTCATAATGTGATGAAGTAACTACTGATTATAGTAGAATTACGTCCTCGTAAAATTCGTCCAGATTGCTTATTTGCCATTAATAATGTCTTCACAATCCAGAAATAGACACAAACACACACACAAACACACACACGCACACAAACACACACACACACACACACACACAAACACACACATACACCCACACGTACACACAGGCAGCAGACACTTTTAATTTCTCTCAGTCCATTCATAACCACCTCCAGAATCAATGAAACGTCCACGTTGCCAATACCTCGGTTGTATATACATATATATAATATGTATATATATTTATGCATATATATATATATGCATATATATATACACACATGCATATAAAGTCATGCACATATATACACATATATATGTATATACATACACGCATAATATAATAATGTTGCCAGGTATTGGGAAGGCGAACGTTTATATGTATATAACATATATAAATCATATGTATGTATAAAACATATATATATAAATCATATGTATACATATATATATATATACATATATGGTGGTTTTGCTAGGCAACCACCCGACATGTTGTTACCTGTCGGCCACACACACACACACACATCAATACAAATGGATTTCATAGTATACACACACACACACACACACACACACACACACACACACACACACACACACACACACACACATCAATACATAATGGATTTCATAGTACACACACACACATCTGCATTCTGAGTCTATAGTCGGCGGAGATCAATAGACAGACATTGGATCAAAGTTAATCCCATGGATAGGATTAAATCAACAACATTATCAAGGTGATGGAGTGTTCAATTGTTCAATCCCTTCTCCTTATAATTATATAGATCTTTTGGTCTAGGTATTAACTCTCGAGTTAACAGGACTGAAGTAAACAGCTGTTTAAATGTACACTATATTTATACAGTATTTCCTAAGTAGGCTATGCAGTGTGTAATTCGGCCACTGGTTGTTCTCTGCCAGTGCCGGTCCCAAGCCTGGATAAAGTAGGAGGGTGACACTAATATCATCTTTGATATGGCAGTGTCGTTAACCATGTAACAAACTCTGCAGTGTTTCCAAAGTTTGCAGTATAGTTTCTTAACTACGAGTAGACCCAGGGCTTAAAGTGTGCCAGGACGGACATGGGCGGCGTCCATGCACTTATTTTTAAATCTGGACGCCGTCCTGCCACTTATTGGCCAGCACAGACTGAAACGGTAAGAGGCGTCCTGACACTTCTTTTTAAAATGTAAGAGGCGTCCAGGCACTTATTTTCATACACTTTATATAGGCACTGAGTAGACCTAAGCCAGAACCATCCGATTCTGAGATAACGACTATGCTATTCTAAATCTAACCTGTTCTAAATAAATGCCATCAACAATAACACAAAAACATAACGTCATAAAGATTGGATTTTTCACTGCTTCCCACTCTGTCTGCTCTTTTTCCAGACTAAAGAGTCATGCATGCAGTGACCTTCTAGAATCTTGACTCACCTACTGCTTGGTATCTATCCGAGCACGCGGCTTTCAGCCACACAACAGCAGTGTCGCATCAAAACAGACACTGCCCACATTGACAAAGAAACACCCCCTTGAAGGAAACTTAAAAACCGCTGAATTCGATATACCTGGTAGGTTAGCGAGGCACGTGTATTCTTACAGCAAGCTATACTATAGCATTTACCAGACTAGCAGAATTTTCTATGGTACGTTGTGTCAGCAGTTACTGACGTCAGCACAAACTAATTAATTAACAATTAAAATCTTTGTTTGAGTTCTCTGTAGCCTACTTTATTTTATTTTAGTATCATCATATCATTGGGTGTTTAGAGCACCATCATCGTTATTAGGCTAATCGTTATTAGTGTTTAAGTAGAATAGATCGGATAATAGGCTACCACTTCAGAGTTGATCTGTTCAAAAGGATTGTATCAAGTGAATTTCAATGCATCACTTGTGCTTTCAGCTTTAAATGGGGAGCGGTAGTGCAATGGATAACACGCTGGCAAAGAGAATGAGAGGTAACCAGTTCGCGCCCCGTATAGGTCCTTCCAAAAGACAGCATAATTATGAGTCTCAGTTTTAAATATGTGATCTACAATTCTACATACTATAATGCTGATGCAACATTGCTACATTATTATACTTTACATCAGTGCTACATTATACGAACACTGATACAACTGTGGACCTTGAGTGCAGGACACAAAGTCTGGCTTTCCCATGTGCATGTCTACATGTGAGAATTTTGATCACCTTATTTGCTTTTTCTGAATGTTACTTTTCGATGATACTCCTTAATGAGACTGCACTACGATCACCCGACAAGCCGTCGGAACAGAATATCTCTGTTAAGTGCGGTGCTATTCTTTGGCAGACAAGTTAAACTGACATGAATGTACCTGTCTAGCTAGGGCATCATAAATCAATAAGGCCAGGAGTACCATATGTGCTTTCTGCTTGAAAGCACATCTTTCTAACCAGAGAGCAGTGTTATAAGAGCACAAAAATACATGCTGATGTAGGACATGCACCTTTATGATATGATTCACCAGTTCCCAGGTAAGAGGAATTTCAGCTGCACCATGCCTCTATCATAAATACATCTGACCTGATTATGTCAAACGACTTAGATAAACTATTGTGCATTGTACAGTGGACACTGGTGCCATAGATGTTACTAATTGATTAATAATAGCAATAATATTACTACTACTGATACTACTATTGCTGCTGCTAGTATGTTGTCTTAAAAGATATGCTGGAGCATTCCGGTTGTCAGGTTAGCATTTTCTACAACCCAACTTGTCACGAACCGCAGTCTATCCAGGCTATATGTCTTGATTTCTGTAAGTATGCTCATGAAATCCACACTTTGTTGAGCGTCTGGAAATTTAAAGACATGACTAACTGGCCATAACTCACGGCTGTTTTTAAGGAATTTTTTTAACTGCACAACTTCTTTAGTTTCCCATCCTCTATGGTAAATAATAACTTCCAATCGAAGGACAATGACCCTTTTTGCTATTTTTAACTGTACAGAAGTGCTTTTACAACTGCACAGATCCATTTAGAACTGCACATTTTGTGTACAACTGCACGTTACAAAAAGCTCTACCATAGCTTAAGTGGAGGAGCTGCGTTGCCCGATGTGCAGAGCTGCACGGGAAGGACTAAGGTTCTAAGGATAGCTTAACTATTGACAGACTAAGGCAGCCAAATATACCGAATGGTCGCGTTACCTTACCTGAGAGGTATAAGAACGAACCTCACAATATGGGAAACTCCGACACTGCTGTTTTCTGAGAGTGCCAGTCCCAAGCCTGGATATAGGAGGAGGGCAACACTAATCATATTTGATAATTACGAGAATGTCGTTAAACAGCAACAAGCTCGTGAGATTCCATCAGCAAATATGCCACGTCAATACAACGCAATCCAATTATGATAATTCCGGCCTAGAAATCTCAAAGGGGCGATTTTAAGCCGACAACTCGAAACATAAAAAACATAATTAAGCCGCAAACGCTTCACCTGATGTACTGTATCAATCAATCAATCAATCAATCAATCAATCAATCAATCGTAATTTATATAGCACCCCTTCAAGGTGCCTACTCAGAGGCGCTCCCGGCCGAGATCAAGCGAAACAAAAAGTCAAACCAGTCTTCAACAGTTTGTGAAATTGAGAACAGTTGTAGACTATATACACGTATGATAAGCATGAGCATTCGACTTTTTATTGGCTCTATAGCCTGATGCAGCTTGCGTTTATTATGCCATGCCTGTTACAATCTGTACACCAAATGCGAATAGCAATAAGTCAATAAAGAAGAATATTCTAATAATAATCAGCATTACTCACCCATCCTCCATTCTTCTCTATCCACCGACTCAGATCATTGTCAATGTACAGAGCACTCCAGTTCACGAACTGGTCGACGACCGCCGGCATTTCCTTCCCCACGCAGTATGCCGCCAGCCGGCCGCAGAAGGCAAACAGACCGACGATGCGGCCCCAGTTGACGGTCCCCTCAAACAGATGCTCCACAATTGTCCTGAAAGTCAACTCTGCGGTTTTCGAGTCCGTCAAACTCAGCGGGCTGCACATCTCGCTGAAAACCTCAGAGTATCGTCGCTCAAATTCGGCTCCGAGATCCCTGAGGGCGATTCGAACCAGGCTACCTCGATGCCCATCGTCCTCACCACTGGGTCGAGGGGGTCTCTCGCGGATCTCCGCGGGAATTGGGAGACCCTGAGTGTTCAGCCGGTACTCGACGTAGTCGGCGACCAGCTGGTGGGTGAACGCGGAGGCCACGGCGGACCGAGGTGTAAGGGCGGCCGCTGCATCAGTCATGGCTTCATGGCTGTCTGTTCACTCCTACTTACAGATGGACGTCGGAGACTATGAATGAAACACGGCCGAAAAGGGCAACGACTCTTAGACTACCGATCGGCGGAGTAGCCTACGTGCGTAGGCCTGCACGGCAAGGCCCGTGGGCAGCTCTCAGGTTCGCTCTAGCCCGTCGGCCTGTCATGCTCCTACGCTGGCTTTCAACCTACTTAGCGAGAGGCCTGTGTGTCCGCCGAGTCGATAAGCCCGCGCGCACACCAAGAAAATAATTTATAGTTTCATCAATCGATGTTGGGCTTACGCTGATACGGTCGCTAAACAAACATGCAAATCGCACTGCTCTGAATAGGATATGCGTTTCGACTTATCATTTTAGCATCAAGGTTATCACCGGAAATCGAGTAGTCTGGCTAGTCTGGGATTGGTCTACCTGTAACAGTATGAGAATTGTGGAAAAATAACTGGGGGGGTTGGCCTATGATAAACTTGAAATTTTGGTATTAAAAACATACTTTAACATGGGGCTCTAAGAAAGACTGGGGGGTTGAACCCCCCCAACCCCCCGGCAATTCTCACCCTGACCTGTAACGCGCAGTAGGCTATGGGAAGTATTTTCATTTAATGTCGTGTGACTCGTGTCACTAGTTGAAGCGCAGTCATGTCGGGGGGGTAGGGATAAGTTTTTAGTCTTGTTTAGGCCTACATAACAAATGCATCGTTAATTCTATTACGAAAAATCGATAAATGCGAGAAATTGAAGCGGGATTTTTAAAAATCAGTAGATTAACATGAATTGAATTTCGATTAATCTAGCCTACCTATTTATCTGAATTGATTGTAGTCATTTTAACCAGAGCATTGCCTAAGCCTTAGATAAAATGACCAGAGAAGAAGCATTTGTATGTAGGCCCACCGTACATTTAAACTGCGTGGGTGTAAACAAACCTATTCGTGCCATACCACGTGCAGTTTAGCATGTACCCGTGCGCAGTGTCTCCTTAGCTTTGCTCCATTCATAAAATATTGACCATAGATGTATATGCCCGAACTTTTATAGATGATTTCTGACCATAGATGTATATGCCCGAACTTTTTTTATAGATGATAGCTTTCTATGTTATTCTCTTAAATTTGCTGTGTTATTTGTTTTATTAATATTAACTGTTTATTGATGTACTGCATTAATTGAAAATGTTTTTTGGGTTCAATAAATAAAATGAAAAATGAAAATGAAATGAAATGAAATAAAATGAATAGTGGCACAAAACTAGAACGTGTGCCGCCAATATGGCACCAGTCTAGCTAGTAGCTCTGGGTGTGGCTTGTGCGATTAAAACAGTGCGAATATATTAATACAGAAGGCTAATGACCACTGATCTCAGGTGTAGGCTAGCTCTTGATATCATCGTAATGCTGCGCGTTATAATATTAATGATGCGCGCCATAAGAACTAATATAAGATCGTATTAGTAGGCTACAAGATAGCACGAGCTGCTCCTCCTTGGCAATAATTATTTTTATTGACCAACTGTGCCTAGACTTGCATAATTTCTGTGCCACCCTCTGCACGTTTCAAATTATTAGGCCTATTATTGCGAATGTCGATTCGTTTTTGTTGCCAATAAAAGAATAGCAAACATTGTGTATCCAAGGACGTCGTCAGCTACGCTCGGCTGATAAGGCTCGTACTACTACCACAGTATAAATAACAAATTATAATAATTTTTGTTTAGGCCTACACTTGGCTACTAATCGAGCCTTTTTGTGGTTGGTCCAGTGGTCTGGAATGGCCTTTCTTTTGAGCTACGCCTACACCCTGGGACTCTACCAGGATCCTTCCTTACTAAATTTAAAATTGTTCTTTTGGGGCGCGTTGGAGTTGGGAGCACCTCTGAGTAGTTTTTACACTAAGGAGCGCTATATAAGTATCCGAATGAAAACATACTTACTTATTTCCGCAAGTGTTATAATTTTACAAACCAAAACATCTATGTTTACTAACATCTATGTTTCACTAATCTTTGGTAAAATGTGCGCGCCGATTGGATAATGATGGCGGCCAATGGCAAAGTGATTGACTGTATCCTCATTGCGCACCGTGTTTATTATTAAGGGGGAAGTTTGAAAATGTCTACAAATGCAACTATATAGCCTGAATTCGGTACAGATCTGGAGGAAAGTTTTCAGAAATTTAGCGATTCGTTGGAGGTACTTTTGTGTGATAACTTCTAAGCAATGTATGCAGTCTAACGTGGTGTTGCCACCAAGCGAGTAACTGCGCTGCAAAGTGATGGCGCTAAATCTCCTTCCCTCTCCACTTTTTTCGACGGAAGTCTATTTGCATTGAATTGATCCATTGTTTCGTAATACTAATATCCAAACTTTTAGAGCGCCACTCAAAAGCCAGACGCAGGGCATCAGCTTATTCACGAGTGCTGTGTCAAGTCAGAAGGGGGTTGTCCAGCAGAGTAGTCGAAGACGGTCGTTATGAATTTATGATAAAACTCAAGACTGACCATGCTCCAAATTTTACCTTGCACCGTTTGTACGCAGACTCACCTTTTTCAGACTTTGTATATATTGGGTGCCAAGTAAAACCTTCCTGCTCTGACACTGCGTCATTATCACAGATGCACAACAAAGCTGATAAGTTTTCTGCTTGCAACTAGATGCCTAATCGATTTAATCTGCTATGGTATAAGTACATGTCTGTGGGTCAGTCTGATATCCAGGAAACAGTTTTATAGAGATCAGCCGAACTCCCGAGATTATTCAGAGTTCAATGAAATACATGACACAATGGTCCTGTTAGTGCTGTCGATAACACAGTTTAGTGTCTGAAAATTGTTAGATTGTGTGCAGATCAATCTCTGTTATCCGCCCAATATTCGTATCGGGTTTTGGATATCTGGACCACAATCATGTCCAACGTTGTAATTGAAACCAGGCAGTGCAGTACTTCATGGTTTCCTTTTTAAGATGCCAAGCCAGAATTCGAACTGCAGGTGGCAAGTTTTTGGTGTAACCGTGTTTGTCATGGTCATATATGTTCGTTAAAATGAGATGTTGACATGTTTTATTTGTGATTTTCATTATTTGTGATATTTTTTTATTGCAGTCCATCTATTCTGTAATGTCTGGAAAGAAGGTGAAACCGAAGACGATAAAATCCGTCAGTAAGAAAGATCTGCTGACGCTGGTTTGCGAATGGGATCACTGCATGATCATTTTCGAAGAGATGACGTTCTTTATTGATCACGTTACACAACACCTCAGTGACCTTGGACTGTCCGTCATTCCGAGAGAAGAACTAGAATCTCAGGAAGGTTTGCAAGTCAATTTTAAAAAAATTAACTTCAATTATAAGGAACTAGCTGTACCCGGCCACATGTTGCTGTGGCAGAAAAGACCGTCCTCTGCCTCCAACCCTCCCCCTCACTGGAACATGATGATGCCGTCCATCCTCATTTCACTGGAACACTGGCAACAAACTGTAGCGAAGTTTCATTCTTATATATATAGATTGCAATGCAAAGCAGTTCTTGTAATTTGACATTTTGAAAATGTGAAGTATGATCTGCATGGTATTTCACATGTAAATGTATATGTTCTTCGGTAAAACTACATTCATTCATTCAGAATTTATACAGTGCTTCTTCAAGGGGACTGCTCAGAAGTGCTCCCGACTCTAGCACGGCAAAAAAGGAGACTTTTGAGTTTAATAAAAAAAAATTCATGGCTTTTACCCAACCAGTTTTCAGTGAATTGATCGTGTCTGATGTTGTATGACGTTGGCAAACTGTCTTTGTTTTTGTTATTATTATTATTTAATATTATTATCATTATTATTGTTATTATACTAAGTGCTTTGTTGTTCTGGAGTTAACGGTCCTCATTGGTCAATTGTGCAAATGTGCTCAACATGCAGCGACGCTCTTTCTCAGTGGCTTTACCTAGAACCTGGAATGGGCTCCCTTTTGCTCTCCGCTTGGTGCCTAGAGGTCACACCAATATGTTTCTTTCTTGCTTAAAAACTGCCTTATTTAGCCGTTGTTGAACTGGGAGTGCTTCTGAGTAGATTACCTTGAAGATGCGCTATATAAAAGCGCAATAATAATAATGATGCACTCCTGCATTTATGCTCAATTTCTGGTCTTCCGCTTGTTGTCAGGTGATTTCAAATGTCACTGGAGGGACTGTGGACACCGTGACGTCTTCTTTCAGTCGATGCTCAATCTCATCCGACACGTCTATTTCCACGCGTTTCACGTCAAGCTGAAATGCGTCGGAGTCAACCTCATGCTGAGAAACAAGCTCAACGTTCGCAACTGCTGTGCGCTTAATCGCAATACGATTCCAGACCTGCCGGAAGCGTTCACCTGCGGTTGGCAAGACTGTGGGGTAAGAGGGTTTTTGTCTGTCCCTTTTATTATGAACGACCCATTTTGCTTTAACCCTTTACCGATCGATGTTTAGTAATGGTATGGGAAATCCTATACCTTACGGTTGTTTGTATGTGCACTTGTTATAGCGCCCCTTCAAGCTCTACTCAAAGATGCTTCCGAATGCAGAGCGGACACTGCATTGGAGTTTCACGCCGTAGCGCTGAGCAATTGTGAGTGAAGGACTTGCCCAAGGTCCTTACGTGGCGAGGTGGATTCGAACCTCAAACCTTCCGGCTCCAAGACAACGACGCCACCACTACACCACCGTGCCCCACAAAGGGTTCAGACCTCTCCATTGACCCAATACCAAAGCCCATTTTTCCGCTGTCTCAAACTTTTTTCTCTAGGTCTTTCACACTGGGAGCACTGTCTCTGACTGGTGTGTACTGTGAAATTGCTTTATAAATCGATAGATTTGTTTGTATGTGCACTTGTTATAGTGCCCCTTCAGGCTCTCTTTCTCCTCAGAGGTGCTCCTGAATGCAGAGCGGACACTGCATCAGAGTTTCACGCCGTAGCGCTGAGCAATTGCAAGTGAAGGACTTGCCCACGCGGTGGCTTGAGGTGGATTCGAACCTCGAACCTTCCGGCTCCAAGGCAACGACGCCACCACTATACAATTACTAGCAGTTCTTTTATTTCTAATCAATTGTTATGTAATTAATTGATTGTTATTATACTTATAATATTTAATAGTTTTGATCATGGATCCAGAATTATAAAGTTTCGCTGCTACTTATTTTGGTTGTTAAAAGCGTGCTTGTCTTAAATGTACAGGAGACTCATGATAATCCCGAGTCATTCTATCAACATGTTGCCGTCCACTGCGAGATATATCCGAATGGGAATTTTCCACCCGGTGGATGCAGGTGTTTTTGGACGGGTAAATGGTTCACGATTTTCTGTAATAATTTTTTGTCTTACGTTGTGCGGTATTTTTTTGTTGAAATTCTCATGACTCTCTGGAGACGTGTATGTGCATGCAGTGTACAATGTGTACATCATTTTAAAGTGCTGCTTATGCTATGGTATAAATTGGTATCAATATGGATGAGTCGTTACAACAAACAGTGCTAAGAAGAAAGTTGGTTTTCTTTGGTCATGTTATGCGTTCAAATGGTTTGGAGAAAGATATGATGCTGGCATGCGGTGAAGGAAGGAGAAAACAAGGGCGACCAAGGAAAAGGTGGTTGGACGATGTTCAAGAAACAACAGGAATGAATCTGGAACAACTAAGAGAAGCGACATCAGAAAGAAAGCAATGGAGAAGGCTGGCTATGACGATCGCTAGAGTTCAACGAACTGACAGCGCAAGGTGACAAGGTGGCTTATGCTATGACCCAGAATCAGTTGAACGAATGACCGTGACTAAGTCCTTCACGCTCAATATCTCAGTGCCATCAAATGATAATAATGATCAAAATAATGATATTTAGTAATTAATAATAATGATTCGTCCGGAACGTAGTTCAACACAACCCCAATTTTTTTTAATCCCAAGGGATAATATGTACCTTGGGTGAAAAAATAATAATAATTATACAACTCTGTAATGAGGCAAGTCTCTGTGGTTTAGCTAACTATTTTCGTAATTAATTTAAAAAATTCATATTTCAATTTTAAGTTTGCATTTATTGGTTGGCCTTATGATCATCAGTTGGGCCTATTTTGGAATGATTGAAAACGCTTTTAGGAACGTTTTAACTAACTTTGTAGCCTTAATTTTGATTGCTTGCGTTTCTTTTCGTACTGCATGAGCTTAAAACGAAACTTGATTAAATTCCAAGAGTGCATCTTTGTTAGGCTCGCTGTTATTTCTTACTATACTTGTGCCAGGGCTGTTTTAAAGGAATATTTAGAACTGCACAACCCCTTCTTTCCTTTCCCATCCTCCATGGTGAATTAACTGCACAGAAGTGCTTCAACAACTGCACAAATCCATTTAGAACTGCACATTTTGTGTACAACTGCACGTTAAAAAAGCCCTGACTTGTGCGTTTCTCGTGTTCTTTTCCATGTAGGGTGTGAAGTCGTGGTTAAGAGCAAGCACAAGCTAAAGGAACATTTGCGAAGTCACAGTCAGGAGAAGATGATGTCATGTCCAACATGTGGAAGTCTCTTCTCGAGTGCCACCAAATTCTTCGACCATCTTCTGCGACAGTCGGAGGGCAGCGGTAAATAATAATAATAATAATAATAACAACAACAATGACGATTTCTATGGCGCCGTAACACAGCCATGCCGTTACAAGGGCGCCTAAACAGTCTTTCATTCGTCTCATAGCCGAGTTAAGCCGTTTCTTTTCTATATTGTATTGTGTTTGAGCATTTATAATGTGCCTCTAGTAGAGTGAACTGGTCAGAAGCGCTCCCAGTGTGCAGGGTCTTGCAAAGAGAAACCGGTTTTTGAGAAGAGAAATGAAAGAAGAGATAAAAGTGTCGAGCGAAAACAAGGAGAAGGCACATTTCAATTGAGGCAAATTATCGTGATTGAGTCATATCAGTTCTAAAGCAAGGAACAAAGAGTTCAAGTCTGTTGGATGAACAAAGTGGATGGTGGGAGGAATCTGGTTGTGTATTTTGAAGCCTTCTGCATTGACTGTGGAGTCTGTGGTAGAAATAAATTCATACCTGTCGGCAGGCTGGCTGTATTGTAATTATTGTAAAAGAATTTATTATAATCGCAAATTTATATAATGCCACTCTAAGGTAAACAAACCAAAGGAACCATGTACACAACAGCAGAAAATCATGATCTAAGCAGAATGGTTTAGAAACGCTAACAGATATGAGGCAAAGAAAAGATCAAGAAATTTTTTCGTGCAGATTTTGAAAGATTGCCGTTGTTTGCAAGGCTGGCTTCGATGTAAGGCGCAGAATGTGAATTGACTTTGCCTGTGCATAAAATGCATACAATTGTGGTTTTTCTTCCAGCTCACAACTATCAATGCTCACACTGCAACAAGCGTTACTCAAGCGAACGCCTGCTCAGGGATCACATGCGTCATCACGGTCAGTTACACGTCGTCATGTCTTATATTGTTGTCATTGTTTTGATGTATGTGATGCTTATTTTAAATTATAGATTGTGATGACCAATACTTGGCGATGAGCTTTGTGGGGTTATGGTTTGGTGATGATCATGAAGACGAAGATGATGAGTTATCTGCCCGAAGGAAGGTCCGTTGGCTTTATACCAACTGGGGATGAGATGAGTGAGGTGGTTTCTCATTGCCTTAAGACTCAATCCTCACAGACATTTTTAGGTCAGCAACTTGTCCAGGGTGACTACACAGTACACAGTGGCTTGGCACAGAACATTCCACTACATGACCGTGTCCGCAGTTAAGGTTTTTCAGTGGAAAATGGTCTTGTGCCTAAACATTTCAGGAATCTCATCTTTTTGCCTCTTCTCGTTGACTTCTCTCTGGATTGCTATATACACCCCCCATCTTTTCTGAAGGCCTATGGTTTTATCGAGTTCTAGCACTGGGTGCGCTACTCTACTGACTGGCCATGGCTGTCAGCAGCACTGCAGAAATTACTCATCGCATTACATTACAGTCAGTTTTGGTCTGTTGATACTTTTAGTGTACCACTACAAGTGTCCGTTCTGTGACATGACATGTCCCAACCCAAGCTCACTTCGAACGCACATCCACTATCGACATACGGAAGACCGAGCGTACCACTGCGAGACGTGCGAGTACAGGTGAGCGTTGAGCAAGTGAACGTTTCAACGAGATCTAACTCACTGGGTGTTTCCACTTGGAGGGTTTCATGTTAAAAGATTTAGAAAAACCATTTTGGCGGTGCTGATAATTAATTAGAGACATTCTTAACATATGTATAGCAGTGTATTTTATAGACTGATCCTTTTAATTATTTTAAATTTGGCAAGCAACGATAAAGTGTTGTCAAGCAGTTCTATGTTAAGGTGAGATCGCTCACTACAGGTCATCGAGAAGCAGTATATTTGAGTGAGATCAGTATTTGTCGTCAAGAAATACTATTTGTCATCATAAAATACTAGCTTGAAGTCAGTTTTAAAAAAATTTAAAAAAATTAATTTGTCATCAAGAAATACTATATATTGCGTAGAGTCAGATCAGTATTTCTCATCAAAAGGTGCTAGTTTTTTGTTATATCAGTATTTGTCATCAAGAAATACTCTGTTGTCCAGAGTCAGGTCAGTATTATTTGTCATGAAAAAGTACTAGTTTGGAGTCACTTTTGTATTTTTCATCACTAAGTACTAGTTTGGAGTCAGTTTAGCATTTGTCATCAATAAGTACTAGTTTGGAGTCAGGTTATCATTTTGTCATCAATAAGTAGTAGTTTGAAGTCAGTTTAGTATTTGTCACAGAAAAGTACTAGTTTGGAGTCAGTTTGGTATTTGTCACAGAAAAGTACTAGTTTGGAGTCAGTTTAGCATTTGTCATCAATAAGTACTAGTTTGGAGTCAGGTTATCATTTTGTCATCAATAAGTAGTAGTTTGAAGTCAGTTTAGTATTTGTCACAGAAAAGTACTAGTTTGGAGTCAGTTTGGTATTTGTCACAGAAAAGTACTAGTTTGGAGTCAGTTTGGTATTTGTCGTCAATAAGTTGGAGTCAGTTTAGTTCTTTCTTGCCGTTGCTATGTTAGTGGAAAATCTGCCGTTGACCTTCGTCGACACATGGAGACACACGATCGCGACTGGATCAGCTGCGAAGTGGAGGGATGCGAATTCCACGCACGCTACTTCTGGGAAATGAATCTTCACAATCGCAACGTTCACCAGGCAAGTAGCGCCATCTGTCTTTCAAGAGACTAATTTAGTAAATGAATAGAGGCACCTGATTTAGTCGTCGTTTTACACTTCACAACGCCTAATCTAATGGGTTCTATTTTGCCTTGTGTATTACGGGTAAAAATATTAGAATTGTAAGCACTTATAAAAATAGCAATAATTGCTATTCTTGCTACTCATACATGCACACCGCCTGCAATTTTTGTAGTCCTGAGTGACCATATGTACCTGAGATAATGGAATAATTTTATAACGATTACCTAACTGTTATTCCAAGAAGTATTGAAAGACTTGAAAAAGTTCAGATAGCGATCTGATTCAAAGAGTTAAAAGTACAACTAGCGATCTTATTCAAAGGGTTAAAAGAATAATTATCAATCTTACTCAAAAGGTTTTTATTTCATTTGTTGATTTACAGCGTGTGTGTGCACGCGCTTGTGTGTGTGTCTGATTAGAATCACTTACAAAGCAAAACCATTGTGGGAGCGCTCCTGAGTAGTAACCTTGAAGGAGCGCTATATCAAATTCTCAGTAAATAAATAAATAAATAAAAATTGTAGATGTATTTGTGTATATCTGTTCGTTGTGCTGGTTAAAACATGAACTTTGAAGTCGGACACTCGGTTTGTTTATTTGACTTACTTATGTTGCTGTCAACTGCTTGTGGTGATCAGGGCGCTGAACTTGGTAAATACGTCTGCCACATCTGTAATAAGAAGTACCTGAGGGGGTCACGCCTTACCAACCATCTCAAGAAAGCGCACAGATTTAAGTGGCCCTCAGGTCATACCCGGTTCCGGTACGTAAATTTGGCACCATTGTTTTCAAAGTTCTGTGACCATTTAATTCACTTTTCGTTTGCATAAAGAGATATGCACAATTGTCTAGGGTTGTCTACCGAGGCTTCCAGTCCTCTTCAGTTCGCCTCCTCTTTTCCATCCACCTCTTGGGTAGGAAATATATCCAGATTTCTATGCTCCCTAGCCATCTCATCTATCTACCTATCTCAGGAATTTATATAGCACCTTTTTGAGGCAGCTATTCAGAGGCACTGTTGACCCAGGCACAGCCAAAGAGGAGTCTTAAGCAGTTCATAAAAGAGTTGACATGTCCCATGAAAGGGAACGCTGGCCAAAAGGAAGGCTGTTCCAAACAGATATACCCACGATCGAGAAAGCCCTCTTCTGTTTGATAGATCTGTGCATATATTGTCTGCGAGCATGTGGAATCTGGAGCCACATAGTCACCTCTAGAGCAAGCTGTAATGAGTATGTACACTGATAATGGGAAGACGAGATGGTCCGAGGAAGACAGGCCAACTGCCGTCGAATGCCAAGGCCGAGAAAATGAAATCGCTAATTTCCTCATACCCGTGGTTGCAGGCCCACATTTACGTGGGTGCTAAGAGTGCCCGCAGTTATAAATATCTGTGTGGTGGACTGGCGGTTTGTCCGAGTGGACATTGGATGACAATCACAGAACATGGGCCGCCCTCGCTGGCCTTAATGCGACCCTGCGTGGTTGATCTACATCTTCAGTTATTTAAAAATATCTGCTATGTTGCTTGAACTGGATCAGTTTCCGAACTTTGTCCCTCGCAGAATCCTTCGAGATGTTGTTGGCACTGTGTGAACGCTCAGATAAGCAGATAATTAATTGCCTGATAAAGTTTGGAGTTTGGTCGGAGGGTGAGAAAGATCTTTCAAAACGGATCTAGCCCAAGTTATCAGCCATCGGTTAAGCGATGATCAAACATCTGCTTATTGCAAGAGATAAGGAATTGTGGTTCGAGTTCGTATTGTTCATGGTCGAATTGAGATATCTTGGTGCGCGTGCAGATCAGAATCAAATGCACATGTTGCTAAATTTTTTAATCATATTTGATGATAAAAATTATGTATAGTGTTGTTATGTAATAGGAAAAGATAGGAAGTAGTCCCTGAAATTAACCCAGGAGGCAGCTGTGGGTATGAATTGTTAGCAACTTCATTTTTTTAGCCTCAGCATATGAGGGGAGTAGCCAGTCCTCTCCCTTGCTGTCTGATCTTCCGCCAACAGTGTATGGTTGGTGTACGTATTACAGCTGAGTTGACTAGAGGGTGCATGTGGAGTAGAAATCTTGGAGTTAGTTTCTGCCCTTTATGGGGTTTGAAGTTTGAACTACTGACATTTCAATCAAGAGTCCATCACACTAATCACATAGAAGTAGGCATTGCATGTCATTTGAAATTTTTTATTGTATTATGTGCATGATTTAAAAATAAATTTGACTTGATTTTATCTATGGATGTTGCACATTTCTTATCATTTACATACACCAAAATCGGTCAATTAAAGATTATTGTTATCTTATCTTTTATTGGTAGTAACAAAACATCAAATAGCATATTCGTGTCTGTAGCCAACTAACATATCCAGCCTCACATTTTAAATCCATTTTCGGTTTAATTTCTTTTATTCAGATACAAGCAGCATGAAGATGGCTACTACCGACTGTTAACCGTTCGATACGAAAGCTTAGAAATGACGGAACAGTTGGTGAATGTCAGTTCGACGTCTGATGGAACTGTAGTTGTTGTTGTCCAGCCTGACGCTGATTGTGAGACATGATGAATTTTCATTGGTCATGTATGATCTGTTTCCAACTGTATTTCGACTGAATTATTTGAGCCTTGGGCATGAAAGACCAGCCAGTTTTCTGTGTTAAAAGTTTAAAACCCAAAGTAAATTATTAACTGGAGGAAATTCGTTAGTCATGTATGATCTGTTTCCAAGTTCTGTGTTTCAACTCTTTTCGGTTGCAGTATCGGTTGGAACAAGACGGGTTTCCTCTTTTGCATGACCATTCATTTCTGTGGCCAACCGAAAAAATTTTCCTCAAATTTAAATTCATTTTCGGTTAAATTTCTTTTATTCGTGAAGATGGGTACTACAGACTGTTAACTGTTTGTTATGAAAGCTTAGAAATTACAGAACAGTTGGTGAATGTTAGTTGAACTGAAAATGTAATATATTATTGTTCTGTTTGCCTGAGTACAAAACTTCATCCTAAACTTCTGTAAAACCAAGCTGTAATTAATAATAATAATAATTCATTTTTTTAGTAATCTGGTTGACAGACGGCAACTGGTTACAATGTACAGTTATGCAATTGAAGCAATTTGCAAGAACACGAATCACTTATCTTAACTGCTAACAGAACAGACAGCCTGCAATACAAGGGTGCTAATATTAGCCTGCAAAGCATGTCTATCCAATGGGGTTACTACCAATGATCTCCTAGTAACATGTTGATGGTAACTTGGTAAGCAACAAAATAGCGAACTGCTTTTAATAATGTGCTGCTGGACTGAACATTTGTATATAAAAATGAAAGTTGGTCGAAACTGTTGAGCCTTTTACGCATGATATGTATATAGCCGCTTAATAATATGGCATCTTTTAAGTACATCTTGGTAGTCATTTGAAGCCTTTTCCCAATTGCAGTTAGCTGCATTATTGTAGAACTATTTTTCCTGGCAAGTACATATTGTGAGGCACAGAAAGGGAAATGTGTTTTATCAAAGGTTGTCATAGTAGGCTATGCAGCTGTTTTTATGTACTTTCCTTTAGTCACCGTTTCTGACATTACAGGCTTGGAAATTTCGTGTAAAGTGTTTGTGTAAATGAATGGTGCTTTTTCATATGGAGATCATTAAATAAAATCGTTAGGTCATTTCTCTTATCGTTATTTGTATTCTTCTGATAAGGTTAACTAAGAAGCTTTGTGACCTACGATTAGACAGAAAATAGGCACTTGCAATTATCTTTCAGAGTTAACATAACAGGTTTTAAGCGTTTCAGAAGATGTTTATTCTTTGTTTGGCCAGTTGACAATAGAATCAGTTTACCTTTGGAGCACTTGAACCAGCAGCATTATTTTGATTCTAGTTAGTTACATTGGTTATGGACTTTAACCCTTCAACGACCAGCGTGTGCTAAATTGCATTGAAAACATGAAGGGTTAATATGGCATATGTCCCAAGCTCCTCTCGATGGTGACCTATTTAACCCTCAGGCTACCAAGCTTTTTTTGTAACACTGACTACCAAGGGGAGGGGGTGGTTACCACCCCCTGGATTTTGGGTTTGGTTTGAGATATCATAACTTGTAATGCACCATTGGATTCAGCATTAATTTCTGCACAAAATGATATATTTACGTGTATTATATATGAATGCACCTTGAAATTATGAATTTTTTTCCATGGACACCAGTAGGTTCCACAAAACGTGTACTTTATGCGACCTGGTGGCAGACCGGCTTAGTGTTGAAGGATATCACCTGATCAATTAGTTGAAAAGTAGCAGAATAGTAATTAGGCGTAGAAAAAAAATTGTTGTGTTTCCGGTAACCCGACCGACCCATTTTTACGGCCGCGACTCAAATATTTTTGTAAAAAATGTTATTTTAAAAAAAATTTAAAAAAAAAAAAAATTTTTTGCCCAACAAAATTTAATTTTTTTTTCAAAATTTTTTTTCAAACATTTGTATTGACATAACATAAGAGACGTCAACAAAATGAAATTGAATAGGACTGTTTCTAGAGCAGTTTTAGGTGCAGACAGTCGGGAAATAGGCAGTTTATACTTGCTTAGAACACGTACTTTGTTTCAGCGTGCAAAAAAGACTAGTGGGGTATACTTTTTCGGATAGTCACTGCATAAAAATATTTTACCAAAATAAAAATATTTTCCGACCTACCTACCCAATTTTTTTAGCTATGTTACCGGAAACACAACATTTTTTTAAAGGCCTTATCATCATCATTCTTCAGTTCCTGACATCCGTCATGGTTGGCAGCGATGGTTACAAATAAATGACCTTCGGTGTCATCAGTTATTAAGTCCTTAGTGTTCGTTTAAGTTATAATTATTTTGTCCACATTTCTATTATCTGTCTATCTTAGTACTCCTTGTCTGTAATAAGCTAACAATTACGCTCTTATCTGCTGTAGGCATATAGGCCTACGTCTGACAGAATGACATTCTTGACAGATCGCTCTGTGTGATGAGAATTACTACTGTGCCAAGTTGCCAACATTGGCCTTGAATGACAGCTGCAGCCTTAGTTGAGCTCAGATCTAGATTACTAAAGCTTCCCGATGCCAGCTGTAGCATAATTTTAAAAAATATGGTGTTTGCTGAAGACTGGATGAATTTGATCCTCTGGGATAAATTCTTTCAACGGAATTTATTGAGAGCTACTTGAATAATTAGAAGCGCTCTGCGCTAGCCTAATTAACTAGCCTGTTCTAAATGCAATTAAGATAAGGAATTTTATTTGTGAGCAAAACATATCTTCAATGAGGTTTATCAAGGTTCGCGTCTGCATTAAATTAGGCCTCTGTACAATGTAGGCCTATACATGGACTATAGGTCGATTCCGCTATTGTTCGCCCATTTATACGTGAACACTAGCCTATCATTCTTCTGACCTTCTTTGTCTCAAAAGTTCGCCAACAATAAGAAGCTTATACAAAAGAAACGCACACTTTGAACATTTCATGCCCTTTGAACACGTCGATCAGTGGTTTCTTCGAAACTCCAAGTTTAAGAATAGACCAATATCGTGGGACCAGACTGCCTATATATATAAAATGTCAGCCATAGTAAGGCAGTGTATAGACAATAATTAGGCGGCATTTACTGCCAGTTAGGCCTATAGAGGACTATCTGCCACTAAATTAAGGCCAAACTCAGGGACGTAACAAGGATTTTTCGTTTTGGGGGGTTTAAGCCTTGATCATGACGAGTGCTGTAGTGTGTTTAACCGTAAACATACAATTGACGTCCTGGTTTTTTGGGGGGGCTTCAGCCCACCCCCCCAAGCCCAACGCTAGTTAGGCTACGTCACTGGCCAAACTGTCACGGAGCCCACAATGTCATCATGAGTTGTCAATTTTTGTCACTTATGGTAGCAAGGCGAGAATTACCGCGGAGGTTGAGGAGTTCGATAATCCCTTGTCTTTCTTAGGGCCCATGGTAAAACCTTTGTTTCACACCTTAACTCCGCGTGAATTACACATTGACACCATCAGTTATATTTATGCAATTATCATACTGCCTTGTGATCCACATCGGCATGTTGGTTAGATAATATAATATGGTTAGCCTACAAGCAGCCTGCATGGGCTTCTATTCTCCCTAAGCAACCGAATTCAATCCCTCTCCCCCCCCGCCAGGGTCGGCCTTACCCTCCTTCCCCTCCCGATTTAAAGTGTGTTTCACTGGGCAACAAGTTGCGCCCGCCCTGTAGGCCTATAGGCATGCAGTGTTTAGGTGTAATCCATAGTTATATAGTCGAGTCCACATGGGCCGAGTAATGCTGTTATCATCATCATCATCATCATCATCATCATCATCATCATCATCATCATCATCATCATCATCATCATCATCATCAAACATCATCATCAAACATCATCATCATCATCATCATCATCAAACATCATCATCATCACCATCATCATCAATATCCTTAGGCTCAATGCCCGTAGGAGTCCGATATGCCACTCTCTGTCTGAGTCTGTCTCGCGTCATGTTGCCCAGCTTCAACTGGTCCGGTCAGCAGGTCTGCTCCATACCATTAACATCTTGGAGCAGATAGACCACCTTGTCTGATTGAAGAGAATATTGGGAGAGAGGCATGAAGGACAATTTATTAACCTGCATGGGTCAATGCCCGTATGTGTCCCACGCTCTCTCCTCCAACTCTCTCCACTGGTCTGTCCTAACCGGCCTGTGCATGTATGCTCCACATCATGACACCTTGAAGCATCTGGGTCGCTATGTCACTTGTGTCGTGGTTTTTGCGGATTTCAATCGGCTTGGTCTTTCGCTGCCAGTGTATCGCCACCCATCTGGCAAACCTTCCTCCTTTTGTCCGGGCTTAGGACCGGCACAGGGACGTTGTTGGTTCCCTGTGGCGGATGATGAATGCAGTTTAACGTCATGCCCAGGACTCATGCTGTTATGAGCAATATAAATACAAAAACAGTTCTTAAATTTTTCTGGCGGAAAATGTTACCGGTATTCCTGGGACAGGCTGGGAGAAGCCTATAAATGTAGATTAAACACTGCTGTACTAGTCTTATAGGCCTACTATAGGGATAGAAAGTTTTTAGAAACCTCTGGTTACAAGAAGGGTTTAATTTTCAGGCATTATGAACGCGTGGGTGAATACTTAATATAAGGGAGAGCGGGGCAAGACGCCCATGCTAACGAATATTTGAATTTTCAGGCATGAAAAATTGATTGAATTGGAAATAAATTGGTGTGGTACAGGCCTACACTGTACATGTATGACTCCTAATTATAATCACCAAGCGACAGTACAATATCTTTTCATTTATGAATAGGCCTATTTAGACAAGAAAAATGCATGACCTCAAAATGGGCATCTTGCCCCATGCATGGGCAACCAAACTTCAACAGCATCGTTCCATTTCATTTCTAGACCCTACTCTCGCACGTACAGTCTCCATCCAGTCAGGGTGAGAATTGCCGGGGGGTTGGGGGGTTCAACCCCCCAGTCTTTTTTAGAGCCCCATGTTAAAGTATGTTTTTCATACCCCAATTTCAAGTTTATCATAGGCCAACCCCCCCAGTTATTTTCCACAATTCTCATACTGCATCCAGTTCTTCATTGGCCTCCCTCTACCACGTCTCCCTCCGGTGTCCAGATCAGTAAAAAAAAGGCAGTTGATGAATACCATCCGGTTCCAATCCAAGGCATCGACTTGAAGGTTAAGTTGAGCAATGTGACTGTGCTCTGGTTGATCTGCGATGGTGCAGAGTCATGTGGGCTGAACACATCTGGGTTGTAAGGCCAAAGACTGCAGTGTTGAGAACCAAGTGACTGCCTTATTTAGACCTCATGACATTGACAAAGTTCTGCAACTCTGTGCCAAGAACACTGCAGCCATGTCCTGGCTTTATAACAAGATTACAATTACATTTAATGTCTAGTAAGTGTTTTTCTGAGGATTCTATATGAAGTAATTGCACCTTCCGCTTTCTTAGCTCTCCATTCCGAACTTTCTCAAGTGTCATAGTGTCAATTGTTCCAATCCATATATTCCACGTCTCCACGATCGGGGTTTCTCTTGTATAGGCTTACAGTAGCATAATATTTAACTAACCTGGCTAACCATCACTAATAGAAAAACAACCACAATAGACTGATAACATTCTACATGACTGTTACTACACGGACCTTCCAAATTTGTATACTAAATACAAATGTGATGACGGGGGCAAGATGCCCAGGGCGTTTTGCCCCCGAATGGGAGGTTGCAATACAAAATGATTATAAATTATCGTCCACATATAAACCGAAAATTAATCCCAACATAAAGTTCGGGAGTGGTTACTAAGCACACCAGATTTGTGACTTTATTTTAAAATGATTCTACTAATCTGACAAATCTGTAGACCTAGAACTGTTGGGAGCTCTAAGCAGCAGAGCCCCTAAAACAGACTTTTAGTTATACCGACTGTCCAACAGCTTTAATATCACAATTACTGATATTAATATGCATGAGGCTGTGCCAGTAAATAGACTACTTGCTTAAAACTTGTTGGGAACGCTTAACTATGAAAATAAGGGGATGGGCATCTTACCCCGCAGAGGTGTCTTGCCCCGCTCTCCCCTATAGCCTACATTGTGCAATACTGGTTCCATGTCGTTATTCAGTCGGAAAATGTAGGCCCTACCAACATGCATTTTTCCGCAGATCTGAACCTACAGCCAATTGTGTGCACGCTTGTACAGTCCAATAGATTACAAATGAGTTTTGTAACCTAATTAGGACTAAGTCAGCCTTATAGGCGTACATCCTCAAATTACAGTAATGTTAGTTGTGACAGATCTAGCTGGGAACATTTTCAGCACAAAATTATTGAACTCTTAAACGGAAATGAGCATAAGCTATATCAATAACTATAGGCACTTAAAATGACAGACAGCGAGAACACGCAGGTAGGCCTAGTGGGCAAACAATGCTTCAGTTCACCTCTGTAACTGCACACACTATGAGCCGTGTGGCCTGTGTGGCTTCATTAGCATAACATTCGACACGTTCGGTCCTAACCGTGCCAAGTCAAGATATATGCGTTTGTGCAGGCAAGGTCGACGAATAGGCCTAAGCCTAAACATCAATGAACTGCCAGATTTATATAGGCCTATGAGCTGTCGTCAATTATTAATAATTATATCTGAATCTGCTAAAACGTGGGGCAGCTGCAGTTAGCGGTGCCATTCTTATGCACTGAGGAATGAGGCAAGTCGTACCCCTTGTCCTCTGGGATCAAGGCGAGAAGCGCCAGAACGGCGAACCCTGCCAGCATGTAGGTCAGCTTAACGAAGTCCGCTTTCCCGTGTCCCAGCTCTTCCTGCAGAATCTCGAAGAAGGTAACATAGATGAACACTCCGGTGGCAAGTCCCTGCAGCGTCCCGTTGAGTATGAGCATGGCCGACGTCTCCTGGTTACCCGACTCCGTCAGGGCCATGCCGATGATCATGCCGATTGGGACCATTATCGAACACATAAGGGCAGCGACGACGATCTTACTTGTTCGCCTGTACGTCTTTACCATCTGCATGCCCAGACTGAAGGCGATGACGACCTCGTGAGCAATGATCGCGGCGCATAGGTTCCAGACGGCCGCATTCGTCTGCTTCAAACCAATACTCAACCCCTCGAAGATGTGGTGCATGGACAGGGCCAACAGCAACACCAACGATCTCGTTACTTGTAATTGCGCATCATGATGATGGTGTCCTCCGTGGTGTTGCTGTCTTTCCTCGTTGTTTACGTCATCGCCCGTCACGTGACCGTCAACATGGCGGACGTTCAGCTCCTGTTTGTATGTTTTTACATACCCGTTCGACGGCGTTCTTTCTGAAATGTCCGCGTAATTCGCAGCCTTTCCGTTTGCTTCCAAATCTTTGTTAGTCGTCAGTTTTTGATCGGCGTACATTAGCGAAAGTGGACGGCCCCAGTAGTCCGTGGCGTCTGCCGGCGTGTCGGTGTACCCCGCGAGTCTTAAGGCTACCGTACTGTCCTCGCGAAGACTGGCGGTTTTCGCAGTCTGTTCGGGTTCTCCTCCACTCTTATTCTGGCACGAGTGGACAAAATTTTCCGAGAAGACCATAAGGAAGAACCCGCAGACGATGATGAGATCAGGGACTGGGTAGGTGATACCCAACGGCTCAGTGAGTACCTCGTCGAGCAGCAGACGAACATCTGGAGCCATATGGATCATGTAGACCCCGAGAAAGACCCCACCACCGAAGCACATGAAGCAGCTGATAATTCGTTTTCCCTTCTCGCCCCTTCGAATGAACATCCGCGAGACCTTGATTGGCAGCAGTGTGAACGCAAAAACCACGACGAATATGATTAGCAGAGCTATCAGTTTGACCAACCACCGCTCCATCTTTAGATGTTGTAGACGCCAGCTTCCGAAAACTATCAGCTCCTACTTCCGGCCAATCAAAATGTTCAGAGTTCGTCTTAAATCGGATCTGTTGTCGAACTCTGTGGGTCCAATACAGCCGAGATTATTATAACAGTGTGAACTACTAAAAATTTGTCCAGAACTGCAACGATTAGCCTACTCAGTGTATCCTCCTTGTTGTCTGTCAACGTGTAAACCTATTAGGAGTAAACAGCTCTTTGTTCTGATGGTATAACAGAAGTTTCCATCCACTCTATACACAAATCCGTCCTCACGTGAAAATTTTAGATTCGCCGGAAAGCTTTAGTACCAGGAAAGTAGGCCCATCATCTTGCACTCTGATCATAAACAAAGTAGCCTAAAGTTCGTTAAACGCGTAAACACACCGCAGACACTCGGTAACAATAAACTTCCACTGGTCGTAGATCTGTAACTTGCGAAATCCCTGTCACACCGGCGTACATGTGGGCCTATGATGGTCCTAATCCTAAAATTCTATGTGTTAATCTGCAACAATAGCAACAATCGAGTACTGATTAAGCTGTCGGTTTATCATGGGTCAGCTGTTTATTTAAAGCGTCTTCCGAGGTCGCCGCCACTTCAGTTCAGGACAATCGACTCTTTTTTACGAATACGATGCAAACGACACGTTCAATACCGTTCTTCACGACTGTCGGCAATATCAGTTTCACACAGTATCGTCAAATAGAGAGATTCGCAACGACCTGTACTCTAAAGGATGACTATTTGACCTGTTGTTTCAAGCCGTATAAGCAGGCCTATATACGGGGCGTTCGGAGGGCTCACGTGCGTACATAGTGTAGGCCTGCGTAATCTTTCGTCGTAATCTTTGTCACGTAGGCACTTGAAATTGGCGCTCGAAATCTTAAAAAGCTAAGAGTTCGTGAATAAGCTGGTGCCCTGCGCATATTATAGCCTGAGGTGGTACTTTAGGACTTTGAAGTTCCAGAAGTTTTTCCACGATTCCATTATGAACCGATTGTCTCCAACATTTATTCTTTTAATGCATTATGTTAGCCTAAGCGTCGCTATAGCCAAGCTGTATTGTTTCAATCGATGGCGCTGTGCATCTGTGAGTTCTAAACTTGACTAAGGTCCTAACATATTCGTGCAAATGAGGCGCGGTGGTGTAATGGGTACGTTTGTTGCCTCAATTGCAGCCGGAGAGTTGCATTTCCGAATCCATCTCAAGCCGCCTCGTAGGGACTTTGGGCAAGACCTTCACTCGCAATTGCTCAAGCGCTTCGGCGTGTCTGCGCTCTAGTCGGGACCACTTCTGAGTAAGAAACTTGAAAGGGCGCTACACCAAGTGCACACACATAGGCCTGCTGCTTGTCAGTTTCATCAGTTTTGCCATCCGGTTCAAGGCGACCGCTCTATTAAAAAAACGACCATCATAGTCCCCTTTACTTGACATAATGTAGAGGAGCGTATTGGCCTACGCGACAAATGTCGCTTGCGGCGTCAGGTAGGCATGCACTTATTGTAGTAGGCCTATTATTGTCCTGTCGTTACAGCCTAATCATAATCTCGAGCAGGGGCGCCGTTAGGCGTACGCACGTACGCACGTGCGTACAGCGGGAAAAGGCTAAAAAAAATTTTTTTAAATTAAAGAATTAAAGCGTGAAATATTATAAGCGATGAAATTCTATTTAATCTATTATCTGATGATACCTCATAATCGCCAGTAGGCATATACGGTATATACATACATTATGGTGCCGACTCTGCGAGGCCCGTGAGTGCTCAGCACCGCCAGAAATTGGCCATGCGAGGCCCGCCTATGCTTGGGCACCACCATAAATCAGCCACCAAGATTTGCTTTTTAGGGAGTAAATTTTCTCTTCTGGCATTGCTTATCTATAAAATCATTCCGTCTTTTATAATTTTTTGAATCTCAGTTAGTCTACCTTACTATTACTTCAGTTTTACCCCATGCAGTAGTCTGAACTCTGAACTCCATTGGTCTGCAGCCAATCAGCGAATACGAAGAAACGCCGAAATCCTGCTTATAGGGCCTATATATTTTTTCGATCCGCTTTCATATTTTTTCATTGCGCACGATGGCGACGATTTTAATTACACTGATTCCTTTTATTGTACATGTACATGCTCAATATAATGGTCCTCACTGCGAGAGTCACCTCCCAGCATCACAAAAGCGGGATATTGTTTTGTCTGCGTTAACAAATCAGCCTTCACTATAAGTTGTCAAAACTGTTTGAAAGACTAGATATGAAAAACTATTTCCACAGTGTTAAGATTGGCTCACTAAATAGTGGCTAAATGTAGACAGAATTGTTTGATTTCTTGTGCAAAGTTGAGTCTGTTGACCTAGGCCTAATTATAGGCCTAGCCTATTAGGGAAGAGTGCTTCAAGATGCCTATGCCAACGAAAATTGTATTTTTCTTCCGTGTGGATTCCAAGAAAAGTACATGTTGATCCAAAAAGTGTTCAAAATTTTTTAAACAATTGGGAAGAACATTTGTTGAAGTCTTTAAATCATGTCTTTAAGCAATGAAGTAATAAGAAACTTTGATGAGATAACATCTTAAAATGTCGCTATTTCAGTGTGGATTTTTTAAACAACGGCAAGGATGCTTTTCAAGTATTAAATCAGCGGTTCCCAACCCGTGGCCCGCGGGCCAAAAGTGGCCCGCGAGACCTCACAAAATGGCCCGCCAGGCCTCAACAATGGCACTCTTCTCAAAGAATTAACAATAAAATATGAAAAATTGACAATTTGGACTGCAGGATAGAACATAATGATATAGAGTATTATAGACCTAATAATTTTCTATTATAAATTATTTTATTTTGAAGTCTATAAACATCAAACATTCTACTTTGAATTAATTAGGCTATAACAATTTTTATATGCTTTTAGTTAATTAAATTTTAGCATTGTGGCCCCTAAATGCCCTAATGTCCTTTAACTAAGAAAAAGTGGCCCTCGTGTCCTCCAACTTAGAAAAAGTGGCCCGACAGTCAAAAAAGGTTGGGAACCACTGTATTAAATCATGACTATGATCATAAATTTTGTCAAAATGACAGTCTAAGATGCTACCATCACAGTGTGAAAAAAAATCGAAATTTGGAGGAGCACATTCCTCCTCTAAACAGGCGCTGGGCGCTTCGGCGATTGTCCTTAGACCGCGAATTCGTCTCCTAAAACCAGGACCAGAGGTAATTTCAATAACTCTCCTATAAAAAGGGTCCAAAAAATTTTCCGCGCTCGCGCGCGGATTTCTCCCCCATTCTAAGGTTCTTTGGGCACCCCTACTCTTCGGGTCAACTCGGCGCCTATGCATACATACAGAATTATAATAAGCTTATATAGGCCTATATAAGCTCGTATCGATCGCTGTTCGCTTCATATTAGGCCTATTTTGTGCAAGTTGTGCGTACAGAAAAAAAATCCTGGCGGCGCCGCTGATCTCGAGGTTAATATATAATTTATACTACAACGTCCAATGAAAACCAGTCGCAGGAATCCGCTTAATTAGGCTATGTCTATTTACTGACGCTCGCCTAAAAATCGGTCAAGGCATGGCCTACCGTTGAAAAAATCGCACGTGGTTAAGTAGGTTAATTATCGTCGATCTGATTAGCTGAACTGCTAAAGAGTGGAACATTTTAATTATAATATTAACAACAGTAGCCTACTGATCAATGTCTTATATACAGGGGTCTAAATGCCTCAGGCAGTGTTTAAGCCTAATCCAGACATCTCTGTGGGAAAGTCCCCCCTCAGGAATGACATCCCCACGAAAAAATCTAGAGCTGTTATTTACATGTAGGCCTACACAAGTGATATCCCCAAGAAAAATTATACAAGTAACATTCCCCATCCCGGAGAACATTTGGACAGGTCTTGTTTACAAGTAGGTTATTCTTTAAACGTTGTTTCTCGGAAATTTTTTGAGAGAAAGACTTCAAAAAGGTCACCAGATTGAAAAGTATAAAAGAAGGTCGTCAGAAAAATTCGACCGCCGGTTAAAGGGTGTCACACATGAGCGTCTCAGTGGCTGCCGTTTGTCCGTCCGCCGTCCGCTACCCTCCTGCCCCCTAGAAACTTGAATCCCCCTCCCAGATGAGGGGGAACTATATTAGACTCAGAGGCCTTCAAGCGAGCTTCAGAGATCCTGAGTGGCCGAGTGGGTTGTAACCCGCTCGCCGCGCCGGCGGCCCGGGTTCGATTCCTGGTCAGAGATTAATTTCTCGGATCTTTACTGCGGGTGGCTCGGTCGCAATATAAACGTGGAGTGTGAGGTTGTACTCTGCCTCCGACACTAATCATCTTCGATATGAAACAGTGTTGTTAAGCCCGAATACAACAACAACAACAAGCGAGCTGCATCGTGAATCATCATATTTGTCTGGCCTGTTGTGCTCAGCCAATGCAAGTGTGGGTGTCGTGGACATGGGTTCAACCGATAGCCTACGTGGAAGAAATCGAAGTCCAGACCAGACAATGCTTTTCTACAGGTCATTATAACATTTGTCGCCTTGGTCTACTTATTGTTTCTCAACACTGCAGTACCAATAGACGTGATACGTTCTCGGGATACAACCAAGGTTAACTACGTAGCCTATTAAACAGCAAATTTTATCTAGAGTTCTAGACCTAAAGACCAGTGCATGGATACAGCATGATTTAAGCCTATCTGTAACCATCTTCAGGTAGCAGTTACAGGGTCCCTATATAGGCCGCCCTGGGTGAGAATTGCGAAAGAATTTAGGGGTTCAACCCAATATTTTTATGGCCCCATATTAAAGTCTGCCTTCACACTCCCAACTCCACGCAGACCGACCCTCTAGCTATTTTTTCACAATTCTCATGCTGGGGCCACCTTTTACGTGGTGCCCAAACGTGACTGTCGTGGCGTGTATAATGATTCAAAGAACGTGCCCAAACTGTAGCGCGTGCACAATCAGTATAGCCTACTACGATTAGACACTTAAGTGATCCATCCATTTGAATCGCAGCTACATGGGTGGTCGATAAGAAGACATGCCTGCTCAATATCAGATGACTTGAATATTTCCGGACGTGTATGGCCTACGTCTTACGCACTTTGATCGTTCGATGTTGTTGTATCAGCTAATATGTTAGAGGCCTGCTCTACGCAGATATCTCATCGTCACCTTCGATCAGTCCTAGCCATGCAATAGGGGGGCGTCCACAGTACTTGGGTCTACGTGAACTTGGCTCCTTATGTTCTTATCACCGGCGAATCAAAATGGGACACGATGCTTCACACAGCTACTAGCCTAGCGTCAAATCTATTTCATATTGAAATCGAGCGGCATGAGCCATAGGCCTATATTCGTAACAATTTCATCAGATAATTAAGAGACTTAATTAGGCCTAAGTCTCGAGATATTTGTCTCGGATTAAGTTGATGTTCATGGGTGGGGTTTGGTTTTCGTTCTTCGGGGGCTAACCCCGAGTCTGGGCCTTATTGCGGGGGCTTACCCCGAAAAAGCATACCATTTTTATGGTAATACCGGTAGCAGGGCCGGATTAACCAGTATGCCATGTCTGCCATGGCGGCGGGCCCCCCGTCGTCAGTGGGCCCCCCGTCCGTGACCAACAAGAATTTTTTCAGTCCACATTCCTATTTATTCAACTTCACTCCAAGGACAGTGATCATGAGTGATGTGTAAATTCATGTCAATTGCTGATTCGTTTTTTTATGAAGGCAGTCAATGGCCCCTATATATCTGCCATCTATATATAATCATGATTTTGTCGCTAATCCATATTTTTAAATAGATCTTAGAAGCACTGATGAGGGGAAATAAAATTGCATAAAGTTGCATTTGAAGTATAGGATCAATTTCGCGCTGAAACCTTTTAGCAATCGTCAATCGGACCTGAATCGGTTAGTGCTTTCCTTAAGATGGGCCTATAGGAATGCTGCATTCTAAGAGGTTCAGATTGTGCTCAGGCCTAACGGTTTTCGATGTGCGGGATGCTGACACGATTATAGAATTGTTACTCGCATCGGAAAAGACACAATTGCTTGTATTGGTGGTTTAGAAGCTGCAGTATTTATTCTCTATTGAAATGTTTCAGTTCGTTATGCTGTGCAAAAAGTGGCGACGCCAGCTATGCAATTTAGCAGGTCGCACCAAGGTCATGGTAGTTATTCATCAAGTCGAAGAAATTAATGTAGGCCTATATGGAAGATATCAAAATTTCAAAGAATATTTGACAGGTCATAAAAGGCAGGTCAAGAGCAAAATAAGCAGGTCAAGTCATGTGACCTATAGGCCTATGGTATAGCGCCGCCACTGTTTGCAAAATGCAGAGACTATATAGGCCTAGACTAAATCACCAGCTTCTCTTGCGATGGTGCAGAACACTGAAGCTCTTCAATCTACATTCCCAAGGTGTCCATTGCTCTCCGTAGGCCTATGTATGCTACAAGTGCATGATGGTATACATATCCAACTGCAATGGTGAAAGATCTTAATTATATCCTTCATGAAACTGGCATTATTCAGGAATAATCTGCGGAGAACAATGACAAGAAAAACGCGTAACTGCAGTGGAACTTCTCAGTGTTGATATAGTGATCCATTGCACCGTTTCTTTCAATGACATTATTAACCAACTTGCACACTGCCAAGAGTAGAGAAATATTGACCATGATAGTCGATCGGTATTTCGTATAATTTAAACCGTTAAACTGAACAATATATACTGCATCGACGTCTATATAATGGTGTCGCTTAGTTTGGTTTTCATTAAGCTACACATTATTAAGTCTGAGTTAGGCCTATAAAAAATTATGGTCAATTACAAGCATGGGCGGAGTTAGTTTGGTTTCAGTTGGGGGGGGGGGGCTAAAGTTGGGGCAGAGACTTAGTCCAGATCAAGCGGTGCCGAAAAGATTTTCTTAGCCCCAAAAGTTTATTACCTTCTTTAGTCATTCGATTAAGCCTTCCTGGGGGTGGGGGGCAAAATCTGGGGGAAATATACCATTTTCCATGATGAAAAAACTGACTCTGGACCTTCTTGGGAGGCGGGCTCAGCCCCAGGCCCCTGATAAACTCCGCCCATGATTATAGGCATGCATTAACATGTGAGAGGAACATGGTGACAGAAGGTCAAGGTGGATTAAAGGCCCCCCGGAGAATATGGCGGCGGGCCCCCCGAGAGCTTAATCCGGCCCTGACCGGTAGGCCTAAAGTTGGATCTGGACCTTCTTGGAGGGCTTAGCCCCCTAGGCCCTGATAATTAATTAACTCCGTCTATGTTGATGTTCCCATAACAATGAAAATCTGAAGTTAAAAAAATAATTGATGTTCAGGTTTCATTTTCTAATGTAGGCCAATAAAGTCATGGCGTTGGTACGTGGTGGTGTAGTGGCAAGTTCTGTGCCTTGTAACCAAAGGTTCGCAGGTTCGAATCTAGCTGAAGCAAACTATCTGGATAAGTTGCTCGCCCATAATATAGCCATATATATATATATATATATATATATATATATATATATATATATATATATATATATATATATATATAGGCCTAATTATTATTGTCTGTGGGGAAGGAAACGTCGGGAAACCAACTCAAAACCAAGCCATCCTCCAGGGGCATAAAAGCCAATTGAACCTGCCTTCGGGCAGAGAATTCATCGTCATCATCATCACCACCACCACCACCACCACGACCATCATCATCATCATCATCACCACCACCACGACCATCATCATCAATGATCACCATCATCATCATCATCATCATCATCAATGATCACCATCATCATCATCATCATCATCATCATCATCATCATCATCATCATCATCATCATCATCATCATCATCATCATCATCATCATCATCATCATCATTATCATCATCATCATCATCATCATCACCTCACCCACATATATCCATCATCACGTAGGTTACGTAAGCCTAAAATTAAAATCCGTTGACAGGCTAACACGCATTGGATCTTAAAATTTACAATCGTAATCGTGATCTCGAGGTTTCTACAGCGCCCATAAAATCGGAGTCGCGGGAATCGGTTTTCACAGTCGCTCAAGGACTTGAATAGGCTACTTGTGAACATTAATTTTGTGGTCATCCTGACTCATCCATTTCATTCTCAAGAATAGGTGTCGCCCCCACTTAAAATACATGTTCTAGGGGCAATTAAAATTTGGTTTTTAATCCCCAGAGGCATTTTTGCAAACATAATTATTCGAAAATCTGACTTCATGGGCAGATTAATAGCATTGGGCCTAATTTAATGCTTTTATTTTGTAAACAACATGGGAAATTTTCCGGATTATCGTCAAAAATTGTATGAGGCGCTAATATAGGCCTATTCCGGTCCTGTGTAGAAACGGTCCTTGCACAGGCTCTTAATCAATGCCAAATTTGATAGACTATAGCCTATAGCCTATATAGGCCTATTATCACAGAATTATTGACTAGGCAGGGCAATAATATTTTATTCGATCTTCCGCGGTCCATGCTAGAAAAATAGGTTTACTATCAAAACCGCGCACACAAAACCGCGCACACAAAACCGCGATTCACAAAACCGCGCACCCTCAGAACCGCGCACGATCATTACCGCGCACTATCATGGTGTCACGACAACTTGTCTACAGACAACTGGTCTACATACAGCTGGTCCAGCGCTTGAGAAATTGAAGCTGGATGAAATTATTTAGAGGTGACATGGAGGCTGGGTTGATGAAAAACGCAAGAGAAATTGAGGCTGGATGAACGTTCTTTACATGTAAAATAGAAGCTGGATTAACGAAAATAACGCACGAAAAATGGAAGCTGGATGGAGGTATTTTTAGATATGAAATAGAAGCTGGATTGACGAAAATAACTCATGAGAAATGGAAGCTGGATGGAGGTATTTTTAGATATGAAACACAAGCTGGATTAACGAAAATAGCGCATGAGAAATGGAAGCTGGGTGGAGGTATTTTTAGATATGAAATAGAAGCTGGATTGATGAAAAGCGCTTAAGAAATGGAAGCTGGATGAAGGTATTTATATATTATGAAATAGAAGCTGGATGAATGTTGAAATACTTGAATGCGGTAATGATCGTGCGCGGTAATGATCGTGCGCGGTTCTGAGGGTGCGCGGTTTTGTGAATCGCGGTTTTGTGTGCGCGGTTTTGTGTACGCGGTTTTGTGTGCGCGGTTTTGACCGGATACCGAAAAATAAGAGTCACTTATAAGTGCCAGCAATTACCATTAAAGTTAATACTCATCCTATCCATTGGCACTATTATCATTATCATTGCTATTATTATTATAATCATAGTAATAATAGGCCTAATTATTATTTTAAAAATTCAAATGAATGCGCCAAATTATTGTAAAAAGCGGATCGTGACGTCATAGTGTCGACTCTTCCGTAGTCTTGTATTCCGTAGTCTGTGTTTTTATCTACGTGTAGCGTAAAGAAATAAAAAAAGAATTTTTGTAAAAAAATATAAACAGGAAGACAATATTATCTGGACAATTGAATAATAAGCATTTTAAAAGGCCGATTTTTGAAGTGTATGGTATACTGTTTAGTCATCTATTTCCAGCGTGTATGTGTTTATTTATCTTTGAATTTTTGGGTGCGATTTTAAATCTCAAAGCTTCCAATTGACGTGGGGCGCGGTGGTGTTGCAGATTCAAATTCACCTCAAGTCGCCACGTATGGACCTTTGAGCGACTGGAAGTATTTGTTTGCACGTAATAAAGTCGAATTTCGTTTCTCTACGTTGTGTGCTGATAGTAGCAGTGGGGTTAGTTTGACATCACTGTGTGACAACAAAGATCATTGGTGTTGCCTTCCTCCTTTATCCAGGCTTGGGACTGGTATTGTCAAAGTTCGAGTAGTCGCAGAGTTTTGTGTGTTGATGCAAACTGTTTTGTTGTGTTTATATTTAGATCACGGCAGTAATCAATGTCGCTGACGTTGTCAAATATTCAGCTGCAGGAGCTGTTGCAGCGGTGCAAAAGCAGCATTCGGCCGTGGGGCGAACTCCTTAGCACGAAGAAATACAACTTACCCGTCACTGGACCCATAGCTGGAAAACGAGTTCTGAGAAACCTCGATCTGTACTACGGCAACTATTTAGTTGTCTTCCTCCTGTTTCTTTGCTTTGCAATGTGAGCTTGAAATTTTTGTGTCAATTTGTATTTTTGAATATTATGAGTGGACGCTTACTTTGCCTCATCTGGCAGGATCACTCCCTTTGGGTAGCCTATTGCTCCATTACATAAGCAGTAATGATTGTACTGTATATCGCAATTGCCATCTACAATTATTCACTGCATGTACTTAGTGTGAATGTATTATTGACTGTTTGCTTTCGTATGGAATCAATAAATAAACTCTTAACGCCTTTCATGTTCTTTGCAAAAGCAATGTCAATGTCAATCGTAAAAAGCATAGAATAAAAGTTTAAATATTAATTTTTTCAGAATGCACCTATGTATTCATATGTGCTTGCGACTATAATAATGGGCCATTTTACAGCAGAAATTTACATAATACCTTTGAGTAAATACTTTTCACTACTTTACTGCACTGCATCCTGGTAGTGGCCATCTGTATACTTGCGTGAATCTAGGATCTGGCCATACTTTCAATTTCTCTGAGAAGTTAGTCCCTGAGACTTGGCTTCCTTTGGACACCGTAGAATCTCAAGTTTCAATTTTACATTACGTTGCATAATTGCTAATATTAACTGATCTTAGTGTTTCAGTCTTGCTCATAAAATTTTACTCTTTTGGTGATGAGTATTTGTGGCTGAAGTACATTATTATTTGGATTAAGATTTTTATATAATTATGCTCCTGATTCCATTTATCAAAATCCTTAGTTACAACTATTCTAAATAACCTGGGGAAAATGATCGTTGAAATATTTGATGTAATTTTTGTCACATTGTTTCAGAATCAGCTCTCCCATTCTGCTCTTGGCAATTGGTTTGTGCCTTGGAGTCTGCTACTACATCAAGTTGCAGAACAAAGATAAGAATATCATTCTGCTGGGTAAATCTCTCATTGTTCATTCATTGTTTTACTCATTGTTTTCATTCACTGTTTTTATTCATTGTTTTCATTCATTGTTTTTACTCATTGTTTTCATTCATTGTTTTATTCATAGTTTTCATTTATTGTTTTAATTCATTGTTTTTATTCATTGTTTCGCTCTAACTATCAGACCGATGCCACTGTCAGCTCATCACGAATCACCATCTATTTATTTTTAAGCTGTAGAGAGAGCGAGCACTTTTAGAAAATCGTGTCACGACTGATTATCTTTGTTGTTGTTGTGACTGCAATTCTAAACAATGCCCACTCTTCCTATTGTATATCTTCGTGTATATATCAGTTTGGATTAAGATTTTGACATAATATGATATAATATAATATGATATAATATATGTCAATATGAGGGTCAGAGTAAAATGTTTTTAGGTATGTCGTTTCCTGCATGGTTAGCTATTGTTATTGATGCTATTGACCGGATTAAATGTTTTGTTTAGATCGGCTTTTAAAGGATATCCTTGGCATGAATATTTTTGCCCAATATTTCAATTTTGAATTCGAATGTAGCCATGTCTGCCTCACCGGTTTGTTTCTCTTTGAGTGTTGGCAAATAGACTGATATTTTAAACACTTTAATGACATTGGTCACCCAGTTGCTTTTAGTACGATACTGTCGTTACAACGTCATTGAAGTAGTTCAAGACTGTATTATTCAATTCACTGTGACTGTGATTAACTCTTGTGAAACTTTGCATGTTGAGCAATGAATGGAGGTTAAAGACAATTTTGTCCGATTTTTAAATTTTTTTAATGTAGGCAGAGAATTTAATCCCACGCAACAGTATGCAGGAATCATGCTCCTGTCCGTGCCACTGCTATGGCTGTTCGGGGCCGGGGCAGCATTTTCATGGGTCGTTGGTGAGTGATTAGTTTATCTTCACCCATTCCCCCCGTTAGCAAGTAGCGTTTATTTGCACCTCATTTGCATCTTTGCTTTGCCTGCATAAGTTCATCTCTATGGAATGGACTTTTGACGTCAATTCTCACCATCTTTCTGTTGTAATCTTTCTCTCACCTCAAATCCTGCCTTTTCTCTTGGGTTGATTGCACTGGGAGTGCTTCTGAAAGGCTTTTGCTGAGAGAAGCACTTTATAAATAGTCATATTTATAAAGTTATCAAGTATCTCAAGTCTTTTTTCTTTGTCGTGGTTGGGCTGGGAGCGCCTCTGAGTAGTTCCTTGAAGGGGCACTATATAAATGATCTGAATGAATGAATGAATGATTGAATGAATGAATATGCAATACAGTACAATAAAATACAATAGATTATTAATTTTTGTGAATATGTTGTAGTCAGTTAGAACGCTACTCTTGTAATACCAAGCGTATGGTCCAAGAGACTTTTTCCTTAAGTGACCTGGAGCAAATCCTAACAGCTCATTGACTGATATAATTATACATAGTCATTAGATCAATTGGTGCTGCTTCAGCATATGGATTTTGAATAACAATACTAATTGTTTTCCAGGTTTGACCATCCTCATCGCCCTGGTACACTCGATTCTCTACAATTCTGAAGACAACGTAAAAGTCGCTGAATCAAACATTGAGCACGTATGAGAGTGCGGATGTATGGTCGGCATTCTGAACAGTTCGGATTTCTTGTGATGGGATTCATTTTGTGTACTAATTATTGATGATCTGGGGTTTTTTACGAGCGGTTATCTACGGTGTATTTAACTTGTGTTTTGACCATTCTGAAAAGTTCTGACTACTCGTAATGGTGTTTTTTTGGTCGCTTGGATTATGCAAACTGTTTTGTATGGTATGTTTAACTTATGGTTTTATTCTTTACACTTTGCAGACCAAAGTGTAGTAAATTGTATGGGAATCCTATACCCTCGTTTGGTAAATAGTTAAATGACTTGGGAATCTATTGTGCGTGCTTGGTCTATAATTCAGGTTTATTTGACAGTGTCTCTACTTTGGAGTAGTGTTGCATTCTGGGGTCAACCCCTGTATATTCAACGGTGCTTTTGCTGTTCCAACCTGGACATACAGGACCACCACTCTCTCCTCATATGTGCATTGTAAGCCTCTCATTCCCTATGCATGAACTTCTATCAGACCATGTCGTGGATTTTCTGTTGCTGGCCCCATGGTCTGGAATTGGTTTCCACCGACTTAGCATCTGCTGCCTAAGTATTTTTTTATATGTTCTAATATTGTAAAATCTCAATACTATCCTTTTTAACTGAGGTTGGCCAGGAGCACTCCTTAGTAGTCACCTGAAGGAGTGCTATATAAATTTTCACATGAATGAATGAATAATCGGATGGTTGTGGGTTCGTGTGTGCTGAGCAGACTCTGTGCAATGGCATTGGACAATCCATTTCAGTGTATCCATGATTTTTTTAGACAATGGCTGATAATTTTGTATATTAAAAATTAACCACACTCGCCAATAGCAAATACAGTTAATATAGACAATTTGTTATATGTATTACAAAACAACGACACTGACTGATAGCGAATGCAATTAATACAGACATTTTTGTCTATTTATATGTGGTGTTGGGCTACAAAGTAAAACTTCAGAAGTTGTTTAATGAACTAATAACTACTTCTATTTGGCTCTCAAGCATCTGGACATATCTCCCTAAGATTGGCATATCTGTGAATTTGCATGCATTAAAGTGCTTTTATTGATGATAATAATAATAAGAAATGCTTATATCTGTAGAGTAGTCAGCCTGAAGGAGCACTATATAAATTTCTGTGTTAATTTGCTTTGAGCTGCCTTACTTTGTCAAAGTCCAGGACTCTGGGACTTGACAATGCCCCCTCAATGGCCAAAGAAGGACACAAACTACTTCTTTCGTGTTTCCCCATTGGACATGGGAGCTTTTTTAAAACTTTGCCTTTGTTTACATAATTTATGACCCCTGCCTTCCACAGTTTCTGGATTTTTCTCTGAGGTTTCTTGTTGCATTCTGATTGTTTCAGAACTGTTAATGTAAATGTACTACATAATTTATTATGTTTTTCTGGGTATAACCATTAACCACCGATGCCATGATAGTGGCCTCAACTGTATGCAATTGTACTAATGCAAGATATAGGCCTAATTATCCAGACGGACAAATAGCTTGGAAACGTTTATTTTCAAAGCTATTTTCAGATTTAATCGACTTTCACCAGTAGAGCTCTATGCTAAACTGATTACATTGTACATAATGCTATGCTGGGTTTTTGGATCCCTTGGATATTTGCACAGGCGCCTGCAGGATGGGTAAAGCACAATGTTCACCTTAAATGTTTTTAGCAAGAGCTTGAAAAAGGCAAAGCAAAAAATTAAGAACATGGGTATTTATCTTAGAGGTTTCTAAGCGTAAACAATCTCAGTTTCACTTTGTGTATCATTAGCATCACTAGTGCTGTAGTCCGAAGAAATTTGTTTAAAAAGCAAAAGTGGAACTTTAAAAATATGTGTCAATTTTTCAGGGAGGGGGCAAGTGCCTGTGGGTATTTGTTGTATCTTTCTACTGGTGTTTGCTGTAATGATGATACACTGAGCATTCAGTAGGCAAAGTTTAGTTGTTTTGTTTTGGTGTTATAAGCGTTAACACTTTTGCCATTAATCTTGTTTTCATGTTAACCCTTTAATGCTGAGGGTGAACTAAACTTGACTGGGAAACCAATGCAGCTGGTTGCTAAAGTGTTAACCATTTGCTAGGTTAATCTGTTGTAGAGAATCTTGTATCTAAATTATTTGACAGATACTTTCGGTTGTACATAATGATGCATAAGTGCAAATGTAGCTTTCATTTTCAAGATAGGAATTCTGGTAGCATAATGTTGTCCATCCGACAGTGTGATGTTTATGCAAAATGTTGCTGCCTTAGTTAATTAAGTGTAGTTGTTGTAAACAGGAAAATATTTGAGTTATGGAGAATGTATCTTGTGTGTTTTCAATTGATCTATTTGTTCTGCCATCATTAACATTAGCAGAAACAGTTCTAAGAAAGATGCAAGATAAGATAAGAATATTCTTTAATATACCAATAAATTGCTATCCAAGGTGAAAATTGAAAGTGCGATATTTTCGACAGCATGAAACGGCATTAGGCTAATCAGAGCTATGGAGGGTATAGTCCAAATACGTACAAAGCGTATTTTTCAGAACGTCCAAATAAGGATACAGTGTAATATTTCAGAACACCAAATTACGGGCAAAAGTGTAATTCTTCAGAACATACAAATAAATCAAAGTTTAATTTTTCAGAACAAATGCAGAAAAGGGCAATTTTTCAGAACACCCAAATGTGTACATGGTGTAACTCCTCAGAACACCCAAATACGGAGGATTTAGTTTTTCAGGAACACCCAAATGCAGACCAGGTGTAATTTTACAGAGCACCCAAATATGGGCTAGGTGGATTTTTAGAACACTTAAATACTGACACGTTTTAAGTCTTCATATTAAACATCCAAATAATTATGGAGATTAAATTTTTCATTACACCAAAGGTTGTTTTTCAAAACACACGAATGCAGAGGACATTTCTCAGAACACCCACATGTGGAGGTGTAATTTTCAGAATATCCAAAAACAGACGGTGTAATTTTCCAGAACACGCAATTACGGATACGGTGTAATTTTCCAGTCATGGTTGTGTCACTGGTTGGGTCAACACGGAAAAGGCTCGGTTCTGCATAGCTGCAGTTCGTACATAGGCCTATACTTGCACGCATGCAAAGGCCTTCCTACACACACGCATACACTATACGCAGTGGCGGCGCTACGGGAGGTCGCGGCAGGTCATTTGACCTGCCTATTTTGCTCGCGACCTGCCTAATGACCTGCCTAAAAAACTTTGGAATATTTTACATTCTTTTATTTAAGAGTTTTAAATTAAAAATCACAACATTGATTTTTTCCTCGCCCAAAAGATCACTAGACTGTTGTGGTGCAATTATTATATCCAACTGGCTTTTACGTCTGATCTTATCTAGTAGCCTAGGTCAACAGAAGTTACAGAAGTCTAGCCTATGATCTACGGTATACAGTAGGCCTACTCCAAGGACACTGTTACTTGTAAACATTTTGTGGTCAGCCGTCTCAAACCATCCATGTAGGCCTATCGAGTTCATAAGAGATGCAAGATATAGGCTAGCCTATTATAGGCTATGCACTATTCAAATAACAAAGTGAAACACTCAGGGGCGGAAACCTGGTCCGAACTTTGGGGGGGACGGACGAGCGGCTGAAGGACGATCGCTGAAGCGCGAAGCTCCGAGTTGGGAGGGGTGAAGGAATGCTGTTTTTTAATATTCACATCTAATTGTAGCATTTTAGCTGTCATCAAAAATAAAAAAATGATCCATTTTCTCAGTCCCGATAGAAGTAGTTCAAACTGTAATTTTTTATTGAACACGATCGGAGTGCAGATTGCATTAGACACCTTTTTAAAGTTTATATTATGAATTTATATAATGATGGAATGTGCCAAATTTCACACAATTGCTTTTCAAAAAACATTCGAAGCATTTAACATAGACACCTCTGTAATGCATTAAATCTACGATACATATATATAAAAAAACATGCAATGTACTGATTTTTATTCAAATTCATGACTAAATTCTTTGCGTTAATTTTTTATATGCAAATTATGTTTAATAGAAAGACTGGAAAGATGACTAAAAAAGGTGTTTACTCAAGATAGTATGGTTTTTTAAAATTAGATTTCCAGATTGAGCAGCGCCGGAATAAACACTGATAGAAATGAAAACATACTCATGTCTATAATATTATATCTGCTATCAGAGCATTTCAAAGGAAGTTTCAGAACTGCATGACTCTTTCTCAACCATTCGATCTTCCCTAGTAAATAGCTGCCAATAAGATGACAATGGATTTTTTAAAACTATTTTTAGCTGCGAGGATGTTATTTTACAACTCTCTAAGACCAGTATAACTGCTTTTTTTAAAATCAACACATCTATGTGAACTTGCACGTTTAAAAGCCCTGCCAACTCTCATAATGCATAGCCTAAATCCGTTCAAGAGACCAAATCGTGGGCGGAGTTTGGTTTCCATTCTTGGGGGCTAAAAAACTTGAAGTTTGGATGTGAGGCGGAGACTTGGTCCAGATTGAGCAGCGCCGGAATTTTTTTATCGATTCAAAAGTTAATGAGCTTTTTTAGACATCGAGTTTAATTGAAATCTAATTTTAAAAAACCATACTATCTTGAGTAAACACCTTTTTTAGTCATATAGTTTATTTGAAATATCATAAAACCTTACTATTTTCCGTAATAATCTTTTTTACTCATCTAGTTTAATTAAAATATCATATATCCATACTATTTTCCGTAAACACCTTTTTTAATCATTGAGTTTAATTGAAATCTCATTAAACCATAATGTTTCCGTAAATACCTTTTTTAGTCATATAAATTTTTATATTCTCATAAAAACCATATTATTTTGCGTAAACGTATTTTTTGGACATCGAGTTTAGTTTAAATCTCACAAAAACCATATTATTTTTCGGCCAAAAATTGTGTTGACCTTTTCTTAGTCATCGGGTTGAAATCTCATAAAATCCATTCTTTTTCCTTACACACGTCGAATTTAGTAGAAATCTCATGAAACCATACTAACTTTCCGGACACACCCGTTTTAGTCAACGACTTTAATTGAAGTCTCACAACAACCATGCTATTTTCCCGGACAAAAAAGTGTTAATCATCGGATTTAAGTTTCATTCGTGAAAGTTTCTTGAGGGCTAACCCCGGAAACTGGACCATTTTTCTTGTGACAGACCCGAATCTGGGCCTTCTTGAGGGGTTTGAGCCCCCTTATCCGGTAATAAACTCCGCCCATGGACCCACTGATGTTCTATATCCCATTGTTCGTTTTCAAGAGGAATAATAAACAAAATACTTACTTACTTACTTACTTACTTACGTATTTACTTTCTATATTACTTCTAATGTTGAACATGACGCTGATTTGAGCCTGAAGAGAATCTGAATTGAATGTAGCAGAAACCCGATGACATTGTGAATTTGTGACGTTTGGTGTTAGCAAGGCTTTTGTAATAATTGGTAACATGTTAAAAGAGGTGTCTTATTTATACAGTATAATGTTCGCAAACTACCCAATGTTGGACTATAACTTTTGGTTAGAGCCTGGATTGCTCTGGAATTCATGTCATTATAAATATTTACTTCATCTGCTAAACATTTTTTTCTCTCTAATTCACTACTGAAGATTGTGTACATGTCCTAGCGCTTGAACATTGGGGGGGACAAATGCATGGGCCGTCCCCCCAACGTCTTCATTGAGGGGGACCGTCCCCCGCTGTCCCCCCCTAGGTTTCCGCCAGTGGAAACACTATTATTGTTTTCGTAGCAAATGCTAGTAACCTACGTGTTAAGAGTCTGGTTTACATTTGTGTTCATCAACCCATTTATTTCGAATTTCCTTTATTTTTATGGACTCACACATGACATTCCCAATAATTATGCCTACCGTAGCCTAGGCCTATTGGCTGGAAATAAATTCAAACGAAATTTTTTAACGGGGACCTGCTCATCGCTTTCTAGCTTTCTGCCTTTGCATGGTCTTGCAGAGCCCGCACAGGTGTTCGGGCTTCAAATTTAATAATCAATTTCTTAGACCTGCCAAATAGCTCCCATGACCCTGACGCGACCTGCCGAAATTATAGAGCTGGCGCCGCCACTGACTATACGTAAGCCTACATGCATGCATAGCTTAGGCCTAGGCTACATCTGTACGAACATGATTATAATTATAGTATTGCAACAAGATCGTTTCAAAATATGATCGTTTGCACTATTCAAGAGTAGGTTCAATACCTTACATGTACACTTCCTATCAGGATTCAAGAGTAGGCTATAAGAATGTCAATTTCGAGACCCTCAATTCAACGAATATGCATAATTATTGCCCATGATTATGACATGACGCAACATTTATTTTTGGGCAACTTATCTAACCGTGATCCCACACGTCACAAATACGTCACTCGTTTAAAACGAAGCAGCGTTGCTAAGCAACGAACGGGGCTACGTTGATCCGCGTTGCTAAGCAGCGATTGTCCCGTTTGCCAAACTGAATTTTAATTCGCGTTGGGCAGCGCATTTGAATCTTATGCAGTGATTTCGGTCTGTTTGAGAGAATATTTAAAATTGGAGGATTATGTCTCGAAGGTTGAAGTACGAGGAAGAGAAGGAGGAAAGCATTTACAATCTCATCCCGAAAACCTGTACGGAAAAGGATAAGCCGACCAGGTAGGATTGGGTCTATAGGGCTACTTTAGAGCCGAGTCATAACTGCAGTATCGGGACCGACGTGTCGGTTAGGCTCAGGTTAGGCGTCGTGAGGGTCGGTAAGGAGCATAACTATAGTATCGGGGGACCGGCATATGCTGCAGTAGGCCTATCTAATGGCGACAGTAACCCTAATCTTGATCCTAACCGACACTCACGATGCCTAAGCAGCCTAACCCAACCTTAAACGACACTTAAGTACTCGATACTACAGTTATGACGCTGTACAGTGAAGGCATAGGTCTAATGACATAAATATAGCCTACAATTCAGTGACGTAACTAGCGTTGGACTTGGGAGGGCTTAAGTCCCCCCCAAGCGAAGCTGAAGCCCCCCCCCCAAATGAATCAAGCCGTTGTATGCTTACGGCTAAATAGGCTTAGTTATAGTAAGCGGGTCCCTGTATGTTGGTTAGGGTCAGGTTAGGCATCGTGAGGGTCGGTTAGGGTTAGAGATAGGGTTAGTGCAGTCATTCATTAACATAGGGACCCGCATACTATAACTATGCCGCTAAACAGACTACCGCACTCGTCATACTTAAGGCTTAAGCGCCCCCCCCCCCCCAAACGAAAAATCCTAGGTACGTCCTTGCTACAATGAAAGACCTAACATCGGTATTCCAGCGCAGCTCTTTCGAAAGCTTACTTGACACCATGCAATTGACACGTTCTTCGATATTAACTGGCACCCGAACCACAATTTTTCGCCGTCTCAAACTCTATAGGCTACTTTCTTTTTCTCTGGGTCTTTCGCACTAGGAGCGTCTCTGATTGGCGTGCACTGTGAGAGGAGCAACATAAATTTATATTGACCTATAGCCTACTTGACCATACAATAATACATTGCAGCGCTGTTTTAAAGAAATTTTTAGAACTGCACAACTCCTTCTCTCCTTTCCCATCCTACATGGCAAATTACTTCCAATCGGAGGACAATGACCTGTTTGCTAGTTTTAACTGTACAGAAGTGCTTCTACAATTGCACAAATCCATTAGAACTGCACGTTTTGTGTACAACTGCACGTTTAAAAAGCCATGAATAGCCTACATGTACGTGTTTCTAATTGTTCTAGGCACCGGTCAAAGTTCCGACGACATGTAAAGTTGGAGATCAAGCTGAACCGAGCGCCGTGCAAGACACTCGGACCAGCGAAGGTCGAAACACGTCCACCAGATCGGTTCCTGAAGAAACACGAAAAGGATCCGAGGGTTCCGGAAAGTAGGTTATAATTATCATGCAGATCAAAAACAACTAGAATTTAGTAGAAGCCATCATGGAAATAAGCAACTGCATGCAGGGCTGTTTTCAAGGAATTTCTAGAACTGCCCAACTCTTTCTTTTCCTTCCCATCATCCATAGTAAATTACTTCCAATCAGAGGACAATGACCGTTTTTATGCTAGTTTTAACTGCACAGAAGTGCTTCTATAACTGCACAAACACATTTAGAACTGCACATTTGTGTAGGCTACAACTGCACGTTTAAAATGTCCTGCTATAAATGAACAAATAGGCTACACTTAGAACAGAACTGCACATTTTGTGTACAACTGCACGTTGAAAAAAGTCCTGCTATAAAAATCTAATGCGTGTCTGAATCACTGTGGTCGTTTTTTTTTCAGAGAAGGTCTTTCGGTACCCGGATGCCGACTACAATCGACCCCCTGTTCCGAAGCCAGACGAGCGACCCGTCATGGGATTGAGAACTACGAAGGACCTCATCACATCCAATGCACTGACGAACATTCACTCGGCACCCAAGGTACCGACGCGAAACGTCGTCGACACTCGCAACGGGGATAAGATGCTTCTCGAGCCGTCTGGTCTCGAGCCAAAGTACCTGCACAAGAAGGTCAGTGCATGATTTTGACTGTTGTCACTAGATTCTGGTAGGGAAATTCACCGGTGTCCCTTTTACCTGTTGGCCCTAGATTATGGTGGAATTTCACCTGTGTCCCTTCGCTGCTTGAAGACCTTTCTCTTTTCACAGCCAGTAGCGGCGTTAGGAGGGTAGGGGTGGGGACTAAGCCCTCCCCCAAAACAAGGCAGTCGTAGAAGCACTTCTGTACAGTTAAAACTAGCAAAAAGGTCATTGTCCTCCCTCCGATTGGAAGTAATTTACCATAGAAAGAAAGATTACTCTACCAGGATCGTTCCTTACTAAACCTAAAACTGTTCTTTTTGGGCGCGCTGGAGTCGGGAGCGCCTCTGAGTAGTTTCTTTTACTTGAAGGAGTGCTAAATAAATGTCTGAATGAATGAATGAATGGATGAATGAATAGAGGACGGGAAAGGAAAGAAGGAGTTGTGCAGCTCTAAAAATTCCTTTAAAACAGCCCTGCTATAACTTTCGTCCTTTTCCTTGCGTAGGACTACGGTCGAAACCCGGACTACCTGGAGCGACGAAAGCTCGACACGTACAAGGCCCGCGACGAGTACGATTCGTACGTGGCCGAGCACTTTCGGAAGGGAGCGATGAGAAAGCTAACTGTGGAGGAGCGAGAAATACTGCTGGAAGGACTGAAGAAGAACTGGGAGCAGGTCCATCACGACTTCCTCATGCTGTCCGTGATCGTTGACACTCCTGGAAAGATGACCTACAAGGAGAAGATGGAACTGGAGTTGAAACAGCTGGAAAAGGACGTCGAGCTTATCGAGACCCACAAGACCATCTACGTCGCTAACTGACGCACACATGTGGACGGTGGTGAAACGACTGAAACGAGAGACCCGAAACGGTTTCATTTTTTTTACGTTTGTTTCTAGTTGTGTTCGGATGAAACGTGTCTGTTGTTTTGAAGTTAAAAACTGTGTAACTAAAGGAGACTGGTTAATTCGAGTTGGCTTCGTCGTGTTTCTCGTACGCAATAAAAGACCTGAAACAGTTCGACTGTCTTTGCTGGTTCTGTCGTTTTTCGACTGGTTTCAATAATTTGTTGACTGGTTTCAACATTGTGATAACTCGTTTCATTATGATTGTGCTGACTGGTTTCAACATTTTTCTGACTGGTTTAAACATTTCTCTGACTGGTTTCAACATTTCTCTGACTGGTTTCAACATTTTTCTGACTGGTTTCAACATTTTTTCTGACTGGGTTCAACAGTTTGTTGGCTGGTTAAAGCCTGGTTTGCAACTGGTTCCCCGTCGCAATCGTCTGCTTTTGGTTTCAATTTTGTGCCATTTTAGACTTGACTAAGGAAAGCAGATGATGGTCTGCCAACGTCTCTTGTTTATTTTCATGCATCGAGCTGCTGAACCGGTTTGATTAATGTCCAGTTTCGGTTCGGTTTGGCACGACGTTTCTGACTGTTTTCGACTGGATAAAGACTCTTATTCCCTGGTTTCCGGTTGCCTGAACGGGTTTCAATTGCGGTTTTTACTGGTTTTAAGGTGTCCGACTGGTCTACCATTGTTTAAAACTTGTCTTTAGGCTGAGCGATGCTAACGTCAGTGTTAAAGTAAGTTCTAAACGTTTAAAAATACAAATACAATGACGACAGTGTCAAAGTAAGTTCTAAACGTTTAATACAAATACAATGACGACAGTGTCAAAGTAAGTTCTATACTTTTAATACAAATGCAATGACGTTAGTGTCAAAGTAAGTTCTATACTTTTAATACAAATGCAATGACGTTAGTGTCAAAGTAAGTTCTATACTTTTAATACAAATGCAATGACGTTAGTGTCAAAGTAAGTTCTATACTTTTAATACAAATGCAATGACGTTAGTGTCAAAGTAAGTTCTATACTTTTAATACAAATGCAATGACGACAGTGTCAAAGTAAGTTCTATACTTTTAATACAAATGCAATGACGTTAGTGTCAAAGTAAGTTCTATACTTTTAATACAAATGCAATGACGTTAGTGTCAAAGTAAGTTCTATACTTTTAATACAAATGCAATGACGTCAGTGTCAAATTAAGTTCTAAACGTTTAATACAAATACAATGACGTCAGTGTCAAAGTAGGTTCTATACGTTTAATACAAATACAATGACGTCAGTGTCAAAGTAAGTTCTATACGTTTAATACAAACACGACGTCAGTGTCAAAGTAAGTTCTATACGTTTAATACTGTGATGTAATTGAACATTATTTTATGTAGCAACTTTTCAAGATTATTTACACATGCAGAGGTGATCTCAACGCTAACATCACGATGCTAGATGTCACAGGCAACGATCCAACGAACGAATATATTACAAACGAATACGAGAGAATATATTACACCAGTTAGCAAAAGAATACGAGAGAATATAATACACCAGTTAGCAAAAGAATACGAGAGAATATATAATACACCAGTTAGCAAAAGAATACGAGAGAATAGATTACACCAGTTAGCAAAAGAATAAGAGAGAATATATTACACCAGTTAGCAAAAGAATACGAGAGAATATATTACACCAGTTAGCAAAAGAATACGAGAGAATATACTACGCATGGGCGTCCGCAGCGGGGCGCAAGGGGGCGCAAGTGCGCCCCCCTGGATTTTTCGCATAGTTGCACATAAATTCAGATTACTTGGTTGTGATTGTTACAACGCGATTTTCAATGTGATTATCGATTCGTTCTACAACTTACAAGTTGAACCTATATAATTATCTTTCTTTGGGCGCATAACGTATAGGTATTAGGTAGGCTATAGAATTCTTTCGTGGTAATACGGAAATTCAAACTGTTACCCATTTAGACTATGTGACAATTATTTAAAAGTTTGCGCCCCCCTAGAAAAATTCCTGTGGACGCCCATGATACTACGTACACCAGTTAGCAAAAGAATACGAGAGAATATATTACACCAGTTAGCAAAAGAATACGAGAGAATATATTACACCAGTTAGCAAAAGAATACGAGAGAATATACTACGTACACCAGTTAGCAAAAGAATACGAGAGAATATATTACACCAGTTAGGAAAAGAATACGAGAGAATATATAACACCAGTTAGCAAAAGAATACGAGAGAATATAATACACCAGTTAGCAAAACAATACGAGAGAATATATTACACCAGTTGGCAAAACAAATAGAGAGAATATATTACTGTTACAGTTAGCAAAAGAATACGAGAGAATATATTACACCAGTTAGCAAAATAATGCACAGTAAAATGGAAGTCCCACGCACACACGTAGAACTCAATCCATCGAGTCTATAAATTTATATAGCGACACTCAGTGGCGTTGGCACGTTATGATTTTGGAGGGGCTTGAAATACCTCACTCTGAAAAAGATGGCTAACATAATTTGCTTGAATTCGTTGCATTCATTCGGGTATGGGACCTATGGGTGGGTGGAGGGTCTCCGACAAAGCTTGTTAAAAAGTTTGTTATAGTGACCAGACTCCTAGTCGTTACAATTTTTATAACCACCCAACTTTCTAAGGGCTGGCTACGATCCTGGCGACAGCCGCGACACCAGCAGTGCACGCTAAACGCAGCCGTTGAAACCGAAGCTTTAGGCTACGTTCGAAGTTGGGTTATCGTGCATCTATAGGCCTAAACTCAAATTTATATGCAGTTCACGCCATTACGCAGACATAGGCGTAGAAGACGGAGGTCCAGAGGGCAAATGCCCCAAATTTCGGGCGTGTTCTTTTTCGGGCAAGTAGACCCGAGAAAAAACCTTTGGGAAAATTATAGGCCTAATTCCGGCCGGATGACTAAAAAAGGTCGTCAGCTTTTTCAGGCAAGAGCAACGGCAATTTTCTGAAAATTCCGGCCGGACGACAAAAAGTCCGCAGAATTTTCGGGCGAAAGTACATTTTTGGCCCCCCCCCCACTGCTGAAATGTCCCCTACGCCTATGCACACAGACGTTGATCGAAACCGAAGCCCTATTTTCGAAGGAGCGTTATAAGATACTCTGGATACATCGTGTAGTCTTGGAACGTGACGAAAATCATCGGAGCCTCAAGGGAATCGACGGCTGAGTTGTATGGTAGATGGGTTTTCAGGTTGATGGGGGCCTTCTGAAGAAGATCGCTACCTTTGCAGAAGTACCCCGTCAGTACTCGGCACTTGAAGATGTACTTGCAGCCGACGGAGTCCGGAGGGGAATAAGTATCATGAGCTGAGTAGGAGAAGTTGTGGGCGAAATAGACACCTTTCCCGTACACTGCAGAGAGAGAATGGACACAAAAAATTAGAAAATAATGTAAACACCCTATTAGCAAAATTACTCCCATGAAAGCAAAAACGTTAGAAAATAATGTAAACACCCTGTTAGCAAAATTACTCCCATGAAAGCAAAAAACGTTAGAAAAGAATGTAAACACCCTATTAGCAAAATTACTCCCATGAAAGCAAAAACGTTAGAAAATAATGTAAACACCCTATTAGCAAAATTACTCCCATGAAAGCAAAAACGTTAGAAAATAATGTAAACACCCTATTAGCAAAATTACTCCCAGAAAAGCAAAAAACGTTAGAAAATAATGTAAACATCCTATTAGCAAAATTACTTCCAGGAAAGCAAAAAAACGTTAGAAAATAATGTAAACGTCCTATTAGCAAAATTACTCCAAGGAAAGCAAAAAAACGTTAGAAAATAATGTAAACATCCTATTAGCAAAATTACTCCAAGGAAAGCAAAAAAACGTTAGAAAATAATGTAAACATCCTATTAGCAAAATTACTCCAAGGAAAGCAAAAAAACCTTAGAAAATAATGTAAACATCCTATTAGCAAAATTACTCCCAGGAAAGCAAAAAAAACCTTAGAAAATAATGTAAACATCCTATTAGCAAAATTACTCCCAGGAAAGCAAAAAAAACGTTAGAAAATAATGTAAACACCCTTACTGACAATTGTCACTGGTGCCATGGGGGTTCAACCTCCTAGTCTTTTGTAGGTCCCCAGTGCTCCCCACAGTGAAGTCATCATTGCCTACTCTGACTCCACATTAATCAACGCTCAACCCTCCCCACCGTTATTTTTTCTACAATTCTCACCACTGTATAAAACGTCACCATGGCGACAGACTATACCCACCTGCTTTTTCGCTGTGGCATCGATTGAATCCGGCGGCGATAATGTTCTCCAGGGATTTGAACTGCGTTCCATGCCAGAGAAACCTCTCGTTCAGCATTGTCGGGGCGTTCACTCTGTCCACTGCCTGCTTCGTCGCATTGTATACCACCCACAGGAAGTAGTTCTCGATCCGCTCAATCTACGCCATGAAACAACTTCTCATCAAAAAATTGCCAGTGAAATAAACGCATTCACAAAACTGAAAAAAGAGGTAGTAGTAGTAGTAGCAGCCTACTACTACTACTACTACTACTACTACTACTTCTACTGCTGCTACTAGCCTACTACTACTACTACTACTACTACTACTACTACTACTACTACTACTACTACTACTACTACTACTACTACTACTACTACTACTACTACTACTACTACTACTACTACTGCTACTACTACTGCTACTACTACTGCTACTGCTACTGCTGCTGCTGCTGCTGCTGGTGCTGCTGCTGCTACTGCTACTACTATTACTACTACTACTACTACTACTACTACTACTACTACTACTACTACTACTACTACTACTACTACTACTACTACTACTACTACTACTACTACTACTACTACTACTACTACTACTACTACTACTACTAGCAGCATGCAGTAGTAGTAGTAGTAGTAGAAGAAGCAGCAGTAGTAGTAGCAGTAGTAGTAGCAGCAGTACTGCAGTAGTAGTAGTAGGAGCCGCAGCGGCAGCATTAGCAGCGTTTGTATAGCGACAAGTACAGAATCAAGGCGAAGAATTAAAGTAAGAACGAGAACAATAGCTAGACGAAAATGGAGAAGAAGGGAAAGAAAAAAAACGAGGACGAAACTAATAGCACTTCTCTCCATTCCCCATTTTTCAATTTTTTAAATATAAATTCCACAGCTGTGTTCTGACCTTGTAGATGAGTTTGGTAAAGTCTCTTCCGTTTCTGTCGCTCATTAGACGAACGAGTCTCCTGTATTCTGGATCAGTGGAATTTAACTCAACTCTTTCGTACGGTTTCTTGGAGTTGACTTTCAATAGCCAGTCTTTTGGAGTCTGAATTTCCATGGATCCTAAAAGGTAGTCAACTTACACTACTCATGAATCATAAAACTTTAGTCAGCATTCACTACCCATGGATCCTAAAAGGTTAGTAGGAATACACTATCCATGGATCATAAAAGTATCTCAGAAACACTACCCATGGATCTTAAAAAGTAGGCAACATACACTTTCCATGGATCTTAGAAAAAAAAGTCAGCATACACTATCCATGGATCCGAAGAGTAGTCAATCAATCAATCAATTTTATTGGTCCGTTTGTAACAGCAACAAGCACACCAAGTCAGGAAAAAAATTACACAAAGCATAGGCCTACACTACCCATGGATCCTAAAACGTTAGTCAGCTTACACTATTCGTGAATCAGAAAACCTTAGTCAGCATTCACTACCCATGTATCCTAAAAGGTTAGTAGGAAAACACTACTATCCATGGATCATAAAAGTATGTCAGAAACACTAGCCAGAGATCCTAAAAGTTTGCCAGAAAGTACTACCCATGGATGCTAATTCTCGGCCCAGACGACACCCGCCTTAGTAGCTGTTTCCACCCCTCTGATCCTATGGTAACTCGACCCGGACCACCTCGGACTACTCTTATGGACAACCCTTTTGACTCAACGCAGCGCTCGTGAATAAGCTGGTGCCCCACGCTTGGCTTTCTAGTATAGCGCTTTAGAAATTTCGAGTTTACGATTACGATTTACGATGCTAAAAACGTTAGTCAGAAACACTATCCCTGGATCCAAAAAATGTAGCCACAAAACACTATCCATGGATGCTAATAAGTTAGTCAGTGTACACCAGGGGTGTCAAACCTTTTTTAGTGGCGGGCCAGTTTGAACATCTTCTAACAAGTGGCGGGCCAGTGTGACATTTTCTAGCAAGTGGCGGGCCAGGGTGTCGAAGTTCCTGAGTAAAATTGGGTAGTGATCTGAGAGGGAGCACCGGGCTTGGTCAGCCAATTATTCCCAGAAAAGTCCAAATATTGCGAAAAGATCTTGATTCAATGTCCACTTTTCGCTTCTTATTAAATTTTGACAACATTTTAAATAATTTTTTAATCTTTAGGGAAGGCTCCGCGGGCCAGAAAAAATCGTCGGCGGGCCAGAAATGGCCCGCGGGCCAGCTCTTTGACACCTCTGGTGTACACTATCCATCAAAATTAATGAAGTGTGCTACAACGAAGATAATTACATTGAAGGGGCGCTATATAAATATTATGATTGATTGATCGAAAACATCAGGCTGAGACTTCCATTAGTAGAAATTAAAATACTGCATACGGTAATGCTATAAGCTTACATCAACTTATTTTGAGGAATGTAGTCTAAAGGGTTTAAATGACGTTTCTAACTACGGTAACTAACTAACTAACCTATGTTTTCGTTCGAAATCAAATTATAGTAGTGTCTAACATTGTCTATTTTGTGACAGCAATGACTGACACCATAGTTGTTTAAAACGTTATTAAAGAACGACGTTTTTGGGGAGCTAATAAAAAACGAAAAAAAACTTTTAAGCAACAATGGTTACGTCTATATTACGGTAGGTTTATAGTTGCGTCTATATTAGGCTACGGTAGGTTTATAGTTGCGTCTATATTACGGTAGGTTTATAGTTGCGTCTATATTACAGTAGGTTTATAGTTACGTCTATATTACGGTAGGCTTATAGTTACGTCTCTATTACGGTAGGTTTATAGTTACGTCCATATTACGGTAGGCTTATAATTACGTCTATATTACGGTAGGTTTATAGTTACGTCTATATTACGGTAGGCTTATAGTTACGTCTATATTACGGTAGGCTTATAGTTACGTCTATATTACGGTAGGTTTATAGTGACGTCTATATTACGGTAGGTTTATAGGTGCGTCTATATTACGGTAGGCTTAGGCTATAGCCTAGTTACGTCCATATTACGGTAGGTTTATAGGTACGTCTATATTACGGTAGGCATATACAGAGTTGTATCCATATTACAGCAGGCTTATAGTTACGTCTACATGTATATTACGGTAGGCTTATTATAGTTACGTCTATATAACGGTAGGTATATATAGAGTTACGTCCATATTACGGTAGGCTTATTATAGGCCTATAGTTGCGTCTATATTACGGTAGGCATATAGTTACGTCTATATTACGGTAGGCATATAGTTACGTCTATATTACGGTAGGCATATAGTTACGTCTATATTACGGTAGGCATATAGTTACATTGCACGTCTATATATAGTACGGTAGGCATATAGTTACGTCTATATTACGGTAGGCATATAGTTACATCTATATTACGGTAGGCATATAGTTACATTGTACGTCTATATTACGGTGGGCATAATTATAGTTACGTCTATATTATACCGGTAAATTATTTTCTTACCGCGGTGACTTCTCGTGTACTCCGACATGAGCGTGCCTAGAAAACACAAGACGATTATATTTTATTACTCCTTTATTGTATCTTGCCCTTATAATTGATTTGCATATAATTATAAATCTACAAAGCGTTTCTCACAGTAAAACAATCTAGTGCGTGAGACCAAGGGAGAAAAACAGTGGTCTAGAGACAACAAAAGAGGCAGTTGGTCAATCACCAGTTTGGCTAATAAGGTGAAACACGTCAATGATGTACTACAGATGTAGTACTCGAGTCCGACCAGGGACTCGAGTCCGCCACAAGACTGATTTTCTGCGAACAAGGACTCTGACTTTCTCGACTCAGATTTGGATTGAGACTGTCTCGAATCAGACTTGTACTTGATTTTATTCTCATTTAATTAGCCTACATTTTAAAATTTGAACTCAAAGTTTCAAACTATATTAGTACCAGTAGTAAATTTTAATTTGTCATAGTAGGTCTTACATGTAAGTGGATTTACACAATATAACTAATGACACATTACTAAGATTGTGGGTCAATTATTGATTAAGCGCCTGCTCGAAATTAAAACGCAGAAACCAGGAAAAACCACGACAATATAATTATAGGCCCAATATTTGGAAAGCTTACAATTCGTTTCCAACTTTTCTTCACGGACTGGTGATCAGTAAGCTTACTCCGCGCACCACCACTTTGAGAACCACACTAGGGTCTAGACCAACGACCTTATATATATTACTAGACGGAGCTTCCTGACAGTGTGTTGAGCTGCCCGGTGACGTCGAAGCAGCGTAGACCAGACCAGAAAAGACCAGAAAACAAGAATTTATGCGAGGTATTAACTGCGGAGCTACAGCGTATTTAAATTAAACGGTCGTTGATGTAAACAAGCGCACATCGTTTGGTTGCCGAAAATTCGTTGATTCATCCTATAAACTGCACTAAATTTTGTTTAATATCAGAGTTTAATTTTAAAATTCTTTACATCCGTACGCAGCGAAATATTTTCGTCTGTAGGCCCTACCGTTTGATTTTAACTTTTGGCCGCAGAAAATCTTTCATATCCGCCATTTTCCTACCTCGCAAGATATCTCAGCAGAAACCACGTGATCCCATCGGCCTGGTCTAGACTCATTGCTGTCTATCTTACACGTCTGCCTCGCTTCTGTCTTTTTGTCTCCTCTAAGATCCTCCACCTTACAATAATTCCCGGCACAGTGCCACAGACGACACCCACGTTAGTAGCTGCCCCGCCCCCCACCATCCTATGGTAACTCGTCCAGGAACACCTTCGGACTACTCTTATGGACAACCTTTTTGACTCGCCCGCGCGTGGCTTTCCAGTAGCGCTTTAGAAGTTTTGAGATTACGATTTCTTCTCCGCTCTTTCAGCTTAGCTATGTGTGCGAACTCCCACCCCCTAACCCCCCAAAAAATCCGAACTGCACCTCATAACGGTGAGAGGGTGAACAGCCAAGTATGGGAATGCTTTGGTGAGGCTATGCCATCAGGGGAGAAGGCCTCGGCCGAAGGACCTCCTAGGGCGTCACGCGAGGTGGACAGGCTCACCAAGAACAATGAAACAGCAGGAGGCAGGTGCTAGAAGGACACCTAAGGGAGGAAGAGGTCCGATAGGACCCAACGGCCTCCTTACCCTACCAGGAGAGGAATGGTTACCGCCTGGCAAAAAGAACAAGAAACTTTTATATGACGATTAATGTCATGTAAGGGCCTCATGGTCGGCGCGACCGGACGGAGGAGAGAAAAGATGTGTGCGAAAGGAAAAATCGTCTCTTACCGTACTTTTGCAGTTCATCTGCGGGCAGCTCACGACCCGAGGATTTGTCGACAAGAATTTCCCTCAACGTCCGGAAAGCGTCGCTGAACTTGATGTTCTATTTCACAACACAGGTAAAAGCGAAATTAAGACACTTTGGGGCGCGGTGGTGTAGACGCCGCGTACGGCGCGTAGGGACCTTGAGCAAGTCCTTCACTCACAATTGCTGCAGAATCTTCGGCATGAAACACCGATGCAGTGTCCGCGCTGTAGTCGGGAGCGCCTCTGGGTAGATAGCTTGAATGGGTGCTATAGAAATGGAGGAATAAATAATTTTTAAAATATATAAATAAATAAATAAATAAATAAATAGCAATGACGGATGAAGCGGGGTATACAGTAATGTTATGTAAGGTAAGGAAAGGCAAGATGATATTTCGTTACTGCATGCCTCACTGCCTCAGGACGCAATAATTATTGGTCTTTCAGTGCACGATGCGGACAGTTCGTAAAACGGTGCTAGGACAAAATGTCCCCGGACAAAATGTCCCGGACAAATTGTCACGGACAATATGTCCCGGGACAAAAAGTCTCCGGACAAAGTGTCGCTGGACGAAATGTTCACCGGACAAAATGTCCGGAGACATTTTCCGGGGACATTTTGTCCAGGGACATTTTGTCCAGGGACATTTTGACCGGGACATTTTGTCCGGGACATTTTGTCCGGGACATTTTGTCCGGAGACATTTTGTCCGTCCACGCGTAAAACATTTGTCTCCGAGCTAATGACAAACTGAATGAATGAATGAATGACTGACTGACTGAATGACTGACAATTGCTGACTGAATGAATGAACGAATAACTGTATGGCTGGGCAGCTGACCGACAAATTGACTGGCTGCTTGACTGATTGATTGACTGGCGTGAGTGACAATCTCATTGGACTACGTTCGGGGGATTTACAGCCTGCATTAATTAGTATCCAGATCGCATAACTGTTGGGCGTAGCCTACCTTGATGAGCTGTTCTTCAGACGGAGGCACTGAAAAGACGACCCTTTGGAGACAGGCATCGACATGACTTTCCAGGTAGTTCGTCACTTCCATGTAGAGGACCTGTGCCACGGTGTTCTTCGGATAGCCGAGAACACCAGTCCCGAGGAGAGGGAAGGCGATCGACCTGGCATCCAGTTCTTCCGCCCTCGAAAGGAGTTGGTGGACCAGTTGGCGCAGGTCCTGGAAAAAGATAATTTTTATCAGAATTCAGAAATGCTGCAAAACAGCGCTCTAGTGAACAAGTAGGCCCATTACATATAAAATTTAAATAAGACATCAAAAACTATCAAGACTAAGCAAGGCAGTTTCTTTTAAGAGAAGCGTCGAAATTCCCTTCGTTAAAATAGCATTGTACAAATACAATCAATCAATCATGTAATTGAATACAGTTAGACCTCCTTACGGGTTAGGCTAGGCTACTAATTGTAAGTTGCAATTGAGAATAATACCTGGACACACTCTTCGGACTTTGACCAAGATTTCAGAATGACATGAAGCACGTGTTGACATGGCAGTTTATAACCCTTAGTGGCTATGATTGATCCACTCTCAGCAGGTGGTTTGCCGCACACCTGGATAAGTTCCTTCTGGATATCAACGCCAGCCGCTTGTCGGATTGCTTTAGCCAGTCCACCGTTTGCCATGTTCAGATTCGCTCCAATGGAATTGATTATCACATCCACCTTAAAACATTTTTATACTGACTGACTTGATTTCTTTAATTAATTCGTTCGTTCATTCGTTCATTCGTTCGTTCGTTCATTCGTTCGTTCGTTCATTCATTCATTCATTCATTCATTCATTCATTCATTCACTTATTCATTCATTCATTCATTTTTAAATTGGTTCTTTGATTTTATCATTAATTCATTCATGTACTCATTCATTCATTCATTCGTTCATTCATTCATTCATTCATTCATTCATTCATTCATTCACTCATTCGTTCGTTCATTCGTTCGTTCATTCATTCATTCATTCATTCATTCATTCATTCATTCATTCGTTCGTTCATTCGATCTTTAACTATTTAATTAATGCAGTCTGAGAATGTATATCGTGCATCTTCAAAGATAATCTACTCAGATGCGCCCCCATAGCATCAGTACGGGGCTTATTGTCATTACAATGAATAATAACATCATTCTGTCAGCAAAGTAGTGCATATGTGTATAATTATATACTTATTGCAACATGCATTACCTCGCCACTTCGTTAAGCAGAGACGCTTTCTGGACTAGCGAATGGCAATGTCATCAGTAAGCAAAGCGATGTAGGCCTACATGTAGGCTACAGAGCCATTAACTACAATCTCGCCGTAGACATAGAAAGAGTCTAATAATATATTAATATGACCACGAGTGATCCGAATGCAGAGTGGACACTGCATCGGAGTTTCACACCGAAGCGCTGAGCAAATATTGTGAGTGAAGGACCTGCCCAAGGTCCTTACGCGGCGAGTTGGACTCGAACACCGAAACTTCCGGCTCCAAGGCAACGACACCACCACTACACCACCGTGCCCCACAAAAGTGGTTGAATTCCATGGAGAATCAAATTTCGACCGTAATGCCAAAAATAAAATAAGTTTTTGTGAAGTGGACCGCAACTACAAATTAGCCTACCTCTTCTTCGCATATCGATCCAATGGCCAGTTCCATGGTCTTGTCACCTGCGGCTGAAATCGACACGATCACCCTGGAACAGAAATTTTGCTTTTTGCTCTCAATGATAGATGTAATTCGGTAGTGTGGTCATCGTCGTCGTCATCGTCATCGTCATCATCAGCGTCATCATCATCATCATCATCGTGATCATCATCGTGATCATTTTCATCATCGTTGTCATCGTCGTCGTCATAGTCATCATCATCGTCATCATCGTCGTCATCATCATCATCATCATCATCGTAATCATCATCGTCATCATCGTCATCATCATCATCATCGTCGTCGTCGTCGTCATCGTCATCATCATCATCATTATCGTCATCGTCATCGTCATCATCGTCATCACCAAAAACGAATACGTCATCATAGTCATGGTCTGTTTTTTTATCAGTAAATATGTTGATGATATCTGGCCATCGTGTGTAAATAAAATTATAGTCTATTAAGAACATTTGACTTCGACATTCTAACTGCTGGCCAAGATGTTGGCAAAAAACCTTAGGGGACCATTTTTATGGCTCACCCTGTACATACAGAGTTCCTCCCCTATGCAAAACTAACAATACTATAATTATAAATGATTGAATTAACCAATAGCAAGTGCCATGTGGATTGTGGATGTCTACCTGTTTTTATTTTCAGACTCCACAATGGTGGTATCGATTGATTGCGATCGCGATCGACTACTGCTGGGTGTCTGTAAGTATAAATTCACAAAGACCAAGTCAGTTTTGATTGAAGGTGTGCCGTGTATGGAATGGATGGGTAGAGAAAATAAAGGTATAGGCTGGTTTAGACTGTGTGGCCCATCAATGTAAGCTGTTACACACTGGAAATGGGGTTCAACCTTGTTTAAGCTGATGCTTTTGCAGGGCACCGACTGTATTTAATGATTGTTTGTTTGATATATATGTAAAGTTGAGAATTATGAGTTCAAGTATAGTAGACACACACGCACGCACGCACGCACGCACGTACACACATGCACACAGACATTAGAATGCATTTCGGCGAGGTGATGCATCCTTTACTATTACACCATGATCCTCCACGGTATTTGTCATACTTGGTAGAGAGAGAGAAAGAGAGAGAGAGAGAGTGAGATAAAGAGATAGGTAGATAGATAGATAGATAGATAGATAGATAGATAGATAGATAGATAGATAGATAGATAGATAGATAGATAGATAGATAGACAGATAGATAGATAGATAGATAGACAGATAGATAGATAGATAGATAGATAGATAGATAGATAGATAGATAGATAGATAGATAGATAGATAGATAGATAGATAGATAGATAGATAGATAGATAGATAGATAGATAGATAGATAGATAGATAGATAGATAGATAGATAGATAGATAGATAGATAGATAGATAGATAGATAGATAGATAGATAGATAGATAGATAGATAGACAGACAGACAGACAGACAGACAGACATACAGCGATATAGAGAGACAGACAGAGAGAGAGACAGGCAGACAGAGAGACAGGCAGACAGAGATACAGAGAGATACAGAGAGACCCAGAGAGAGACAGACAGACAGGCAGACAGAAGGACAGAGATACAGAGAAACAGAGAGGCAGAGAGACAGAGAGAGAGATCGGGCCTTACTGCTGATTCCTGCTTTGTCGTTGACTCAGAACCCAGAGTTGGCTGCTCCACTGCGATGGGAAACATATTCGGAAGCTTAATTATACTTGCCCTGCAAAGAAGCAACCCGTCGATATGTAAGCCATTTACCATCATAAACTAGCCTATATAGGCCTTCGCAGAGCATAAAATTTCAATTTTAAAAGTAATTTTAGTAGGCCTACACAAAAAACTTAATGCTTAACAGGGCATAAAAATGTCCAGCTGTAAAATCATTCTTGTGCAGTCACAAAATTAATGAATTACTCTGCTTGTTAACTGTCGCGTTGTGTCGACCGGCTAATTTGTCAATAAAAACGAATATATATATATATATAAATGTTCATTGACATGAGGTTGTGAGCAATTTGCCAAGGAGGATGGGAGGGGTGAGACCGTGAGAATTAAGGGGTTGCGCAGTTCTAAAACTTCCCGCTAAAGAAACCTTTATGGAGAATGGCTACTGCCCAGCAGGTTTGTTTAAACGTTTTACACAGAATTTGTGCAGTTGCATATGAATTTGTGCAGTTGTAAAAGCAATCTTGTGCAATGATAATCATTGGAAAAAGGTAACTGCAGCCGGTTTAGGCTACCACGGAAGAACGAAATGAATGGAAGAGCTTGTGCAGTAAAAAAAGAAGCAGCATTGGAAATGTCCAAATTTCAAGCGGATGACTAAAAATGGTCGTTAGATAATTTAGATTTTATATGCGGTGACTTGCGACATCTTTGGGGAAAACTTGGAACAAATCTCTGACAAACGACAAAAAAGGTCATAAGAAATTTTCGCCAGCAACTTTGCGACAAGTTATGTGAATTTTTTAAAGAAACGACTAAAATGGTCGAGAGACATTTTCGCCAATAAACCCACACTAGAAAAATTGTTGGCTGTTTAGTTAAAACAAATTGCTTCAAAAAAGCCCTGCTACCCATAGTTAGGCCTATAAGTGCCAAAAATTGTGAAGATTGAGGCACATGTAGGCCAACATGCATGTACATTTAATCAGGTAGCTGAAATTTCGCAAGACACATGCAGTTGAATATCAACACCCATATATCTGGCTTGGCACACGCCAACAGCTCGCCAAAATTGACCTGGATGCTATTGCCCAGGAATTCCCTCAGTTTACTTTCTCTTCCTCTGTCCGGGACCTTGGTGTCACTTTGGACCAAGAGCTTACTTTTACGCGGCATATCAATCTGCTATGCCGCAGCTGCTACTACCAATTGCGTCAGCTTAGAGTGGTGCTTCGCTCCTTAACCTTCAACGCTGCCTTAACGCTTATCCACTCTTTCGTTGTCTCACGTTTAAACTATTGCAGCGCCCTCTATGTGGGTCTTCCGGTGACTCGGGTTGGGTGCTTGGACAGGGTCTTGCGCTCTGCGGCACGCCTTGTCGGTCGCATCCCAAAATTCGGCCATGTCACTGACTACATGCGGGATGTCTTGCACTGGCTCCCTTTCTCTCAAAGGGTCACTTACCGAATATCTTCCTTGGTTTGGCGCTGTCTTGCGGGTGTGGCCCCTGTCTATTTACAGGAGCTCTGTTGCTCCACCCTGAGCGTCCAGCGCCGTGGCTCTCTCCGCTCTTCTAAGCAGGCTGAGCTTCTTGTCCACCGGTCGCGCACTTCTATTGTGCAGCGCCGTGCCTTTTCTGTTGTTGGCCCTGCAACCTGGAATGGGCTCCCTGTGGAACTACGTCTAATGCCTCGAGCCTTTGAGACTACGTTCTACTCTGCTCTTAAGGCTGTTCTCTTTAGCCGTGGTTGGGTCGGGAGCGCTTCTGAGTAGATTTTCTTGAAGAGGCGCTATATAAATGCCTGAAATGAATGAATGAATAAACATGGAACACGTAGGCTACTTGGCAACCAAAATTCGTCAATGGTGAAAATTGACATAATAATAAAGTATGCAACACTACTGCACTCTAATTAAAATAGCATTAAATAGGAGGCTACATTGATAAGAGCTGTCATATGCCTAGGCCCTACATGGCCAAAGAATAGAAGATTTAGCATATACAACTGAATTGTCAGCTGAATTTTCGCGACACAATTATGATAACGATGGTTGTGATCAAATTCATCAGATTCTATGATAATTATGATTATGGTTTCAATCTTTGATTGGATTGAAACTGATGTAGTCAAGGTGAAATTTCGTTTGAGAACACGAGTCTAAGGATTAGCGGACAACGCGTGCAACATTTGCCTTCACGCGTTATTCAAGCGCACTAGTTGTATTAATGGAGTCGGAAAGACTTTTTTAATAGAGATTTTTATTTATTACTCACCCTGGTGAGCGTTTTGGTGGCACGATGCTCGGAAGAAACGGCTTTGAACACATAAAAATTAATGTCATTAATCTTATAAATAGGCTTAAATAAGACCAATATATAATCACACAAACACGCACACACGCTAGACTCAGCGTCCGTGAATAAGCTGGAGCCCTGCGTGAGCTTGGCTTTCGAGTTGCGCTTTAGAGATTTGGAGATCACGATTACGATTACGATTAGCTGGCGAGGAGCGTTGCATCTGTAGTGTATGGCTGTGATTGGGCGTATATTTTATTTTATTTTATTTTATTTATCGCATTCAGGCGCGGATTCAGGGGGGGGGCGGAGCCGGCGTACGCCCCCCCCCTAAACCTGCAGAAATGTTCTAAAGCTAAACTGACATAAAACTAAAATAATTGCAATTTAGCCTACGATTTTTGGAGGTCTTGCAAAGCAAGCAATTCGTGGTCTACATGTAAGTCTCATTCCATGCATCTAATGTTTAAAACATCGACGCACTCACTGCTGATGGTATAGGCTACTTCATTACTATCATGATGAGCTGCTTTCTCCGAATTCTTTTCATCAAGAGTTAAAGCTTTGGCAGCAGATGTGGAGAAACGCTAACAGCACACCAAGCACCCTGTCGGACACCCTCGCTGACAGCTGCTCCCGTTGTATTATGTATCCAAATATTACCACAATAGTTCACATTTTGCTGCTCACTTCTGTCACGGCTTGCAGTGTTGAGCGAGCAAATTCTAGTCTGCGATTTGTGAAGTTGTGTTTCCAAAGTACAATGAACGAGGACTCATTTTATTGTTTGTCCACAAGGACATCAAGTTAGACATTGATGACAATCTCAATGTCTACGCCAGAAAGCATCCAAGGAGAATGACACTGTAAACACACTGGCATGTGACACTTAATTATTTCCTTTTTGGGTCAAGGGTTGCATGATCAAAACCGATAACTGATTTATAATCGTTTCACTGTTAACCTTCAGTGGACACCAGTGGTTTTATATGAGAAACTATATATTTGTTTAAAGTTCCATGACATTTTCTATAAAAAGGATCATTATAGTTTTGCATGATCTAATTTCACACACACACACACACACACACACACACACACACACACACACACACACACACACACACACACACACATATATATATATATATATATATATATATATATATATATATATATCAGTGGCGGCGACAGGAGAGGGCTAGGGGGCTAAGCCCCCCCCCCTAAACGTGGCTCATCCCCCCCCAAAAAAACCGAAAATGTCTAAAACGGCTTACTTCGTAATAAGGAAACTAGACAATAACCAACGGCAACGAAATCAACTATAACAATTATTATTATAGTGTAGATGCTTATGCCATTGGCGGCACCAGGGGAGTGGTCATGGGGTTAAGCCCCTAAATGTGACTCAGCCTCATCCCATAGCAAAAAACAATGAATGTCCATGTATCGGCTTAAAAATTATTATTATTATCTTATTTTCGGACCTCAACTGCGGCGGACGGTCATACATCGACTCACATGTGAGACATCAATTGCGACTGGGCTCGACTACCGGACATCGACTCTCTCTGCCACTTAACACTAGTCTGCGACTCTGCAAAACGACTTCTTATTTGAGTTTTCGTGATTTTATCGTTCAGAAATAGCTGGCAAAAAAGAGCCTAAAAATGGCTCTAGTTGAGGTCAACAGAGCTAAAAATGCGTTGGTGGCTGGGGCTCCGCCCCAGACCCCGCTGGGGGAGCTTACGACGCTCCCCCAGACCCCCTAGTCGGTATGGGCTTCGTGCCTTCGGCACTCGCAGCTTCGCGCCTTCGGCGCTCCATAAAATTTTTGCTATAGGCCTAGTTGGCTTCAGCCCCACAACCTGAGATCCTGGCGCCGCCACTCATATATATATTTACGGGTTTGGATTGGTAGTTTTTACGCCCCCCCTAACCAGAAATCCTGGATCCGCCCCTGGCATTTGCTATAATAGCTCCCATTCAACTTCTCTGCACAGAGACGCTCCCGACTACAGCGCGGACACTGCATAGGAGTTTCACGCCGAAGCGCTGAGCAATTGCAAGTGAAGAACTTGCTCAAGGTTCCTACGCGGCGACTTGCGTTGGATTCGAAACTGGAACCCTCTGGTTCCAAGGCACCGACCCCACTACTACAACACCCCACCACCACTACACTACCCCACCACTACAACACCCCACCACTACACCACCCCACCACTACACCACCGCGCCACAGGAGTATGATTGGCGACTAAGGAGAAGTGGATGCTTACTACGACCATGCCGTCGAAGACACCTTTAAACGCTTCGTCTATATCGCTTAGAATCTTCTTCATGCCTGCCAAGGGCAACAAAATAAACGATCCTCGGTCATCGGAAACTGAAGGATCCGATCGGTAATGTCTGCAGAAGAAATATAACAGAGAAGAAAACATCAGTTCATATGTTACGTAAAGTGAGGGAACGCAGAGAAGGTAAGCTAGGCGGTAATGTAGGCTATAGGTAGACTATAGGTAGGCTATAGGTAGGCTATAGGTAGGCTATAGGTAGGCTATAGGTAGGCTATAGGTAGGCTATAGGTAGGCTATAGGTAGGCTATAGGTACTGAGTTTTTCAGAATTTTAAAACACACATCCAGCGTGACACCAACTTTTCTTTCTTTTTACACTGGTCATTTTTTTTATCCACGATTCCGGCCAAATTTGCTTAAGGCGTCAACATTCCAACGCTTTAAAAGTATAAGCTTAATCATGAAAACCATTAATATACTCGACGTTTAATGCAGCGACAACCGTTTTCTGCAGGAGTGTAATATACTCAGTGTAGACTTACATGTAGGTCGTTAAGTTGTCGAACCCGCTTTTTATCTATTGAATCACTCAGACTAAATATTAAACTAGTCATGTGCATGCGATTAGTTTACTAAAGACAGTCAAAAGTCCGTGTACAACAGTGCAGCCTATGCATTGCTAAAAGAGTAAAAGACTGACTTACGCCATGCAATAAGGCTTGCCATGGCGTGACCTGTAGTTGAAACTGTTCAATAGGAGACCACACTCAAAGCATCGGAAACACTTGTTGTGCCAGATCTGAAAAGAATTGAACGCGTCATTAATCTGATGAATACAAAAATAAAAGCATACTTGTTATAATCCATCATCATCATCATCATCATCCTCCTCATCATCATCATCATCATCATCATCATCATCATCATCATCATCCTCATCATCATCATCATCATCATCATCATCATCATCCCATCATCATCATCATCATCATCGTCATCATCATCATCATCATCATCATCATCATCATCATCATCATCATCATCATCATCATCATCATCATCATCATCATCATCATCATCATCATCATCATCATCATCATCATCATCATCATCATCATCATCATCATCATCATCATCATCATCATCATCATCATCATCATCATCATCATCATCATCATCATCATCATCATCATCATCATCATCATCATCATCATCATCATCATCATCATCATCATCATCATCAGTTCCTGACGCTGCAGGTAGGCTACATGTATTTAGTGGCGATGGGTACGAATAAATGACCTCCATTGTCCTCTGTCATTTGTCAGGTCCACTCTTCTCCTTGATGTCAGTCCAAGTGATGTCAGGTTCTCATTTATATCGTCTATCCAGCGCAGCGCAGTCTTGATCTTATTATAATTAATAATAATGGGGGCTGGGTGGTAGAGTAATGGATAACACGCTGGCATGGAGAGCGAGAGGTAACGAGTTCGAACCCCGTTGGGCGGACATGCTTTGTGCTGCTATATTAGCGCCATATTCAACAGGAGACCACACTCCTATCCTACATACTTGCTTCAGTTAGTATATACAATTATACATGTACATACGTACATACAATGCACATACATACTTGCTTACATGCACACCTACATATGCCTACACACATGCACGCATACATACATACATACATGACTGTATGCATGCATATAGGGTCTGTGCATGAATACGCTACTACATACGTGAAAACATACACACACTATATAATTACTAGCTGAACCCGGCCACGCGTTGCTGTGGCTGAAAAGAGGCTCCCCTCCCCTTCCCCCTCCCCCTCCTCCTCCCCTCCCCCTCCCCTCCCCCTCCCCCTCCCCTCCTTCTCCCCCTCCCCGTCCCCTCTCCCTTTCCCTCCCCTCCCCTCCCACTCCCCCTCCCCTCCCCCTCCCCTCCCCCTCCCCCTCCCCCTCCCCCTCCCCCTCCCCTCCCCTCTCCCTCCTCCTCCCCCTCCCCCTCCCCTCCCCCTCCCCTACCCCTCCCCTCCCCCTCCCCCTCCCCCTCCCTCTCCCCTCCCCCTTCCCCTTCCCCCTCCCCCTCCCTCTCCCCCTCCCTCTCCCGCTCCACCTCCCTTCTCTTTCTCCCTCCCCTCCTCCCTCTCCCTCCCACTCCCCTTCCCCTCTCCCTTCCCCTCCGTCCCCCTCCCCTTCCCCCTCCCCTTGACCTCCACCTCCCCTCCCCCTCCCCCTCCGCTCCCTCTCCACCGTCTTTGTCCCGCTCCCTCCGCTCCTTTCTTCCGTCGCAGCGTCCATTCCAAGCCCAAAGGCCGCTTTGTGAAAAGGCCTAAAAGCGGCCTCTTTGGAAAATTAATCGCGACTCGCTTATGACGTCATAGTACGCCACCTCATTGATGTTTCGTTGCTGTGTTTGGAGACGGCGTTTATGAAATCTCTGCAGCCGTGTGGGACGTGTTTAGTTTGCAAATGGCGGACGAAGGGATTGCAAAGTTCACTTTTTGTGGAAACGGTTGCGTTTTTTCGGGTGAAAACATCTTAAGACACGGTGCTATTTGAATGGAAGGTTTTTGGTAAATTTTCACAACAATCCGTGCGTAGCTTTCGGCGTGGTAATGCGACGAACTATTGGAAAGTTTCATTTTTATTTATATAGATAGTGCATGCTGAGGCACATCATTTGTCCTAATAATTAATAAACACTTATTATGATTAATCGCAAAACCGTTATGTTTTCGAGGTTCAAAATAAACCATTTAATTTCCGTCTTTCGACATTGAACCTACATGTACATGTATTTCTATCTGTCACACACCGTTTCTTACATAAATTACAACCAAATTATCACTCAAGAGGCTCGTTTGTAATAATAAAATAAAATCGGAGGACGAAAGAACCAGCATAGTCTTGGTACGAAATTTAGTTCACGAGGTTTTTTTGCAAAATCAAGAACGTCAACATGAGACAGAAAATGTGATTATAGGCTAATTAATTAACTTCTGTCGGTCGCGCTGGATGCAATCAGATGTAAAAGGCATAGACATTGACAAACCAGCATAGGCGTACGAGGCGGGGGTACAGAGGGGGAAATTCTCCCCTCCAATATTTGCCCCCCCCCCCCATTTTGGGGAAGTCTGGTTTCTCGGGCAAACAGACCCGTGAAAATATGAAAAAAAGAAAATAGTATTTTTCACATTTCAACCCGATGACTAAAAAGGTCAACTTTTTGTCTGGGGAAATCCCACCACGAGATTTTTTTTCGGGCAGAAGTCAAATCTTTGCCCCCCCCCCCCCCCATTGCTGAAATCTCCCTTACGCCTATGCAAACCAGCAACAAAATAATAGCCTATAATGTTCTCTAGTCGGATTCGAAAAGAACAGGTCACTAAGCAGGGCCGGATTAAGGCATGTTCAACATGTTCGGCCGAACAGCGGCCCCCACACTTTAGGGGGCCCCCACAAAATGCAAAAAAAAATTCTGCAAATTTCGATAAAAGGACTATTTTCTCGAAAATTTCGCCAGATGAGTAAAAAAAAGGTCATAAACTTTTCCGAAAATTTCGCCAGATGAACAAAAAAATTCTCCCGAGCAGGGCCTCCACAAAATTCTTCCGAACAGGGCCCCCACATTGCTTAATCCGGCCCTGTCACTAAGATACCGTAATCGTCACCTTAAGACTCAATGGGCATCTGTCTTGCGGGACTTGTCCTTTCTGGGAAGCCTATTGTTCCCATTTAATCTGTAATATTCTTTTGTCTCAATGTGTTGTTTTTGTCTATGATTAACTGATTCTGTTGATTATAAATATTGTTTGACACTTTGTACAACTGGGATAAATAAATTGTTTGATTTGATTTTAATATTGATCCATATATTCAGGAAGTACGACCGTCTGCATTCTACACACCTTACAGAAGATCTTGATTGTTAACCTGTGCCGCGTGAGAGCGGCGGTGGTAGCCTAGTGGTGGTGGTGGTGGTAGCAGTGGTAGTGGCAGTGGTGGTGGTCGTGGTGGTGGGGATGGTGATCGTGGCGGTGGTGGTGGTGGTAGTAGTAGTGGTGGTAGTGGTGGCGGTGTTCGACCGACACCCGTGAAGTACCACTTTGCCACTTATCTTCGAGTAGATTCTGAGTACAGATGATCCACGAGGTTTAAATTATGAGCGGAGGGAGGTGGCTCGAGTGCCTGTGTTACCGTAGCAGCAAAGAAGGAAGTTGGACCAGTTCGTTGTAGGACTACATTCCCTCTATTAAGCTGTCCGAATATTGTCGCCAGCTATATGTTCTGTCACCCTATATAAAATACATGTAAGTGGTTATGCAAATTGCATGCTTATACTCAATGATATGTTTTAACGATGAATAACTGGTCAAGGAAGTTGTCCTTTGCAGCAGACATATCTTCAATGGCAGGGCTTTCCAAATGGTACAGTGTATAAATACATAATTATATAGGGCCCGCTGTAGAAAATTGTGGAGAACGCTCTGTGTTGCATAATGGAAGTGCCTGCAAAGAGACAAGCAAGTCGCCATCGATCGCGGACCGTATTTAGCATTGAACTGTAGGCATGGGCCTACGCCGAAGCAGGACGCTTTCCCCAGATCCCAACACGCACAACACTTCATTCATTCGTTTATTCATTCGTTCGTTCGTTCAATCATTCATTCATTCTATGGACCTATTAAAGACGTGGCCAAAAATGTTTTAAATAATTTGACATTTAACTTCGTAGTGCGTATTGGTATTTGGGTAGATGCAATAATAGGGTCCACATGCATACATATAGCGCCCCTTCAAGAAACATACCCAGAAGCGCTCCCAGCCCAGCCACGGCAAAAAAGGACTTGAGAGATAATATCTCTCAAGTCCTTTATATATTATACTAATATATTATATGAAACAAAGTCGAGCGCACAACCCGCTCAAAACGCCCAATGCGAAGGCTTGTTACATGTTTAACGACACTGCCATATCAAAGATGATTAGTGTCGCCCTCCTCCATTATCCAGGCTTGGGACTGGCACTGGCAGAGAACAACCAGTGGTGGCTGCGGAAGTTTAAGAAAATACATCGATGAGCAGTTAGCGAGACGATTAAAATAATTATAATATTGACAGAGGCAAGAACCACGGTGGTTAATGTCTTCGACAACGATGAAGCCCTAGGTGACAAACCTGCTTGAACAGAATGGACACATTGAGAATGAGGCCATCTTCAATGTGAAACTGACTAATTTACATTTGTAAACCAAAATGAAAAATAGTCCTACCATTGGTCTTCATTTCCTGCCTCTAATTTTTCTTACCCGTGCTAAAAATCAACCGTGATCACAGTGTTCCCTCCCATCTGCAAAATATCTAGGGGCACCTACGATCCATTTGATAGCGTAAAGTTTTGAAGTAACAAACCTTGTAGTTGAATCCCACTCCACCGTGAGAGACGGGCAGTTCACAGACTTGACAATTCCAGGAAGACATCATGCACGGTTTTTACCAAAACAGAAGCTACATGTACAATGCATAGAGTCTAACTATTATTATGTATTATAATAGTTTTCCTGCGTTTCCACCTTGGCTATCTCCGTCTTTCGGACAGATAAGCTTACGTTTCCTAAATATTCTCCAGTTGTCAGAACGTCAGTGCTTTCAAACCTCCCGTCACAGTAACTACATGTATCTGAATTTGATCGCTTTCTACAGTTTCGATGTGTGATAATAACAAAGTGGCAACATCTAGGCCTACTTGTAGCCTACCTCCTGTCCGCTAAAGCAAAAATAGTTTTCTAGTGTTCCACTTAAAGACCCGTATGCATGCGTTATTAAGGACCTGCTTGATTTTTTTATTGCGCTCTAATTTCCAGTCGTAAAATATTGATCTTTCGCACAGCTTTGTTGTAAATCACTGACGCTTCGATCACTCGACTTATCTAGGCCTGTAGTTAATAGCCTACTTATAGGCCCTAGAGGTGTACTAAATGCATGAGCTGTAACCTCTTTAGATATTAATGTGTGTAGGTCTGCCAGTCTAGATAGGATTAAATACACATATCTGACCTATTGGCTCCATGTTACACTTTATATAGATAACTACTTTCCTGTTGCTTATTATATGGGTCTACGTGTAGCCCTATTAGGCTATAATTATGAGTATTGTTTTTATGTGCTCAGTGGCGTAGCCAGGAATTTATGATGGGGGGTCATGATGGCCGCCTGGCTTGAGGCCCTTCCTGACACCAACACAACAGTAGGACTATTACAGTAAATAAATTAAATAATAAAAATGGAATAAAGTATCAAGGAGAAGAAAACAATTGCTACTACAAACGATAATATTGTTTTTTTCTTATTTAAGCGAATAAATAACCTTTAAAAAAACTTTTTCTTAAGCCAATAGGGGGTTTAACCCCCAGCCCCCTTGGCTACGCCACCGTATGTGCTACATGTTTTAATGATCATGCGTAATTGAGCTCGTAATTATTATGGTTGCCCATTTGAAGTCGTTTGATATATAATGGATATAATCATATTGATCAAGGCCGTAGCTAGGGAGTGTTTGAGTGTTTGAACACCCCCCTCCCAAATGAAATAATGTTAATGAATTTACTAGCACATGATGCAATAACTATGCATTTTGTAACGTATTGGCCGTCCTGAACCAGCTATGAGGCTCACGACACTCCTCAAAACCAGTTGATTCGGTTTACTGATTGGCTTAATTACGCCGATTGAACCCCCCTCTAATAAAATCCTGGCTACGGCCTTGATGTGGATATAGGCCAATTAGTAAGCTTCGTGTATATAATTATGGGCCTGTGTCGTGCCGATGCAGTTTGAACGGTTTATTACACCTAAAGTTAGTCCAAGGAGAATGTCCAACAAGTTGAAATACAGCCATCTTCCCCTTTCTAGTTTCTTCACCAACGTATGGCCTGCTGTAGTGTATATACATGTAGCAGGTTCAACCATTGAAAGTCGGTGATTTCCTCTCTGTCGACTTTACAGTTCACACATGTTTACGATTAAACTATCACTGCATCGTTAGTAACACCAATGCGATCGTTGATAAGGTTTAAGCGTAGGACCTTGTCAGATAAAGTAGCCACTTAGTCTATTAATTTTCTCAAATGGGTTAAGTGCAAAATGTGCTAACGCCAATGTCATGCGTGCTTTGAGATTTCACTGCCACTTTTGAGGGACCAACAGCGCGGACACTGCATCGGAGTTTCACGCCCGAGCAATTGCGAGAGAAAGACTTGCTCAATGTCTCTGCGCGGCGGCTTGAGG
>OX243824.1:9534601-9539601 GCA_945859605.1 Lumbricus rubellus | reverse complement strand
AAAAGGTGTCTACGGAAACTAGTATGGATCTATGTTATTTCAATTAAACTAAATGGCTAAAAAAGATTATTACGGAAAATATAAGGTTTTATGATTTTTCAAATAAACTAGATGACTAAAAAAGGTGTTTACGCAAGCTAGTATGGCTTTTTTAAAATTAGATTTCAATTAAACTCGATGACTAAAAAAGCTCATTAACTTTTGAATCGAGAAAAAAATTCCGGCGCTGCTCAATCTGGACCAAGTCTCCGCCTCGCATCCAAACTTTTTTAGCCCCCAAGAATGGAAACCAAACTCGGCCCACGATTTGGTCTCTTGAACGGATTTAGGCTATGCATTATGAGAGTTGGCAGGGCTTTTGAACGTTCAAGTTCACATAGATGTTTTGATTTTTAAAAAAGGCAGTTATACTGGTCTTAGATAGTTGTAAAATCACATTCTCGCAGCTAAAAATAGTTTTTAAAAAGGCATCGTCGTCTGATTGACAGTTATTTACAAGGGTAGATCAAATGGTTGAGAAAAAGTCATGCAGTTCTGAAACTTCCTTTGATATGCTCTGATAGCAGGTATATAATAATTATAGACATGAGTAGATTTTCATTTCTATCAGTGTTTTTGGTCTTTCTAAGAAACATAATTTACATATAATAAATTAACGCAAAGATGTTAGTCATGAATTTGAGTAAAATTCAGTATAATGCATGTTTTTCTTTTATATATATCGTTGATTGAATGCATTACAGAGGTGTCTATGTTAAATGTTTCGATAGTTTTTTTGCAAAACTGTTTTTCAAAATTTGGCATTTTTCATCATTATATAAATTCGTGATATCAGCATTAAAAAGGTGTCTAATGCAACATTCACTCCGATTGTATTCAATAGCAAATTATAGTTTGAATTACTTCTATCAGGACTGAGAAAATGGATCATTTTTTGATTTTTGATGACAGCTAAAATGCTACAATTAGATGTGGACATTAAAAAACAGCCTTCTTTCACCTTTCCCAACTCGGCGTTTCGCGCCTCAGCGATCGACCTTCGGCCGCTCGTCCGTCCCCCCCAAAGTTTGGACCAGGTTTCCGCCTATGGATTTGTGGAACTACATCTAATGCCTAGAGCCTCTGAGACTACGCAGCTACGCTCTACTCTGCTCTTAAGACTGTTCTCTTTAGTCGTGGTTGGGTCGGGAGCTAGCGCTCCTGAGTAAATATTCTTGAAGAGGCGCTATAAATGTCTGAAAAGAATGAATGAATTAATTTATTCATTCATTCATTCGGTGCACTACCGTTAGCCAATGATGTGCGTCTGTTGTTCGTGTCCGTTGTAGCCAGGTGGCGCCAGAAGCGGAGCGACTGGCCGCCAGAAACGTTCCAGGTCAATACGTCTTTGACATCAATGACTTCAACAGTCTGGCTGACGTTAGTATCTATCTATCTATCTATCTATATGTCTGTCTGTCTGTCTGTCTGTCTGTCCATCCGTCCGTCTGTCTGTCTGTCTGTCTATCTATCTATCTATCTATCTATCTATCTATCTATCTATCTATATCTATATATCTATCTATGTGATTTTTATAGCGCCCCTTCCAGGGCTCTACTCAGAGGCGCTCCCGACCCAGGCCCGGTCAAGGAATTGTGCAGTTCTAAAAGTCCTTAAAAGCAGCCCTGTTAAGAATAGGTAGGCCTCTTTGAGGAGGCGCTGTAAAAATGTATGACTGAATGAATACGATAATGTGAGTAGACCTATGCTTGTATCTATGCCCTAAGGACCAGGCATTCGGACTCAGGCGGTTTTGTGGGAGTTGGACCGTTGCAAGCCGTGACCTTAAGACTCGCATAATTCTAATAATAATAATAATAATAATAATAATAATAATAATAATAATAATAATAATAATAATAATAATAATAATAATAATAATAATAATAATAATAATAATAATAATAATAATAATAATAATAATAACAACAACAATAATAATAATAATAATAATAATAATAATAATAATAATAATAATAATAATAATAATAATAATATTATTATTATTGTCTCGACTTGTAGATATACTCTTGGCTACAGTCGCAGACAACCCAATGTCCTGCCGGATTGATCTGCGAATTCTACAGCATCGGTAATTCCTACGAAGGAAATCCCATCAACGTCTTCAAGGTATAATTCTCACCTAATAGTAGATCTAACCAAAGAATAGCTACTCTGTCAATTTCCTTTTCGTCCTGATTAATTTGAGGGAATGGCAGTTTTTTCTTCATAGTTTGGTTGAGGCGATTGAAAATATTAGCATTTCTCCATTTATATTGGCTTTATAACAGCGTCTGTCAACAACTTTAAAGGTGTGCTAAACTTGGCTTTCTTATAGGTCTGGATAAGTGAGACATGTGATTGCTTGCACTCAATCAATCAATCAATGTTTTTATTAGTCCGTAAGTATCAAGTTACATCAAGCATTACAAGTATCACAAATTAATCAGGTAATAATCAAAGTGAGAACTAATTAGATAACGCAAATTACAATTAACTCAGCGTTTCCTAAACTCTCCGTGGACGACTGTTGCGTGTTTTGCAGCGGAAGGCTTGGCTTGTATTATACTAGCCTATAGATTGGCAGAGAGCTATGCAATAACTCGATTTACTTACTTAATAATTATGCTTGCAATGATTATAACTGACAGATTAGCAAGACTGGAACGGGAAGAAAGGCTTACTGGTTGGACGCCACTATCCACGCCAGAGAGTGGATTTCAACCGCCACAATCCTTCAGGTCATCAACCAAGTAAGTATTCCGTGATATGGTCGGTCTCTCACGAAAGATCTTCTAGAAAGAGTCTGATCAGTTCTTTACAATCAAATTTTTGGTTATGTTTTACTATTAAATGCATTTCCATCGATCTGTTACTATATAGTTGCCTTCTCTTTCCACTTGCATAGAATGCCGCATATTGCGCTCTGCTGTCCATGGTGACCTATTGGTTCCTTTCACTCGCTCTGCGACGATGCAGAGCCGTTCGTTCTCTGTGGCTGGTCCAACAACCTGGAATGGACTTCCCTTGACTATGCAACACCTTCCAAACTGTTCTCAATTTCATAAACTGTTGAAGACTGTTTTCCCGCTTGATCGCGGGAGCGCCTCTGAGTAGGTACCTTTAAGGGGCGCTATATAAATTGTAATTGATTGTGGCAGTTAAACGTTGATTAGGTATTTAAGTAGTCCTACGCAATCAAGAGCAGTCGAATCATGGGCGGAAACCTAGGGGGACGGGGAGGACGGACCCACCAACGGAGGTGTTGGGGGGACGGCCCATGCATTTGTCACACCCCACAATAGTTGAGCGTCAAGACTAAAAAGAAGGTCATCAACTTATTTGGCGGCGAAAATAGAAACTTTTCTTGACTTTTCGGCCAGTTGACTAAAAAATCGCGCGTCTTTCCTTCGGCGCCACTCGTTTGTCCCTCCCCCAAGTCTCCGCCCAGGTTTCCGCCCATGAGTGGAATAATTTTTTTAGTAATCTTTCTTTTCAGTTCGTGACACAGGGCGATGCGACAGTCGTGGATTTAGTCGACAGATACGACTGGTATTTCCTTGCAGTTCAGAATCCGGACGGATACTCCTACACCTGGACTGATGTTAGTAGGACATAAAATTTGCCAATGAACTCGTTTTTATATGTCTACTCATGCTTTCAATAAACTGGCTGCTCTATTATACCCTTCACCACCTTTTCATCTCTGAATGAGTAACTCCGATTCAGTGTAGCCGGGAGCGCATCTGAGTACCAGAGGTTTTTTTACGTGCAGTTGTACACACAATGTGCAGTTGTAGAAGCACTTCTGTACAGTTAAAACTAGCAAAAAGGTCATTGTCCTCCGATTGGAAGTAATTTACCATGGATGATGGGGAAAAGTAAAGAAGGAGTTGTGCAGTTCTAAAAATTCCTTTAAACAGCCCTACTGTGTAGTACCACTACTATTTCTACTACTACTACTACTACTACTACTACTACTACTACTACTACTACTACTACTACTACTACTACTACTACTACTACTACTACTACTACTACTACTACTACTACTACTACTACTACTACTACTACTACTACTACTACTACTACTACTACTACTACTACTACTACTATTACTACTATTACTACTACTACTACCACATCCAACACTACTAACACTACTACTAATATTACTACCAATAAGTCTACCAATCTTGAAGGGGCGCTATAATAGCTAACGAGTCCTCATGCATGCATCACTTTAAAGTTGTTTAAAGGCTGTGGATAAATAATTACATTACAATTGATCTCAACCACTTTTGCCATGCAATGTATAAAGTATTGGGAATTATATAGCGCTATAGTAAATAACGACTGTACAAAAGTGTACATTACTTCTTTAAGGATCGAATGTGGCGCAAGAACCGTCGTCCAAATGCTGGTTCTGCTTGCATCGGAACCGATCTGAACAGGAACTTCGACTTCCGTTGGGGAAGTAAGTCCAGCCTGGATTAGCTACGGCTGCTGGCTGCTACTGTAGGCCTAACTACTACTGTTGATATGACAACTACCAGTGCCACTGATATTACTATACTGCTTCTACTGCTGCTGCTAGTAGGCCCTACTGCCACTACCACTACCACTAGTACTGTCATTACTATGGCTCTTGCTACTTCTACTAATTAAATTACCACTACTATTGCTACAATCGCTTCTACTGTTACCATTACCATTACAGAGTACAGACTATTGATCCTAAGATTGTATTTATCTCTGTCTGTCTATCTGACATTCTTCTCTCTGCCTGCCTGTCTGCCTTTCTGCCTGGTTGTCTGTCTGTCTGTCTACTTGTCTGCTTATCTGCATGTCTGTTTAACCTGTCCGTCTATGCGTCTGTCTGTCTCCCTGTGTGTCTACGTGTCTTTCTGTATCTGTATGTTTGTCTGTGTGTCTGTCTGTCTATTTGTCTGTCTGTCTG
>OX243824.1:9369601-9529601 GCA_945859605.1 Lumbricus rubellus | reverse complement strand
CCTACAGCAGTGGTTCCCAACCTTTTTTGACTTTAGGGCCACTTTTTCTAAGTTGGAAGACACAAGGGCCACTTTTCTTAGTTAAAGGACATTATAGGGCATTTAAGGGGCCACAATGCTAAAATGTAATTATCTAAAAGTATATAAAATTGTTAGAATTTATTCAAAATAGAATGTTTGCTGTTATTTATAGACGTCAAAATAAAATAATTTGTAATGCAAAATAATTATATGTGCTATCCTGTCAAAATTGTCAACTTTTCACATATTTAAAAAAATTCTTTGAGAGATGAGGGCCATTTTTGAGGCCTGGCGGGCCATTTTGTGAGGCCTCGCGGGCCACTTTTGGCCCGCGGGCCACGGGTTGTGAACCGCTGGCCTACAGTCTGCCCAACTTGCAGGTTTTGAAGTATGAGCAGTCATGGACAGAGCGAAGGTTCATCCTAACTGAAGACAGTCTGTGGAATCTATGTGCAAGTTTCCATTCATCCAAAGAAATCGCTACAGATCGGAAGTTGTTTTTTAATGATTAATTGCTAGGATCCAAGGTGAGACTCGATTTGTGTCCACCGGTCGAAGCCGTCTCCTACCGCCAGCAGCTGTTGGCCAAAGACCGCAAAATCCAATGGGTGCCCAGATGGGTTTGTATTGTATGGTATTGCATTGTAGGCTATTGCTGTACTGTATTCGATTGTACTGTTGTGTTCCATTGTATTGTTTTGTATAATATGACCACCAGTGCTAAAAGTGTTTAAAAAAAGAAGTGCCTGGACGCCCCTTACCTTTCCAAAACAAGTGCCAGGACGTCCCTTACATTTTCAGGTGTTCTAGCCAAATAAGTGGCTGGACGGTATAGAGATTTGAAAATAAATGCCAGGACACCGTCCATGACCGTCCTGCCACACTTTAAGCCCTGATGACCACTCGTAAAGCGTTTTTCTCAGCAAAAGCCGTTCAGGAAAAACCCTTCAGAATTCCCAATGTACATGTAGGCTACGTTGTCAAGTGACATCACTATGTAATTTGCGCCAGGATATTCAGCGCTCGTGAATAAGCTGGTGCCCTGCGTTTGGCTTTCGAGTGGCGCTAGAGAAATCTGGAGGTCACGATTACGATACAGCCAGAAGGCGGCTATTTTTACGAGGACGACTATAAGAGCTGCTATAGAAGGTCGTCGTCGTCGTCATCGTCGGTATTGAACTCGTTGGCCTGGACATTCGACAACAGTTAGGCCTACTAGCATTCGTACAGGGCACCCCACTCTGTCACTTTTGTGCCACTTACCCCGGCCTACTGCATTTTGGTTTTAGGTCTAAACAAGTCTCTTCGCAATAAAACACAAATGATGCTGTTTATATAAAAATAAATTGAGAAAAACGACATTTAGAAACATCTGTGATAAATACCAATGTTTTTGACTCCGTGTTTTGCATTTTTAGACTACGTTTCTGTTTTAAAATTTAACGGTGACGAGTCTTTTGCTCCGTCTTCTAGAACATCCACGGACGCCATGCCATTTTTATAGGCCTTGCCGCCTACGTGAGTGTCATACAAACGTCTGTCATTATTCGGCCTAGGCGTAGGCGTGCTAAACCTGTAGACTTAGACCTGTGTTAAAACTACAACGTTTAAAATTTTAATTATATCAGTTCACTCATGTACGTAGTTTAGAGCTGAGCCTGTTCTCACCATGCACTCAACAAACTGCGCAAAAGTGGAAAACTGTAGTATGTGCAGCAGTGGCGGCGCCAGGATTTCATTTTTTTGGGGGGGGGAGAAAATTTTCCGATTTCATCCACCACAATTTCTGACGACCTTTATTTCTTAGTCGTCAAGTCGACATTTTGGGAGGGAGTGCTAAAGTAAAAACGCCTTGTGGGAGAGAATTGCTTCACGCTCCCTTCTCAGTTTAAAGTGGAAAGGGAATTCCTTCCCTCCCTAGGATTTACCGCCATGAGTCTGGTAGGCTATAGGCTACTGTGCACAAACGCTACGGAGACCTCTATCAGCATTGGCTAAACGTCCAAATCTTTCATTTTTACATGGGAAAAAACCGATGGGTCATTTGAGGGGGCTTAGCTCCCCTAGCCCCCTTGCGCCGCTACTGATGTGCAGGTCATACATAATTATGTGAAAGTTTTTTCTCGCCCCGCGTGTAATTCTTAATCAGTCCTATCAAATTTAGACCGGGAATAAGATTCGATCTGACCAGGTGTACAGATAAGAAATGATAATTATGTCGTATCAACGGTCGTTGATATAAAAGCGAGCTGCGAGTTTTCGTTCGCACTAAGGTCGTAACTAACGCAACGCAGAATGAAGGTTGTGGCGATTTTTCTCATCGGGCTTTGCCTGGCCGCTCTCAGCGAAGGCAAGAAGAGCTACGAAGGGTAACGCTGACGCTTTGATTATATATTAAACCTTTTAACTAAACTTTTGTCGGCTTCAATTTAATTTGGTTCTTTTCATTCTTTACAATGCAGTCTATTATTATAGTTGTGAGTGAAGGACGCGTGTGAAGGTGTCTACACAAGTAGTCTACACAGTAACTTTAAAGCCTATCATAATAATGCGTTTCTGTAAGTTATAGAACTGTTGTTCTTTATTGACCATATGGAAACGGTGCTATGCTATTATAATAGAGTTTAGCCACTTAGCAAAGTTAAAATTTGCCGAACTAGTAGCTTACACAAATGCCCAGCTTATAGGCTAATGGCGCAATACAATATTGGCCTGCATCTATTTAATGTACCAGGTAAGCCAACATTGTAGGCTGCAATGCAAAAATTCCGCGTTATTTAATGTAGCCTAAAACAGGGGTTATTCTAAGAAAATTTTAGAACTGCACAAAACGACCTTCTTAGTCGTCCGGACCAAATTTTGATCGTCGAAATCCCGTGAAAAATTTACCATTTTGAAATTTTCCTGGTCCCCAAAAAACTGATGACCTTTTTTAGTCCTTCGTTCACCATAACACTATGAGTTACTGCACAAAATCTTATTTTCAACTGCACAAATTGCTTTTCCAACTACACACTTTGTGTCCAGCTGCACGTTAAAATAACCCCTGGCCTAAAATATTAATGTTTTAAGACTTTTTTGTAATAGGCTAATGATCCTGCATTAATTTAATGTTGGGGGTTACATTGTAGGCCCTATAATGCAATAGGCTAGACCTACATTTATTCAAAACTAGCTGGGGTACCCGGCGTTGCCCGGGAAATTTAGGATTAGACCCGCTCAGGCCACAACCAAACCACACCCCACCTCCACCCCACCCCGTACACCACCCCTTCCATCCGTTCCCGCTTCACCCCTCCACCCCATCCTCACCACACCCCCACCTCCACCCCGACCCCCCCACCCCGTACACCCACCCCTCCGCCCGCCCCCGCTTCACACCTCCACCCCTTCACCTCACCCACCCCCCCACCCTCACAACACTCCGTTCACCCGCCCCATGCCACCCATTTCACCCACCCACACCACACCTCCACCTACCTCCACCCCACCTCGTACACCCCACCCCTTCCATCCGCCCCGCTTCACCCCTCCACGCCACCTCCACCCCATCCTCACCACACCCCCACCTCCACCCCAAAGCCCCCCACCCCACCCCACCCACCCCCTCCACCGCCCCGCTTCACACCTCCACCCCTCCACCTCACCCCACCCCCACCCTCACCACACCCCGTTCACCCGCCCCATGCCACCCATTTCACCCACCCACACCACACCTCCACCCCACCTCCACCCCACCCCGTACACCCCACCCTCTTCCATCCGCCCCCGCTTCACTCCTCCACGCCACCTCCACCCCATCCTCACCACACCCCCACCTCCACCCCAAAGCCCCCAACCCACCCCACTCACCCCTCCACCCGCCCCGCTTCACACCTCCACCCCTCCACCTCACCCCACCCCCACCCTCACCACACCCCCACCTCCACTCCACCTCCACTCCTCCACCCCACCTCCACCCCACACTCTCACCACATTCCCACCTCCACCCCAAACCCCACCCCACGCCGTCCACCCCACCCCGTTCACCCGCCCCATCCCACCCCTTCCGCCCTCCACCTACCACCTCCACCCATCCTACACTCACCCCTACCCTCCACCCCACCACCCGAACCCCCAGCCCAAGCCAGCTCCCACTCCACCCCACACCCTCCACCAACACACCCCAAACTCACCCACCCGACAACACCCCACCACACTCCGACCTCTCCACCGGTTCGCCACCCGTGAAATTAGGGTTTTCTGGGAAAAAAATTTCCACCCCATCTCCCCACGAAACCCCTCCCCACCCCAACCCCACTAACTCCGACCTCCATCGGTAGGCCAATTATAGTAGGACTTTACAGCAAAGCGGATTGGAACATCACTCACATCAGCTGCGTTTATATAATGGCCATGCAAGCGTTTAAAAAGGTGTTTAATAAACGTAGGGTTTTTACCCCCACCCTGGCCCCCATGGTGGTAGAGATTAGCCAACCCCTTTACCGTGTGGTTCTGATGGTCCTCTGTCTGGGTACAAAGTTTGAAAAAAATAGCTGCGTTTGTGTGAAAAAAATTTGGGGGGTTTCACCCCTCACCCTGACCTCCATGGTGGTGGAGAATCGCCAACCCCTCGACTTTGCGTCTCATGCCGAGACCTACACAGTAGTGAAGGTTTGGAGTGAAAAGGTCAAAAACTGTTGAAATGCATTCCGGTCAAACACACACACAGACAGACAGACACACAGACAGACAGAATCCTCTCTTTATTAATATAGATGTGCATTTATTTAACTGACGTTATAATAATTATTCATGCACTATAATACTGTTGATAATTTTGCATTATATGAAATTTTTTTATTAAAAAATCAATAACATTTCTGCCCGAAGGTACAAAGTTCTGAAGGTGGTTCCCACGAGCGGATATCATATTGAGTTCCTTGGTCAGAAGCTGGTTTCCGACGACCACGTAAGATATTATTCGTCTATAATAATATTGACAGCTGGCAGCATAATATAGGCCTAATGCCGTAAGATCAGACGAGCCAAATATATTGGGCTTCCGGAAAATTGCGCATAATTGTTCGCATAAGAAAGCATAGGCCCTACAGTGAATTGCATTTGTGAAGACAGTTTGACCTGGGTTCAACCTCTTGCTAAAACATTTAAAAGCCATGACCATTTAGAGTTTAGCCCCTTCTGCAAAAATTTCTGCGAGCGCCCATGTTTGACCAATAGATTTAAGAATAGGCCTATTTGCTAAGTAAAGAGCTGTATTTGGATATTCAAAACAAAATCTGTAGGGCCTATTAAGACTATTAGAAACGGAGTAGGCCTATGTAGGCTATGTGGACGAGAGCGAAATGGACGCAAAGAAAATTTTCACGAGTAGCCTAACCAGCCATGTAATAGCAGGGTGAGAATTGCCGGGGGGTTGGGGGGGGGGGGGGTTCAACCCCCCAGTCTTTTTTAGAGCCCCATGTTAAAGTATGTTGTTCATACCCCAATTTCAAGTTTATCATAGGCCAACCCCCCAGTTATTTTTCCACAATTCTCATACTGTGTAATAGACTGTATTATAGACAGTCTTTGTCACTCTTTGACCAGAGGTAGAGGCATATCCTGTATGCGTGAATGCATAAATAAACACTTTTGGCCTACTGAACACACGAATGCGTAAATCTTACATAGATAGGACTTACACACACAGTGTGCCATACAGACATAACAATGATGACAAATAGGTCTACTTTGGATGCATTTCTGTTGTGTGTAATCACTGTGTATTCAGTTGGATTTCTGGACGGAGCCAAAGCGTCTTGGACAGGATGTTGACATCATGGTTGGCCCAGACTACCTGGCTGACTTCGAAGGTCAACTCTCTCAAGCCAACATTCCCTTCAGCTACTTCATCGACGATGTACAAGCGTAAGTATTCATTCATTCATTCATTCATTCATTCATTCATTCATTCATTCATTCATTCATTCATTCATTCATTCATTCATTCATTCATTCATTCATTCATTCATTCATTCATTGTCTCTTTCTTTCACTCATTCATTAATTAATTCATTAATTCAGTCTTTCTTTCTTTCACTCATTAATTAATTCATTCATTCATTCAGTCTTTCTTTCTTTCACTCATTCATTCATTCTTTCAGTTTTTCTTTCTTTCACTCATTAATTAATTAATTAATTAATTAATTAATTCAGTCTTTCTTTCTTTCACTCATTATAATTAATTAATTAATTCTTTCTTTCTTTCTTTCACTCATTCATTAATTAACTAACTAATTCATTCATTCAGTCTTTTTTTCTTTTTTTCTTTCACTCATTCGTTCATTCATTCATTTTATTCAGTCATTAGGCCTAACTTTAGAGATTTATTAGGAGCGCCTCTTCAACACTCAGAAGCGCTCCCTACCCGACCCCGGCAAAAGAAAACAGTCATACGAGCAGAGTAGAACATGGTCCCAATGGCTTTAGGTAGACCCTATTATGCGTAGTGCAACAGCGAGTCCATTCAAGATGACAGGACCAGCGACAGTAGAAAATACAGGGCACTGCATAATAGACGTGCGCGGGGAGGTGGGAGCAGAAGCTCAGCGTATACTTAGAGCCATGCGAACGACGTAAAGCCAATCGATGATTTCCTGCGTTTTGTTTATTTATCATTACCATCGTCATCGTTATCGACATAGTCATCGTCGTCGTCATCATCATTATCATCATCATCATCATCATCATCATCATCATCGTTGTCGTCGTCGTCGTCATCATCATCATCATCACCACCACCACCACCACCACAATTGTTGTCGTCGTCGTCGTAGTAGTAGTAGTGGGAGTAGTAGTAGTAGTAGCTGTACTAGTAGTAGTTAGTATTAATAGTAGTTAGTATTAGTAATAATTGTTGCTGTTACAGTGAGGGTAGCTGTTTTATTAGTGATAGTAGTGATATTAGCGGTGGTAGTAGTAGCAGCAATAATAGTGTTAGAATTGTATCCATGGTTAACTGTACTTGTCAGCATTCTTCATTTCGCTCGGCACAATAATTAACTCCTGCTGAACAATAGCTATTGTCTATTGTAGCCATTTGGCTCCAGAAGAGGAGAGACTGGCCAAGCGATTCGCTCCCGGTACACATATCTTCGACATCGACGATTTCAACACTCTTGCCGACGTCAGTAATAATTCTCATTCTTACATTTATTCGTTCATTCTTCATTCGTTCTTTCTTTCATTCATTCACTCATTCATTCATTAATCCGTTCATTCGCTCATTCGTTCATTAATTCATTCGTTCATTCCCCGCTCGCTCATTCATTCATTGATCCATTAGGTAATTCATTCAGCCATTCATTAGGGGAAATTCTTCACTCGTTCATTCATTCATTCATTTATTCACGCGTTCATTCATTGAAACAATTTTAATTCACTGATTCATTCATTCATGCATTCATTCATTTGTCCGTTCCCTCATTCGTTCATTCCTTCTTTCCGTCATTCATTCATTTGTTCATTCATTTGTTCATTCATTCATTTGTTCGTTCATTCATTTATTCGTTCATTCATTCGTTAGTTCATTCGTTCATTCATTCTTTGATTCGTTCGTTCATTCATTCGCTCATTTGTTCATTCATTCATTTGCTCATTCTTCATTCGTTCATTCTTCATTCATTCGTCCGTTCATTCATTCGTTTACCCATTCATTTGTTCGTTCATTCGTCCTTTCGCTCGTTCATTCATTCGTCCATTCGTTTATTCGTTTATTAATTCATTCGTTCATTCATTCGTTCATTCATTCGTTCATTCATTCGTTCATTCATTTGTTCATTCGTTGGTTCGTTGGTTCGTTGGTCCATGCGTTCATTCATTCATTTCTTTGTTACCTCATTCGTCTACTGGGTGGGCCATAAAAAAGTAACCCCATACGGTTTTTTGCCCATATCTTGGCCAGTAGTAAGAATTTCGAAATGAAATTTTACAGGCTTAAAGACAATTCATATTTACACATGATGGCCAGATTTTATCATGGGGTGGCTTCACTAAAAGTGTTATAACTTTTGTTGTGTTTGAAATATTTTGATGAAATCTGGCCATCATATGTAAATATGAATTATTTTCTTCCGCCTCGGAGAAAATTGAAAGTTTGTTGCGACTTTTGGTTTCTTCCGACAGCCTACGCCATTTTGTTTGCGTCTTTGGCCAGGCCGGATTTTTCACCGACTCGCTTAAAATCTTCATTGTTCAACTTATCTCATGCTTTCTGAAATCGAAAGCTATAAAGAATTATTTTATGGATCCATTGGATTATTAGATATTCATTGTGAGTATCTTTGAATGATTACTGTTGGGCTCAGACGTTTCTACGCTGTCTGCATTGGTTTGTTTACGTCCGACCTGCGCTCGGTGTAATTTACCGATGATCGAACGATAACTCTCTACATCGCCAATTAATGATGTCTGGGTCTATGTCGCCTTTGATGTCTACGTTGACGTCTCATTCTTCGTCGTCGTCAACGACTGTTGGTTCTTTACAAGTCCTAGAACGGACCCTTGGGTCCCGCATCACCTACACCTCGCAAGAACTATGCGCAGTAAAACTGAACAGTTTTCGACCTACTCGCTGTCTTCGCAAGGTCTTGTTCAGACATCGGATTTGGTGCTCTGCCACCTGTCGACTGGTTCGTGATTCATCGCTGTATCAGTCACAGGAGCCAACGCTAACGCCGGCATCGACTTCATTCTCGCCAATGCCATCATCTTCTTCATTCTCGTTGCCAACGTTGTCAACAGAACATCATCAACCGCCATCACATCCATCCTCTCAACCGTCAACACATCTATCCTCTCAACCGTCATCACATCCATCCTCTCAACCGCCAACACATCCATCCTCTCAACCGCCATCACATCCATCCTCTCAACCGCCAACGCATCCATCCTCTCAACCGCCATCACATCCATCCTCTCAACCGACTTCACATCCATCCTCTCAACCGCCATCACATCCATCCTCTCAACCGCCTACACATCCATCCTCTCAACCGCCATCACATCCATCCTCTCAACCGCCAACGCATCCATCCTCTCAACTGCCATCACAGCCATCCTCTCAACCGACTTCACATCCATCCTCTCAACCGACTTCACATCCATCCTCTCAACCGACTTCACATCCACCCTCTCAACTGCCAACACATCCATCCTCTCAACCGCCAACACATCCATCCTCTCAACCGCCATCACATCCATCCTCTCAACCGACTTCACATCCATCCTCTCAACCGACTTCACATCCATCTGGTCTCCGATTCGCTTCCTGGAATGCTCGCTCTCTCACTGAAAAGTTCGCCTTTGTCGCTCAATCTATTATGCAGGACCAGCTTGATGTCTTCGCCATCACCGAGAGCTGGCACCTTGCCTCAGATGACGTACCGATCCTACGTGCGACTCCATCTGGCTACTCCTCGCGTGACTGCCCTCGTCCGCCTCAACCTGATGGCCACCAAACACGCGCGGGTGGTATCGTAGTTTTCTTTCGCTCTTCGTTACGTGTGTCGCAAGTTACCTTGGACTGCTTGTTTACTACATTGGAAGCTCTCTGCTTGAGCATTGCCACTCCTCGTGGTCCTGTCACTCTCCTCACCGTCTACAGACCTGGCTCCTCTTCTCCACCTGGACAATTCTTCGAAGATCTTTCCTCAATTCTGGAGATCCTCATAACGCGAAACAGCCAGCTCGTTATCCTTGGTGACTTCAACGTTCATCTAGAAGAACCTACTCTTCCCAGTTCAATTCGCTTCCTTGGCCTCCTCTCTCAGTTCGGTCTTCGCCAACACATCAATCAACCTACACACATTCTCGGTGGTCACCTTGATCTTGTCATAACCAGTGATGACGAACAAGTTGACGATCTCACGGTGATGCCTCCAACACTCTCGGATCATTCCGTCATCCAGTTCACCCTTCCTTCCATCTATCTTCAACCGATTCATTCCATTCGCATGCAAAGAGGATGGAAGTCATTCGGCTCTCAAGCCTTCAGCAACGCTCTTCGTGATACTCTTCTTTCTGGACCGTCTCCTGCTCTTGATGCGCTCACGGTTGCTCAGCTGTTTGATCTCTACACTTCCACCGTGACGAATCTTCTTGACATTATGCTACCTCGTCGTAAGGTATGGACACGTCTTCGTCCTTTGGCAGTCTGGATTGATGCCGACTGTCACAGGCTTCGTCGTCAAACACGATGCCTAGAGCGACGGTATCGTCGGACCAAGGAGTCCAGTGATCGGCTGGCTTGGATTGCCCAGCTACCCGCCCTACATCGTCTCTACCACCACAAAGAGGCAGCTCACTGGGAAAAGCTAGTCTCGCGCAACGCCAAGAATCCCAGACGTCTGTGGTCGTCGATCTCGGGGCTTCTTGGCAAGACATCTCGATCCTCAGAAACACCTGCATTTACTGCATGTGAATTTTTTGAGGCACTGTCAACAAAGATCGATCGCCTTCGTGCCTCAACTTCTGACGCACCTCCTCCAACGTTTACCACTACTTCAACTGTTTTTGATGATTTTAAACCTATCACTGAATTTGACCTTCGGCTAGCTTTTACAACTGCAAATTTAAACTCATGTGAACTTGACCCTCTACCCCCATTCGTAATCAATGACATTTTGGATGACTTTAGCCCCTTTTTAGTCTACCTGTTTAATAGGTCCCTCTCTGAAGGTTGCATCCCTCCCTCACAGAAACGGGCTCTTGTCTTTCCTTCCCTCAAAAAGCCTAACCTTGACACCAACCTTTGCCAAAATTATCGGCCTATCTCAAATCTATCCTTTCTTTCTAAGACACTTGAACGTCTTGTCTCTCTGCAGTTTCTACCTTACCTTGAGCAATCTGGTCTCCTTCCTGCAAACCAATCTGGTTTTAGGGCCCATCATTCCACTGAGACAGCTCTCCTTTCTTTATTATCTGAAATCTATTCTGCTGTTGATAGGTCTGAGGTCAGTCTGTTGGCCCTCTATGATGTCTCTTCAGCTTTTGACATGGTCGATCACGACATCCTACTCAAGCGTCTTGAGATCTCCTATGGTGTTAAGGGTCTCCCCCTTTCTTGGTTCCAGTCGTACCTTTCTGAAAGAACTCAAATGATTATATCGGGTGACTCTCGAACCCAATGGGTTCATGTTAATCTGGGTGTTCCTCAAGGTTCAGTTCTTGGACCTCTCCTATTTATTCTTTACACGGCTGACATCTCTTCTCTTTTTCCTATTTGTAGTGCTGCTGGCCATCTATTTGCTGATGATGTCCAGGCTTTTGTCCATGGTCCCTCATCTTCCCAGCTGCTGTTAGTTGCGCATATTGAATCGCTTACTAATCATCTCCACTCATGGATGTCTTCTAATCGCCTTTCGCTTAATACTTCAAAGACTCAATTCATCTGGCTAGGTACTCCCCAGCAGCTCCAGAAGCTTGATTTCATTCTGCTCTCTGAAAAATTCCCGCTGTTTTCCTTCTCTTCAAGTGTGCGGGATCTGGGTGTTGTACTTGATAGCTCACTTACCTTTACTGAGCATATTTCAAATGTGACACGCTCGTCATATTTTCATTTAAGACGTCTCAGAGTCATTCGTCGCTCTGTCTCCTCCTCCATCTTCACTACCTTAATTCATGCTTTTATATGCTCACGAATTGACTATTGCAATGCTCTCCTCATTGGTCTTCCTAAAGTTCGTCTTTCACCTATTCAGTCTGTTCTCAACTCAGCTGCTAGATTGATTGCCCGCCTTCCCAAGTACTCTCACATCTCTACCTTTATGTTTCATGAACTTCACTGGCTTCCTCTCCGTGCTCGCACACAATTCAAGATCCTCACTCTGATCTTAAAGGCTCAACGGGGTCTTGCCCCAAAATATCTGACTAATGTTTTACTTCGTCCTCACTCGGCTTCCTCCCATCGTCCACTTCGTTCATCCAACAGATTTGACCTCTTGGTTCCTCGGTCTAGAACTACTATGGCTCAGTCTCGATCATTTGTCTCAATTGGTCCTTCTCTTTGGAATGCTCTTTCTCCTTCTGTTCGCTCTACACTTCTTTCTGGTAGTCTCTCTTCTGCTTTGTCTCTTCTCAAAACCTGTTTCTTCTCGCTGGGCCTTGCGCACTGGGAGCGCCTCTGAACGGTTCACCCTACTAGAGGCGCTTTATAAATGTTTAAATACAATACAATGAATTGCCTTTAAGACTGTAAAATTTCATTTCAAAATTCTTACTTCTGGTCAAGATATGAGCAAAAAACCGAAAGGAGTTACTTTTTTATGGCCCACCCTGTATTTCGTTTACTATTTAGCGGCACTGTTCACAACGTAGACTTCACTCACTAGAGTCGTGCTCTATAATAATTGTGAATAACATTGTGAATAACTTTTTTATGGTTATGAAACTGAAGCAGCTCGAATCCGCAATTTATTAAACGACTCTACCAACGAGCATAAGCAAGTAATTGACTGCAATATTTAATAATTGCATTTGTAGATAAACAGTTGGCTTCAGGCGCAGACGAATAACTGCCCGACTGGACTCATCTGTGAGCTGTACAGCGCTGGAAGTTCCCACGATGGAAACCCAATCAACATCTTCAAGGTAGCCTAGGCCTTATTCATGTCTTTATATAATTATGCCAGAGCCACTGCAGGTTACGCTTTAGGACTGTGTAAGGTAGCACGGTAAAATAATAATGTAGGCCTATAACTGACTGACTGACTTACTTACTTACTTACTGAATGATTGACTGACTGGCTGACTGACTGACTCTGACTAGCTGACTGACTGATTTATTGGGACCTGAATGCAAGGATGAATGAATGAACGAATGAACGAATGAGTGAGTGAATGAATGATTGAATGAACGAATGAATGAATGAACGAACGAATGAACGAATGAACGAATGAATGAATGAATGAATGAATGAATGAACGAATGAACGAATGAACGAACGAATGAATGAATGAATGAATGAATGAATGAACGAACGAATGAATGAATTAATTAATTAATTAATTAATAACGGACTCAATTTCCGAATAATAGACTACCGACAGACTCGATGACCGACTGACTTACCTTTTACCCGTAGCCTGGTTCCTTCGTTCATTCTGTCACTTATTCTTCCAATCATTTTGCTCATTCACATCTCTTATTTCGATGTTGATTCACTAATCTATTCAATCGTTTTAATTCATTGATTTTTTTTACCAATCATTCAATTCGTTTGTTCACAGATTAGCAGGACCGGCGCAGGAAGAAGGGCATACTGGATCGATTCTGGCATCCATGCCAGAGAATGGATCACCCCAGCCACTACGCTGAAGATCATCAATCAAGTCAGTAACCTATTTTATGTATTATACATAAACTCAAATTCTGTGTGTGTCTGTCTGTCAAATTTTACTCTTCCATTAATTTCTTAACTTCACCAGAAAGTGAGATGGTAAGTTTCTTCGCTTTGCAAGTTTTTTTTAGCATATGCCTAAATAATTTTGATTAGTTTTTTTTATTGCGGTTGATTAGTTTTGATTAGTTGTGATTGTTTTTTTTTAAATTTTAGTCTTGCTCAGCTTTCAATAGTTCTCATTAGTTCTCGATAGTTCTTAATTGAGTTTTGATTAGCTTTGCTCAGTTTGATTAGGTTTTGATTAGTTTTGTATAGTTTTGATTAGCTTTGTATAGTTTGATTAGTTTTGATTAGGCTGTATTAATTTGACGAGTTCTGGTCAGTTCTGATCGCTATTGATCAGTTTTGACCAGTTTTGACTAGTTTTGGATGGTGTTTGTAACCAGTTTTGGCTAGTTTTGGATAGTTTTGAATAGTTTTGACTTGAATAGACCGATATCCAGCATTCGTCTGTTTTCAGTTCGTGACACAAGCCGATGCTGATGCCGTCAGGCTGACCGCCGACTACGATTGGTATTTCCTCGTCGTTCAGAATCCAGATGGTTACCTCTACACCTTCTCGGACGTAAGTAGGCTACAGCAGCACTGGCATAATAATTATACCGATAAGAACGTAAAAACGTACAGTTATTCAGAAAATAGTTCCTATTATTCACTCGTTCATTCGTTCATTCATTAATTCAGTCATTTGTTTGTTTATTCATTCATTCATTCATTCATTCATTCATTCATTCATTCATTCATACATCCATTAGTTTGTTCATTTGTTTGTTCATTCATTCAATCATTCATTCATTCATTCATTCTGTGAACTTAATAAGTGCTCCTTCAAAAAATCTACGCAAGAGCACTCCCAGCATAGCTAAGGCAAAAGAAAACAAAACTAGATAGATTAATACGAAACTACATGTAAGTTTGATTGGAGAGTCACAGCTGCTATAAATGCAGCTTTGAAGGAAGGTCATTCCAGATGGACGGCCCTATAGTAGGCTACAGCAGATTTTGTTCACGGGGCCGCACACAGGGACAAGAGGAGTACCTGCCCCCCTCCTCGGAAAAAGTAACATCGATTTTATAACTGCTTCTTTTTAACAGAATTTCTTGTCGATAGAGCACCGCTGAAACTACACGCAAACTAAAAAATGTACATTTTGAAACGGCAGTGAAAATAGGCTACTCATAATAAATTTATTTTTAATTTCCCGCTTATGCTTTGTCAAGCTCTCATTAAGGAAAGTAAGAATTTGTGTAGCTCTTCTTCCAGACAAACTTCTCCGATTTTATAAAATGACTCTGTATAGGCTATAGCTGGTGGACCTTAATTGTATCTTTCAGGATCGTCTGTGGCGCAAGAACCGAGGAGCAAATACTGGTTCTGCCTGCGTGGGAACAGATCTGAACAGGAACTTCGACTTCCGTTGGGGAAGTAAGTACATTCAAGACTAGCTACTGTAGCTACTACTGCTGATACTACAACTACTAGTGCCACTACCACCACTAGGCTACTAGCCTACTACTACTACAACAACTAATGCTACTGCTGCTGCTACAAGTTCTTTAGAGTTCCGGAAAATTTCACATCTTTTTCACAAAATGTTGAGTGTTAGGGCATGGAAACTTCATAACGAAGACACACTGCATACACTCATACACTGGGGAATAAATGACTAAAAAGGTCATCAACTTTTTTGACGGGAAAAATGTATTCGTCAGCTCAAAATCTCGCGTCCTTCCTTCGGCGCCACTTTTCGTCCTCAAGTCTCCGCACATGTGTCCGCCCATGGTGAAATTACCACAAAATATCCACAAGTAGATCTAAACCGGTAATGTAACGTAATGCAGAGCTCTTGTGTATAAGCCATAAAGGTAAGAGCTTGTCAAGTCCAATGTCTATAATTAACCGTAGGCCTAATAGAAGCTACATCTCGTCAACGTCAGCTTTTGGTTTTCTAGACGAGGGCGTCAGCCACTCTCCGTGCTCCGAGACTTTCTGCGGAGACACAGGTGGATCGGAACCCGAGACCCAGGCCACGCAGAATGAGTTCAACCGATTGGCCTCTTCCCTCGTTGCCATAACAACGATCCATTCCTATGGTTACATGTGGATGTTCCCATGGGGAAACACCGTCAACTATAACGGCTTCACCTGCGAAAGAACCGATGACTACGACGAACTGGTATGTATGTATGTATGTGTGTATGTGTGTATGTATGTATGTATGTGTGTATGTGTGTATGTATGTATGTATGTATGTATGTATGTATGTATGTATGTATGTATGTATGTATGTATGTATGTATGCATGCATGTATGTATGTATGTATGTATGTATGTATGTATGTATGTATGTATGTATGTATGTATGTATGTATGTATGTATGTATGTATGTATGTATGTATGTATGTATGTATGTATGTATGTATGTGCTACGTGTGTCTATGCACATCATGTCTTTATGATGTAAGAATTATGCGACTATATCTCCACTCTACTGTAAGCGTCGCTTTACAAATAGCCTATACGATACTGTATAATTATGTCGGCCACGCATGTTGATGAAACCATGACCAAGCTGGTCTAGGACGAAAAATGAACGACGCATAAAATTAATGACAAAGATTCATAGATTGATAGAAACGACAGTTGTGCTTTGAATACAGATGAGAGTCGCTGTACTCGCCGCCAATGCTGTTGAGGACACTTTCGGCACAGACAACTGGGCTCGTGGCACCAGCTGCGAGGTCATCTGTGAGTACATTATGACATCTGACCCCTAACCTCTGAACTCTGCACTCTTATCTCTGACACTCCATCCCTATTGTCCCTAATCATAATGTTCTTAGCCATTTGAGTTAACTTTCTGTTGTTTGAGGTCGTCCATAGAATGACGCCGCACAATTTAGGACGATTTTTCACCCCTCACTTTCGTCCCACGTCACAAAAGTCATACACCTTCAAACATAACATTAACACCACAACTGCATCAGTGCTGAAAGTGATGACCTTTTTTAGTCATTCGCTTCGAAATACGCCTGAATTGACGCATGTACCCTGATTTCCTAGCGTGTACCCTGTAGGCTATAACCTACCTTTTACAAGCGTATGCCCTGCCCAAACTTATCCAAAATCCTACCATTTTTACCTAGCCTAGTTTCGGCACCTCGCGACCTTTTGTGCCACCCGGCTGAGACCCGGCTTACTTTCAGCCCTGATCTGCATCCCCTCCCGGAAAATTTTGATATTCAGAATGCTATAGGCCTATGCAAATCGTCATTTGCCATTGGTCCCTCAATGTGGAATGACCTTTCCTCTGGAATTCATTAGAAGAATTCTGATGGAAATTCACCTGCATCTTTTCGCTGCTTGAAGACCTTTTTCTTTTCATGGGCCTGTCTCGCTGAGAACGCTCAAGAAAAACTGTGCTGTGAACATAGGCGCAACCACCCTATGGGACCCACGGGACGCGTCCCCCCCGACTTCTGAGTGGTCCCCTAACTTTATTATTATGGTCCCCCAACTTTGAGAACGTGATTCATTATGGTCCCCCCCCTGCTTTTAGGACGTGATTGCACCTATGGCTGTGAAAAGCGCTTTATAAAATTAATTTATGTGATATCAGACTAGATTAGATAAATAGTAGCCTATATCAGGGCCGTTTTAAGGAATTTTGGGGCCCTAGGCACAAACTCTAATCTTAAACGCAGCCATGAAGCTAATCTTGTCTCCCTCCTCTGCGGGAGGGGGGGCGGAAAGCGAGTAAGCTACTTGCTGAGGCGTGTAGCGCGGCTCGAGAGGGTATGGGAGGGAATGTCCTCCCACCAAAATTTCAGAATTTTCGCATGGCAATTATGGCATTTTAAGCTGCCATCTTAACAAAATTGCTCAACCATTGCAGTAGGCCTACTGACATTAGTTGTCTAGCTTGAATAAATATTCTTGCAATTATAATAATGTCTTCTTAGCACTTTCGCCAAATTAATCTATTATTTCAGTGCTGATAACAATTAAGAGTGATTGAAAATTTCAATAAGTATAATTATTATTAGAATAATAATTTCTAAGTTAGGTACGGTATCACAAGTTCAGCACCTCAGTTCTGCTGCTTCTGGACCACTACTGTACTGTGTAAGGAATAGCCTAACTGCAGACGGGTACATAATTATAATATTTATATGCCCTACTTTATTGCGCTGGAATTAGCTTATTCCCGTTGTTCAAAACGATCCTGCATTGCTGACCAGAATACAGTTCTCGGAATTTTTGCAATAATTGTCACACAAACCAAGGAGGAACCACAAAAATATGGAAGCTGTAGACTCTATAGTAATGATGCCGTTTTCACTAAGTGTTCAAGGAACAAAACGTTTTTGCTATTTTGACAGTTTGAATAAAACATTTAGCACTGGAAAGTCGCCAATAGTTGTACAAAGGTCTTAGTACAAATATTGACAGTAAATTATACTAATTGTAGTCTAGTAGGCTATGGTACTAGACCCTATCATATATCACATTTGTAGATTTTATCATCATAATCACGTAATTGTAAATAATATCATGATATATTAGGCCTATTAGACGCTAGAGTGCATTTAATAATATAACAGTAGGTCTATAATGCTGACACAGCTGTCACAGCAATTTTTTTATTACAAGTGCAAAATAAATTAAGTTTAACATACGTTAAAGTTCGTATAGGCCTAATATCATTATTAATATGGTGCTAATTTGATTGGCGATGTAGAATTTTTTGGGTCGCCGCGGGGCCCCCTGTTGCGCGGGGCCCTAGGCCCGTGCCTCGCGTGCCTAGGCCTTAAAACGGCTCTGGCCTATATTCGTAATGGTAAACTCTGAATTATAAGCGCTCAATCAAATCGAAATTCATAGCAGGATTCTGATGGGAAAAAGAAGAGGGTAAAAAATCCTGAGAGCCAGAAGAGGAGTTAGACAGACGGCTATGGAGAATTAGGCTCAATTGGTGGATAATGTCTAGAGTTGAAACGATGTGGAAGGTAGGAAGAAGTGGAAGAATCAGGATAGGACTTGTGAAAAAGCAGCGTTTTGAGTTTCGAGTGAAAGACCTATGGAGGGATAGGCTACAGTAAGAGGCGGAGTTTTTGGCTATAGCCTAGGCCTACTGTACAAGCGGGCGCTATGAAATCTCCAGCAAGGTCCAGGGCTTAAAGTGTGGCTGGACGGAAATGGACGGCGTCCAGACACTTCTTTTCAGATCCGAACTCCGTCCTGTCACTTATTAGGCCTGCACACCCTGGAAGGATAAGGGCGTCCAGGCACGTATTTTCCTACACTTTATAGCCCACACCAGTTAGGTCTACATTAAACCAATTACAATGAACTGTTGTTTTATTAATGGTAGACGCGACCACCGGAGGTACTGATGATTACGCCAAGGGAGTATCTAATATCAAGTATGCCTACTGCCCGGAGCTGAGAGGAGACAGTTTCGTCATCAGCGCCAGCCAGATTGAGCTCTCATTCCGTGAGGTCTACAATGGAGTCATTGCTACCGTCGATGCCATCAATGCTTGAGTGTAACGACCCTAACTTCAGCCTTGAAATAATATCCGCTGACTGTTAATTTGGACGAACTGTTGTTGTTGTTGTTGTTGTCTCATGATGATGATGATGACAGAGTATTTGTCTGGATTTTGAGTTGGACGGTTGATTCAAAGGAGATTGATTAAGAACGACGTTTAACTGGAATCACGTTGAGTTTGCGGGATTTTTTTTCTTTGCCTCAGCGTCTTTTTATCTCGACTTTCTCGCTCTCTCGTTCTCTATCTCCCTCTGTCTGTCCATCTCTCTCTGTCTGTGTGTCTGACTCTCCCTCTCTTTCTCTCTCTCTATCGCTCGCTCTGTCTGTCTGTCTGTCACTCTCTCGTTCTCTCTGTCTGTGTGAGTGTGTGTCTGTCTCTGTCTGTATCTCTCTGTCTGTCTGTCTGTCTGTCTGTCTTTGTCTGACTCCGTCTCTTTCATTTACAAAGCACACACAAACACACACACACAACACTGCCTTCATCTTTCTTTCACTGTCTCTGCCATTGTCTCTCTCTCACATTCGCACCATCTCTGGCTCTCAGACTAGCAACACTGCAGTTAGAAAAATATTTATTAACAATTTGGTACACAAAGATAACAAGGAAGCACCCAGTAATAATGTACATTAGACAACGAGGCTATTTACAATAATTTGTACAATCCTACTGCTGGATCATGTACGCAAGCTGCATAGAAATATCTCTCACAAAGTCAGTACCAAGCACACATGTTAAGAATTTATCTCACAACACCAGTACCAAGCACACATGTTAAGAATTTATCTCACAAAGCCAGTACCAAGCACACATGTTAAGAATTTATCTCACAACGCCAGTACCAAGCACACATGTTAAGAATTTATCTCACAAAGCCAGTACCAAGCAGACATGTTAAGAATTTATCTCACAAAGCCAGTACCAAGCACACATGTTAAGAATTTATCTCACAAAGCCAGTGCCAAGCACACATGTTAAGAATTTATCTCACAACACCAGTACCAAGCACACATGTTAAGAATTTATCTCACAACGCCAGTACCAAGCACAAAACTTAAGAATTTATCTCACAAAGCCAGTACCAAACATGTGTCTCTTATCCCAACTCTACTCACTGAACTCCACTACAACTCTTCAAACAGCTGCAAGAAGTTTTCCATATTCCATTATCCTAGTTCCGTTTCACTAGTTTCACGCTGGTTGGTCCATGAACTGTGAGCAGAAAATAACAGTGGTTAAAGTGGTTTGGGTGAGCACTGAGCAGGAGGAGACACCGAATGGGTGAGCAACATTGGGAACGCTGAAGAAGACTTTTATTGCAGAGCATGTGTGTTTCCAGGGTTCCATGCATGGTGAGCAGTGGGAACGCAAGCCAAGAAATTCGAGAGCAGTGAGAAGGCCATTCCTACCCACATTAAACCATGGGAATTAACCAATCATAAACATCCCTGGCTAGTAATTGCTCTTTGAGCAGCATACTACAGAAACCCAGATACAGTATCACGTAGATCTGACACAGTGGTTCCCAACCTTTTTTGACTTGAGGGCCACTTTTTCTAAGTTGGAGGACACGAGGGGCACTATTTCTTAGTTGAAGGACATTATGGGCCACAAGGCTGAAATCTAATTAAGTAAAAGCATATAAAATTGTTATAATTGAATCCAAAAAAAAAATTTGATGTTATTTATAGACGTCAAAACAAAATAATTTAATAAAATATGATTGTTTCTATCCTGTCCAATGTGTCAATTTTTCATATAGGCTATTTTTGTTAATTTTTTTAGAGATGAGGGCCATTTTTAAGGCCTGGCGGGCCACAGGTTGGGAACCACTGATCTGACAGATCACAAGTATTTTAAACACGGAGAGTTCTCGACATTTCACGACAAACCATCCAATCTAGCTGAGAACAGAGATCACGCCATTCCTAATCATCGCGTAGAACAATCAAACCAAAGATTCAATAATAATCAAATCAACAAAAGACAGACGCCTCTACATTGCAGTGTCCTACGTAACAAGTCTCTCACGTAATGCATTCGCACTACGCAATCCCCTTTTAAAATGAACCTCCCTCGGGCAATAGTGTCTAATCGCACACCATACGAACGGGAACGGGAAAAGAACATACCTCACTCTGGCCAATTGTATTAATTTCTTACAGCAAGCAATTATATTTTTTGAAAAATCAACAACCGCTGTCTATATGCAAAGCATTAACACCCACCCACTTCTGGGGATCGTTCTCCAAAGCCTCCCCCCCCCCACTGGTAGTCACCACTATTCTCAGAAACCTGTCCCAAGCTGCTTACTCGGTGTGTTGTCAGCAGGACTTTCCTAAACAAAGCCTGCACTGTCAATTAGGAACAAATGTCATATACCGTGTTGCAATCTAAATCGTGTACCCACATCGACCTGGCCGGACGTTATTGCATATCTTTTGAGAAACCTGAAAATGAGCTACAGAAATGTTGACCAATGCAAAGTCAAGCATATAATCATATCCTTTAGTATATCAGTATATCAAGTACATAACACAATTACTTTGCTATACTTTCCCGACGTTATTGCATCATTGCATCTTTCAGAAACCTGAAAATGAACTACAGAAATGTTGACCAATGCAAAGTCAAGCATATAATCTTATCCTTTAGGCCAAAAAAAAATATGTTGTGTTTCCGGTAACAGAGCTAAAAAAAATTGGGTAGGTAGGTCGGAAAATATTTTTATTTTGTAAAATATTTTTATGCAGTGAGTATCCGAAAAAGTATACCCCACTAGTCTTTTTTGCACGCTGAAACAAAGTACGTGTTCTAAGCAAGTATAAACTGCCTATTTCCCGACTGTCTGCACCTAAAACTGCTCTAGAAACAGTCCTATTAATTTCATTTTGTTGACGTCTCTTATGTTATGTCAATACAAATGGTTTTTTTTTAAATTTGAAAAAAAATTAACTTTTTTTTTGAAAAAAAAATATTTTTTTGAAAAAAATAATTTTTTTAATAAAAAATTTTTACAAAAATATTTGGGTCGCGGCCCTAAAAATGGGTCGGTCGCGTTACCGGAAACACAACACTTTTTTTACGCCTTAGTATATCAAGTGCATAACACAATCATTCCGCATGTCAAAACAAGCAACAAGTGATCTGCAACCGCCATTTGTCCAGTGTGTCATGGTCAATGTTCTCCCCGCCCCCCCAATCCCTACCTCTCCTTGTTGTCATAATTAATAGATGACCATCAGTTTCACCGGGCTCACTACAATAATTCGACGAAGATCATGAAGCAAGGGGGCAGATGGACAACTAACACCATCCGGTGGGCACTGCAGGTGTGCTCACACCAAAACACTATGCAATACACGTCTGAAAATGCACGCACAAAGATTAGTCAGGCCTGTCGTGTATTGTAATGAGAGCATCAAGAGTTTTCATGTGCGATACAAGAGGATTTTTATGGATAGCTCTCGCTTTTTTCAAAGCTCTGAAGCACCATACAATAGACAAATAGACGGCAAAGAACAATTGTCCGTGAAAGACTTGCTCAAGCAATGGCAGCGACACCATAGGTCGAGGCCGGTCATTTGCATGGGTGCTCGCAGAAAATTTTGCAGGAGGGGCAAAGCCTGATGATCACAGTTAAAGTTTTTTGTAGCATGAAGTTGAAAATGCAAATGAGGAAATTTAGAACATGCACGGGTATTTTTCATATAGGTTTCAATTTCTTATAATTTTTTATGAATATAGTTGTTAACCAAAAAGTAGCAGTTATAAAAAAGGTTTCAACTTTTCAGAGGTGGCATGTGCCTCCTCTTGCCCATATGTGCGGGCGCCCATGGTCATTTGCCTGATTGCTCGACCTGCCTTATGACCTGCTAAAAATTCTTTGGAGTTTTTAACATCCTCTCTCTATACATTTAATTTCTTCAACCTGCTGAACAACGCCCATGACCATGCAGGGCTATTTGAAAGAAATTTTTATAAATGCACAACCCCTTCTTTCCTTTCCCATCCTCCATGGTAAATTACTCCCAATCGGATGAAAATGACCTTTTTCAACTAATTTTAACTGCACAGAAGTGCTTCTACAACTGCACAAATCCATTTAGAACTGCACATTTTGTGTACAACTGCAAGTTAAAAAAGCCCTGTGACTCTGACACTACCTGCTGAAATTGCATAGCTGGCGCCGCTGGCGCCGCCACTGTGCTCTCGAGAGGTCCCTGCTGCACAACTACCCTGGATGAGAATCGAACCTGAACGCCCCACGATATAGGTCGATCACTCTAACCAATCAGCCACCAGGCTGCATTAGCACTGCCATACGATACGCAAAAATATATTTAAGCAGATCTGTAAACTACTCTTTACACGTCCAACATTACTGAAATCATCTGCAGCTTGACAGTATTTATTTACAAGTCAAAGCAACGATTTAAAAAACTATTTTACAAATCTGTCGTTTTTACACCAAAACAAAAACAAAACGTCCGCTGAAGTAAAACAATTGTGAATTGATGCTACATCACAGACTCAACCTGGAAATTCCACTGCATTCCAGGTCAAACAGAACATCTGCCAAATCCAGGTCAAACTGAAAAGTCCAACATAATCCAGGAATTCCAAATCAAATTTGAAATTTGACAATCAATCCTGGAATTCATGGTCAAACGGAAAATCTTGTAATTCCATAATTCCAAATAACACAGGAGATTTCACCACAATGCAGGAATTATAGACAAAACTGGAAACTTCACTACCAAACCTGATATATCCATTCCAGCTCAACTCCTAAATTCTAGCAAAAATCGAGAAATGCCACCTCGAACCTGGGAATTTCCCGTAGATACTGGAAAATTTGACCATAAAAGCAGGAGTTTCAGGTACCACATCTGGTAGGTTACGTCCGGATTTTGATGAATCCTCCACAGTTTAGTAGTCTCACCACACAATTTATTTAATAATTATATCTCCAGTTGAGCAGCAGCTGTTAGATACTTCAAATAACCAGAATACATCAAACGTAGAAAGTCCGAACAGAAATGCAGAAGACTTTGGTTCCATTCGTTTACTGGCATAAATTTCATTATTATTATAATTATAAATATTAATATTATGCATAAGTAGCTGATATTGTTTCTGAATACAAGTTCAACAGAAATCTACAACAATTTTCACAGAAACTGCATTTCATTCAAAGATTCAGCGCACACAAACTTTTATGCGCTTTACACATACAAAGCTTACAATTACGATTACTCGTAAGACGTCAGGTAATCTTCAGCATAAACAATTAAAGTTTCAAGCACAACAATCCTTCTCACCCCCACCAACCCCTGGACGAATATCCCAAAATGCATCATCTGTTTGAAGGCACATTGGTATTTGATCACGCAAGGGAAAGGCAAATTCTTCAACACTCGTCATAAATACATCGAAAATAAAACATCAGGAAACACAAACCAACGATGATGGAAAAGCTGACAAAAAAAAGTTCACAACGTTAAAATGAATGGCCGACCACCTTCGTTCGGCAGCAAACTTCCAACAACAGAAATCTTAGAAATATTCGTTTCTAAAGTGCAACAAGCGCAAACAAATCATACACTTAAATCGTGCTAAAGTCAGAACTGTGATTTGCAGGTCTATACCATTCAACATGTCGACAGCAAGAAGAAAAAACCATAATTATTTCATTCACACCAACTAAATTTCCAACATACTCAACTGCGATAACAAATGGCACAAAGCCGTTTTCACGGTCAACACGGTCCATCAAGAAATATTCAACATTTGAGAATATTTTTACAATTTGCACAAGGACGTTGTGCAAAAGAATCAGTCAATAACATATTTGTAGTAACGACCTGATGAAGTAGAACAAAAATATTCCAAGTTTTCAACATAAGAATTAGCAGCAACATAACAAGTTTTTAATTAAAATGCAACAAAACTTTAGTCCTGGGTGCACAGAACTTGACATTAGACAGCTTAAGTAACCAATTCCACACTAATGACACAATAACAACACCGTAATTATAATACAAATGATAAGTGCAGCAATAAAAACAATAATACATAATTATTTTATTTATTGTATCTATCATATTTTGTTTTTATTATTATTTTCTTCAACTACTACAACAGAAGAAGAGCAGGCCACCATTAAGTAACCCTGAGAGAGAGATAGCCACTATGGCACAAAGTTCTAGCGACTTAATCTTCTCAGCCTTGCCATGTGTGGGCAAGGATTGCCCGGCCTTCTCTCTATCTCGCCCCTGTGTGCTTGCCACAGCAAGGTTAGCTAGCCATAAGGCACAGGACAAGCAGAACTACATGCAATCTGGCAGGGATCTGAACCAGTAACCTTGCAATTGACCATCCCCAGCATCCAAACCATTATGCCGCCATACCTCCCTGGGTGAACTACAAAAAGAAAACTCAACTTTGGAAACAAAGAATTTTCAACAATTGAAAATTTAGACGAAACATGATCATAAAATAAACCGTAATTTAATTGAAAAGCTAACAAGCACCGCAGCATAAAATTTTAAACAAAGTCAATCTTTGTTACACCAAAAGATGAATGATGGTTATACGAGCAATCAGATGCGACTCCTCAAGAGTACTTGCTTTTGAAAAATAATCAGAAAGTTGAAGAGTACATTGTCAATGAAACCGACACCAACGAACATCATTCACTCGCTCACTCACTCACCCACTCACTCACTCACTCACTCACTCACTCACTCATGCGCTCACTCACTCAATCATCCGTATATTCAGAGCATTTTCGTTCTACGCTTAATCAGTGGCACGTTTCACGCTGCATATAATATATGAGGAGTATTTCCCCTGTAAGAATACACGTACAAATCCAACAGAAAGGCACCAATATCCAAACTTTTACAATCCAGAAAACATGTTATGTGACCTGTTCCTCTCACGTTGCTTCTAAGATCTGATGACAATTCACGTACTCAACTCAGCCATTCCACAAAAATTAACAGTTGAGCTGCTTGTCAATCAGCGGCACCATTGAAACCGAATTGACATACTGACAGAGCTGAGGAATCAAAGAGGAGACGCAATTACTCAGAGGTTGCATGGAAGGCACTACTTTAAAGCTCAGAAACACACACACGCACGCACGCAAGCACGCACGCACACACACATAAATGCATAACTGTCTACACCTCCATTTCAGCACTATCCTCTGCCTCAGGCCAATCTACTTATAACCCCACAGGTTATCCACCCCAAATCAAAACCCCACCTCTTTAAGAACTATCTAATCCATCCAATCCTCTGCCTTCATAGCTGTTTTATCCTCCACAAGACCTGCCTCATCAGCACATCTCACATCTCTCTGGCAACCGGGCACAGCTCTCCACTGGACCATGGGAAATCTCAGACACGACACAGCGCTCGTGAACAAGCCGGTGCCCTGCGATTCGCTTTCAAGTCGTGCTCACAAATTTTGAGTTTACGATTACGATCGCATGCATATCCACGCTGACATATAAATACAAAGTCTAAACGTACGAACACACACAATCAATCCGGTTCATAAAAAAAGATGAGAGGATTAAAATCAGCGGAAGCAACAAATGAACAATGGACGATAAAAATCGAGGCACTTCAAGGCATAGTTTCAAACAAACGCTGCGCATCCCGAAAGAAAAGCACCGTAAGAGACAACAGAAACAGGGTACTCGCAAAAAACCTAAATACAGCAAAACAACTTCGTGTACGATTTTCACCAGTAGCTCAAAAAATATCGGACAGACCAGGCCGCTGTTAGTCAAGAATCGAATTAAAAGAATTAGAACTTAAATTTACACTTAACCAGAATTTCATAAAAGTACTGCACGAGCACTAGCAACTAAATGCATGTTAAACGAATTGTTATATCAGTAAACTTAACATCGTGCAGCTGCAACTTTCGTTCGCATTGGCAATCGCCCAAAGAAACAATGTGAAGTCGGTCAAACAAAGAGCCTATCGTAACAATGCTCACAGCGTTCTTATTGTCAGGTCATATAATTTAACTTTTCATTCACAGCATCCCTCGATCAATTCCATATTGACCGCTACGACCCTCCGGGCGCTCGGACTGACAGTAACCTTCTTCTCAAGCGTTTCCTTTGTTTTCTTCTGAGCCCTGCTTCAGCGTAGGGTGCTCTAGCAGACAATTCTTGAAATACGTTCGCTTCAAACCGTGTTCTTCTTTTCAATACCTTTTCACAAGATGTTGCCGCATACGCTCCACAAAGAATCACATCCAAATCACTACAAGGCTTGCTCCTATTTCCACTGGGCTTGTTCTTTTCGCTGCCTTCCCGTAGGATGCTCTCGAACATAACAAAAAGACAGACGTCTTCAAGCCACAGCAAGAAGACTTCTTCATTTCATTGCTCCCACATTCGTCACAACGCATTGGCACATCACAAAGACACGCGTCTCCACAACACGGCGCGGCATGCCCACCATCTCGTATCAATCACCTCGCAACAGTCAAACACGACGACGACGCTGGCAGACGTAGTACTGAATATTTAATAGTTCACGTTTGAAATGGCGGCGGCAGGAGGATCAAATGCCCGGTTTAACAAATAGCAATCATCGAATCTTGGGCGGATTTCCAATGCAGTCAACAACGACGGCGGACGACTTGTCGTCGGTCCGTCAGAAAATCACAGCGGCATTTTTCGTTCGTTCTCTGTCGTGATAATAACAATCGTTCTCGTCGTCAGAAGAAGAACCGCACTAAGAGACCTGTGCAACGGCCGTTATGGGCATGGAGGACATTAACGGGGATGTCACCGTGGGCATTGTGGTCACCGAGGGCGCGGCGTCCACGTCCTCTTCGATGTGCGACGGTGCGGCAAAGGTGATGCAGCCGTTCGGTAGATTGGCGTTGCTCAAGAACGTGCAGACGTCGTCGATTCTCGCGAGGTTCTCGAAGAACGGCATCAGCTCAAGAAGCTCCTTGTCGCTTGGGTCGTCAAACCACGAGACGATAGGCACCTGGGAAAAATAGTTAAGAAATGATAAGCACCTGGGGAAAATAGTTAGGAAATGATAAACACCTGAAGAAAATAGTTAAGAAATGATAAGCACCTGGGAAAAACAAATCAAGAAATATATTTAAGAAACGATTGGCACATGGGAAAAAATATTTAAGAAATTATAGGCACACCTTTTCCTGTCAGTTCCTTGAACTCTAGCGACCGTCATATAATTATAAGGCACCGTGGAGAAATATTTAAGAAATGATAAGCACCTGGGAAATATATTTATTAAATTATTGCCAACTGTGAAAAAAGTTTCACAGTACTGATATATTCTGCATTGTAAGGATACTCCTATAAAATAATTTGTCAAGATAACATTAATGACAGAACTCCACAATGTTTTTAAAGATCAGTCCATTTAATGAAAGTATTGCCAACATGAACATTGATCCTGATATGGAACGGACAAGGCTCTCAGCTTACTGCATTTTGTGGATGAAACATGTACGAGGCTGGCGAATTGTCAAGTATCACAGTTTTATTCAAATCCCGGCCGAGTCTGCTCAAGTCCTAAAAAAACACAGTAAAACATGAGCGAATCAAAGCCAGAATCCGATAGAACTGCATCATAACTGGATTGTTGAATAAAAAAATTTATTATCATTCAAAACACACCAGCTTAACGACCCCGATTATACAAATACTTCAGGGTATTTCCTTAGCCTCATTCCAGTCAAAAGCTAATCTTCTACCACAACTGCTTCAACCCCAATGACTTTCTACCCCCAGTAAAGGAAATTGGTCGCCTCGGTGGACTCTTTCAAATCCTAGCTTAAATCTTATCTGTTTGCTCAGGCCTATCCAGCAGTTAGCCCTTTGTGAGGCGCCCTTTTAGCGGAATGGCCGCGTTACGGGGCCATATAAATTGTCATTATTATTATTTTTATTATTATTATAGGCACCAGGGAAAATATTTAAGAAATTATCTAAGGCATGTGTGAAAAACATTTATAATATCTGCATTATTATTATTATTAGTATTATTATTATTATTATTATTATCATTCTTTTTATTATTATTATTATTATTATCAAAGGACTTACTTTGACGTAGCTGCCTCTGTGAAAGACACAAGATTCCCTGAATAATCTGAATCTGAAGACACCCCACTTGTCGAGCAGATCGGTCACAGGATCCGCATACTACAACAACAACACACAAACAATTACGGATCCGCATACTACAACAACAAACAATTACGGATCCGCATACTACAACAATAACACCAAAACAATTACGGATCCGCATACTACAACAACAAACAATTACGGATCCGCATACTACAACAACAAACCCAAACAATTACGGATCCGCATACTACAACAACAACACCAAAACAATTACGGATCCGCATACTACAACAACAAACCCAAACAATTACGGATCCGCATACTACAACAACAACACCAAAACAATTACGGATCCGCATACTACAACAACAAACCCAAACAATTACGGATCCGCATACTACAACAACAAACCCAAACAATTACGGATCCGCATACTACAACAACAAACCCAAACAATTACGGATCCGCATACTACAACAACAACACCCAAACAATTACGGATCCGCATACTACAACAACAACAACGACAACCAAACAATTACATCAATGTAGAGAGGTCGTCAAAAGGTCAGTTTGTTTAACACTCTACCAGCTGCATTGCTTTCCCAGTCGCTTTTAAGTGAAATCTCATCGCTAAAGGGTTAAAAAAATGCATAATAATAATAATAATAACAATAAAAATAATTCAAAATAATACTATTCCTAAATTGGATTTAAAATAATAATACTAAAATAATAATAGTAAACAATAAAAATAAATCAAAATAATATTACTTGCAAATGGATTTAAAATAATAATAATAACTAAAAATAATAAAAATAAACAATAAAAATAATTAAGCGTTTCAATGTTGCTGCATTCTATATAGCACTTTTGTTCTTCCTGATCTTGAGCACTATGAAGGTCCACTGCATTACAATGTTTCTGAGAAGTCCCTAAAGGACATCATATGAATACTGAGATAGTGCATATGCGCATACAAACGCACGCACACACACATAAATAGAACAGAAAAGAGAGTATTACCTTTCCAAGGCTTGCAGTAAAGAGTACACACTCGAACAAATCACCCATTTTCTGCAGAAATTCGTCTACAAATGGCCGCTTTAATACATACACCTAAACAAACAAAAAAACACGAAATCACGTGAAAATTAGCAGACACTTTCGTCAGTTTTTCAGACTGGCGTCCGAGGATGAGAATAAGGTGATTTCTCGTTGCCTTCCCCACAGACAATTGTTTTGAGCAACTTGTTCAGGATTTACTACACACACACACGCGCTTTAGGTAGATTTAAACCTGCGACCCTCTGGCTGCAAGGCACAGCATATACCACTATATCACCACTTCCCCTAATAGTTATTAAAAGTAATATTTATTAATAACTTGAGTTATTATTACTAATAAATTATTATTTTATTTTTTACCCGAGGTACCTAGGATCCCTCGGGATTTCAAAAATTTATGCTTGGAGCTCCTATTATTATTATTATTATTATTATTATTATTATTATTATTATTATTATTATTATTCCGATATATATACAAATATATAAGTGCAATTCCGTTGCTTTTGTTTTTCAATAAAACAGAAAGTCATGCGTGGAATAGATTTATTGCTCTCCGCTAATAATAGCCCACCGTACACAAAGCGTCTCTTACCTGGTGAATCGTTCCATCAATCTCGACAGGAATCACAAAGTCTGCGTTATGCACAGGCTGCAATGAGAAACAAAGAGGACAGACTAACAACCACATTTATATACATACATACATACATACATACATACATACATACATACATACATACATACATAAATAGTATACATCATGGGCTGGGAGTACTCCTGAGTAGCTTTCTTGAAGGGGTGCTATATAAATGCATAGTATGAATTATAATATATATATATACTATTATGTATCTATAGTACATATATAATACATACATACACATTTATTTATATTTATGTACAAATAAATTAAACATGACATTTCAAAGGTACATATTGGAAAAATTCAGCAGGAAATTCACGACACCATTATCGATGTAATCAATCAAAAATTAACGTGTTGTGGAAGTCATAGTCAAGCAATGGTGGCTTTGAGGATATTCTAACGCACACCTTCACATTACAAGTTAAAATGCCCAGTGGAATGGCTGTTTGTTACACAAACATGTCCTACAGACGCCAATATCTGCCACAGTGCAGCCTATACTCTTTCTCTAGGCAAATGAGTTTACAAAGTCAGAGAACAGGGTTCATAACAATATCGTACATCAAAAAATATGGACACAGTTCACTGATTCTGCACACGCAACAACAACAACAACAACATCCGGAAGCAATTAAAGAAAACTTAACCAATTCCCACAGATCTATTACTGTTATTGTCTGATATGACTCAAGAAAAAAACACATATATGCATATCAATAGACACACACACACACACACACACACACACACACACACATTAGGGTCAAGTCACACGAAAAACAAATCCTTACAAAGGTCGGTGACCTATAAATAACTCATGTATTCAAGGCCATAAACAACCATCGAGTCTTTTGACACCGGCAAGTTTTTGTAGATGACCACCATGTCTAGATGTTTCAAAATAAATTTGGATAAATTTATAACGAAAATAAGGAGGGAGGGTTGGACGGTCTTTTCAGCCACAGCAACGCATGGCGGGGTGCAGCCAGTTGTTATAGTAGCGCTCCTTCAAAATTTCTTCTCAGAGGCGCTCCCGACTACAGCGTGGACACTGCATCGATACATATACACATACACACATACACACACACACACATACCGCGGTACATACACACAATGTCACACATACATACATACATACACACACATACATACACAGTTTTTACACACATACATACATACAAACACATACCGCAAATGAACTGTGGACTAATGTTTCGTCTAAGTCGATGACAACGCATTTCTTGTGCTTGTCCTGCACTCGCATCGGTTGCAGAAGGTGGCTGTCGGATATCTGCAAAACATCCACACACAAAAAAAACTAATTGGACACAGAAAAGACGATATAATCACTCGCAACAACATGTATGCCGCTTCAGACCAGCAAAGATCATATATACGTAGGCAGGGCACTTTTTAAAGAGATACTTCAAAGCGCTAAATTCATTTCATTTCATTATATGTTGAAAATTGCAAAAAATTAAACATGGCACAGATGTGTTTCTGAGAGAAACAAAGAAGCAGACTCAGAAAGGGACCTAAGGGATTGCCAAAGTAGTAGGATCACCCTTTAAACATAAAATAAACACATGCATATATATATACCGGGTATATGTATATTATATATATAATATATATACATAAATATTACATATATATAGACACACACACCCATACACATGTGTGTGTGCGCGTGCAGTGTGTGCGCATCATGTGTGTGCATTATGTGTGAGCATTGTGTGTGTGCATATATACACACGTCATGTAACTAAATGAACCGCATGTATACATAATAAAAATTAATAGTTCCTGACGCATATATATTAAAATGTCAATTATCTAACGACCAAGCACCACAATTTCCACAAACAAATGGTGCTGAGATGCTGTGAGTGAAAGCCTTGAGCACTCGAGATCCCTATATACAGTACACAGTAACCAGGTTTGAACTGGTAGAACACCACCACCCCCCATTCTAACAGCTGTGCATGGAACATGCACATGATATACAGAGAGGCAGATGAATTTACGCAAATAACACACGTCCCACAAGAAGTGCATAGCTGTTCAACATATACATATATATATATATATATATATATATTATTTACACACATACATATATACGAATATATATATATATATATATATATATATATATATATATATATATATCCGGATGGTACCTGGAGCAGACCAGACCAAGGATCAAACAACAGCAACTACTTAGCAACTGCTCGGCTGTGCTCAGCAACTGCTCGGCTGTGCTCAGAGACTGCTCGGCTGCACGTGCTCCGTCATGGTGGGCTCCTGCCTACCGTCAAGCTGACCCTTATAGTTTTAGTCTTCCAGGGGGAAAATGTTTTGTCTCTCTTGAAGTGCTGACGAAAAACATGATATGCCTCTTCTTCTTCTCCGTTCTTTGATCTCTGCCGGCAGATGGTAGGCACAACCCCGCCTAATTTCACCAGAACACATCTCCCTAAAGCTGCCGTGGCATTATGATGCCAACACTGGCACTATACCGCTCAGTGCCCTCTCTGTTCCACCATGCAATAGGCCTGTATGCTCAAACAGCCATCGCTGCTGGTGCCACAGTCAAGGGACTCCTCCTCCTCCTTTGTTGTATTTATCGAAACCTATTTCTTCTCTGTGACCATGTGTATTGGGATCAACTCTGAGAAGTTCCCCCTACTTGAGACTGTGTCTTATCTGACGTGCACCCATTTGATTTAATTACTAAAAAAATTCTTTATCATACTTTCTTTGTATGTCAGCAAGAGGTCTGACAATAAAACGAATATATCATTATTTATATTAAAGTCTTTAAATACAAAACAATACAATTAATCAAATTATAAGCTTCTTGCTTAAGAAAAGTAATAAATCGCTTAAAAAGAGTCACCCCAAATGTTATAATTATGCATCCAATAATTAGGAAAATCCTCCAGCAACTCATCAGCCTCGCAGGTGCAGGCAGCTAAACAGTCTCTCAGGTCCTAAGATCTAAATATAGCATAAAGTTCCCTAAGGTCAAGCGTATCTTTGATTTATTATCGTCTAACTGAGATGCAAGATCACAAGAATACACCTAAAGATGCATGCTGCTTAACTGGTACCACTGGATGCATCTTTGAAGCAAGCTGACTCAGCTCTGATACATCAGCTTGCACCAAACGATACATAATTATAATCAGACTATGGTACATAAAAGGCATAGATGTTTAACACTTAACCAACCAATGGTATAGTATTTCCCATACCATTGGCTACACTTTGATCGCTAAAACGACAGTTCTAAACAGAATAAAAATTGGAATAAAAAAAGGTGTTTAATTCAACTAAAAAATGGTAAAAACGAGGAAAGCAACAAATAATTGGACTTTGCTAGATCTTGTATTACATTTTAAAATAAAAAACGCTGTTTACGCAATTTAATTTTAATCAGCAAGCAGAAAACACAACTTTATTAGTAAACACTAAGTAAGCCGGTGAAATAGTGCCATGAATAAGTGAAATCCTTGGGGGGGGGGGGGGGAACGGAGACAGCGTAAGGAATATCAGACCAAAATAAAATTAAAATGTATGGATATGATACAATCCAAAGAATGAATGAAAGAATGAAAGATTCATCACTCCACATTCAAGGCATGGTCGATTCATCAGCCAAAATCCTAAGTTGTAACATCCTTCTTGACCAGGCTTACACCTTGAGCTAAGTACATAAATCAGACACTTCTGTTCACTCCAAAATTCTGTCTGGCAGTCAGTCTCTTTCCTGCATCTCTCTTCCCAAAACCTGCTTCTTCTCGCATGGGTTTTGCGCACTGGAAGTGCCTCTTCATTCATAAATTCCGAGAATTTATATAGCGCCTCTTCAATAGAACCTACTCAGAAGTGCTCTGCATCCACTTTACCAGACAGCTTCTGAATGGCTCAAGTTACTAGAGGTCACTTATAAATGCTTAAGTACAACTTCGACACTGGTTGCACTCTGCCAGTGCCAGTCCCAAGCCTGGATAAAAAAGGAGGGCATTGCTAATAATCTTTGTTATCACACAGCAACTTTACACAACAACTACTACTACTGCTTAAATACAATACACTTTACACGGTACACAATTCAGTGTTTCCAGGTCTTCACGTTACAGGCGTATGTCTACATATGCATTTTACTTCTCTTGTGGACGTAAAAGACACACAAAATGGTGTCTATATAGAGTAATTATTTTTGTTTTTGTTTGTTTGTATGTGCACTTGTTATAGCGCCCCTTCAAGCTCACGCTACTCAGAGACACTCCCGACTACAGCGTGGACACTGCATCGGAGTTTCACACCGAAGCGCCGAGCAATTGCGAGTGAAGGACTTGCTCAAGGTCCCTACACGGCGACTTGAGGTGGATTCGAACCTGCAACCCTCCGGCTGCAAGGCAGCGAACATAACCACTACACCACCGCGCCCCACAATTATTACCTAACAATAGACAGACGAGTGGATCGCAGAACTGACCTTTGGGCAAACGGTGTTTGTTTCTTCGGAAGGAATTATTGTTGGTACTTGTTGGCTACCTGGTATGGTCTGCGTAGACCTCGTCTGTGGTGCGTGCGCGTGTGCGTTCGTCTGTCGAAAGCAGCAGAGGAACTGCTCGAGTAATCCAGGCGGACGAGGTTTAACGTTGGCTGGAAAACAAACGCAACAAACGGACGGAGGATAAAGTAAGACTGGAGTGGAAACAGTTTAACTGGAAATAACAAAACTAATTATAATAAAAAATTTTAATATTGAACAATCCCTTTGACCGACACAAATATACATACGCAAAATAAATTTATAATAATGACTGACATCCACATTAACAATAACAACAATGACAATTTATATGGCGTCGTAACACGGATATACCGCTACAAGGGCGCCTCACAAAAGGCATTAGCCCACTTGTAATTCTGTATAATTCTTAGTAAATACAAATGTTTTATGAATGACTTTAGCTACCTGTAATTAACTTTTGTAATGAGAAAGTTTATTTGTATGTATGCATAGGGTGGGGGGGGGGGGGGTTCCACAAAATGCACAAGTATGGGGGTTTAAAAAAAGATGATTTTCTGCATACACAATACATGGATGGGCCCTAATCACTGCACCACCCAGCATTCACAAGATTGTGGAGTCAAGGCCTGTTAACCTCGAGACAATAAAAACTTCTCCCATACATGTCTCTAATTTTTAGATACGACGACTTCATACATTAACTCCGACCTTGAACTTTTCACAAACACTTGCTCCACGCAGTGCCATTTGTTCCTTTACCAATCACCAGCAAGTTGTAAACACAATTTTTAGAACTTCCGTCTACACCCTACAACAAGCCGCCACCAGGTTCTCGTTGTGTATAGGCCGCCGGCAAAAAACTCCGGCTAACAAACCTGCCGCAGCTGTATATAATTATAATCGCTGCTGACGTCCAAAGAGGCATGGCACTGTTGGCACATAAATTTATGCTAATTTATGCAGCCTCACTATTGTATAATAGTTTATAGGCCAGCACACCTTGATAGACCCCCCCCCCACGCAGTTCATGCTACATTCTAAAATGAAAATTGATCTCTGTTGAAGCAGGTCAAGTTACATGATATTATTGTCCTTGCAACAGATAATTTTGATACCCCCACCCCAACTACTACCACCGCCACTACAGCACAGCTGCATATGAACTATTCACTCTTTTAAAAAACCTGCTCGCCTTATCAGTTTCAGTCCATTGTTGACCTTAAACTGCATTTAAAACCACTTAGCATTGTTTATGGATTGCTGAGTTGCCTTGTCTCTTTGTTCAAACCAGTGTTTGAGTTGTAGTGAGGCAATGGGAGGAACAGAGCGCAGTGGGGAATTGTAATGTAATTAGTAATTTTTGTAGTGCTGCCTACAGCCATGGCCATTCAGTGGCGCTCCCAATGTGAGAACCCCCCCCCCCCCCAATAAAAAGGTCTTAAGAAAAGAGAGAGATGTAGATAGCAATCCAGAAACAGGAGTCCCATGCAGAGTGAAGGGAAGAGCATCCCATAAGAAGGGACCAATGATGGCAAAGGATAGAGTTTTTGCAACAGTGGCCCTAGCTCGTGGGTCAAACAAGTCAGCCCTGTCCAGAGAACAGAGAAGTCGATAAGAAGATGCAGAAAGGGGAGAATGAATGAGAGCCCTAAGATATTTCGGTGCAAGGCCCAATTTGGAAAATGACATCAAAATGTCTTCCAACAGGACAGATAGTCTGAACCAGAAGAGCAGGGTAGCTGCAGACCTTCTACATGCTACTCTAAAACACACTTCAACCAAAAGCGCAAACGTAAACAACAAACTGCAATGAATAATCATAATTAGAATAACAATTATAATTATCACAATGATCATCACTGTAATTACAGAACTATGTCATTGTCATTTTATCTGCTGTCACGCCCCACAGCTTAGGAGTAGAGTTCTGCGTTTTATAAACAGACTGCCTGAAAAGCACCACATACAATCAGCATGGAACATAATTTGGAACCACAATTCAAACGCACAGTCACAAATTTATATAGCGCCACTTCAAGAGAAACAAATCTCATATGCCCTGGACAGGACAGGACAACAGAAAACAAGAATCAAGCACAAAGGTCTTACGGGTGAGGGGGAGGGTAGCGATATTAGATAACATGCTGGCATGCAGAGCGAGAGGTACCGAGATAGCGCCCCATTGGGCAGTAGTGCTTTGTAGGCTGCTATTACTAGCCTGTTAGCGTGGTGTACTGCAGGCTGTCTGTTCTGTTAGTAGTTAAGATTTATTTATCTTGTGATCTGAGGCCTTTTTGAATTGTTTCAACTGCACAATTGTAGTCTAAACTGTAACCGGTTGCGGTCTGTCAACCGGATTGTTGAATAAAGGAAATTATTATTATTCAATGGTTTACAGAGATGTACAGATGACATCAAGAATGAAAAGAAGCACATTCTGCATGTAACAATGGTGATTATATTATTCCAGACTACAGCAAAACTTCCATGCCAGGCTCTGCACATCCGAGATAAAGAAACACTTCCGCATACACTCGAGATCATGAACAAACTTAAATTCCTATCTGCATCATTCGTCTAGAAGAATTTTTCTACAAAGCTAGCTGACAGAATCTAAACACAATTCAGCATGAATGAAAGAAACACAAGAGCAGACCAAGACCATGCCGGAATTGCCGGATGGATAATATAAACGAAGACATTACATAATACTTGGACAACAGTGGACTTGACAAATCACCATATACAAAACTGAAATCATCCATTCCTAGGGACCATCCAAATATATCATACGCCCCCAAAAATCGTATTTTCGACCCCTCCTTCTGTTGCAACTCAAACATTTTGCACAACCCCCACCATGTAAGTACAAATAAGCTTCTCTACACCCAGGGCTTACAAAAGATAATTAATTAGCTAAAATCGTCAATAAAACAGGTATTTCACTATTATTTCTGTTAAACATCATATTAAAATTAAGTGAAATTTGTAAATTGTTATGGTTTACTGTTTAGATCTGAACAGAATTCAATTTAATTTAATTATATCGTAACCAAATATCATCGGACAACCATAGGATAATATGTAGTAAATAAATAGGTGAATATGGACGTCATAATTAGAAATTCATTTTGCGTACGTACATTTTGTCAAGACCCTCCCCCACACCCCACTCCCGACTGTTAGCACCTGCACGCAAATCGCCTGATTCCGGTGACCACTCCCTTCCCTGCATACGTAATATATGGACATCCCCCCTCTACCCATCGCTGACAAATGGCTGGTGCTGGCCAGGAACTGGTGGTGGTGGTAATGATGATAATAAATCGATTGCGAACATGGATCCAGAATTAATAACAGTTGGCGAATGTAACCTCGTCATTGTGCACCTGACATCGTTCTCAATACCCAGATTATACAAATGGTCCACAATGTTATGAAGCAATAATACAATGGTTGCATAGTCGTAATTGTTGCAAGCTCTGTGTATTAAATCTCGAAAACAATGTTCGTATTGCAAATATCATCAACTGGCCAAAAAAACACTCTGTAGAACTTACTAGACATTGTTGGAGATAAAGAAAACATTGTCATTAATAATTTTTATAAATGAAAAATAACATCTGCCTGGAAAAATTATTCGCACACGCTGCTAAACACTTATCTGATTAATATCAACACACAAACATAAAAAAGAAATTAAATAGACATTCATCATAAATGTTTGAAATTAGCTTTTAATCAACCCACATAATTAAAGTATCATCTATATCTATAAATGAGAATGTATGCAACTATGTACGTATGTACCAGTCTGAATGTTTGCCCATAATGCACAGTTGTACACCCACAACTTTGCAGCTATTGACCTGAAACCTTCCAGCTAAACAAGGCCACCATGATAACCCTGAGTCCCTGACCCAACCCCGACCAGAGGGCCAAGGTGAGACTAAAAACAGAAATTTATCAAGCAAGGCTGGGTATTTCAGCTAGTTAATGTTATAAACAAGGACACATCACCAGGTACATCACTTTGCTTATAAATATATTTAATGCATCTTCAGTCACCATATAGTTTTATTTAGTGTACTTGCAGCCCATATCCAACTGCTCAGGCCTGCTGAAACCCAAGGAACAAAGCCTGAGATGTCACAACCCCGTCACTATACTCAGAGAAGTCAAAGATAAAATAGACTACTTCACATTATTTGGCAAACATTGTTCGTTAAAGAGATGCAAGATAAACTTCTAGAATTTCAGCAAACAACAGCTTCATTCATCATCATCAAAATTGTCCTTGGTCGTTTCTCAAGTCCATTGAACTACCCTTAGTGTTAGTACAAATGACCTTGTGTCCTCATTTATATTATCTATCCTCAGTGGCGATGCTAAAATAGGTTGCGGCATTTTACTCTCAACCTGTCTTATGACCTGCCTTAAATTCTATGTAATTTTTAACATCCTCTTTACATGTACCGGTAATTTCTTCGACCTGCTGAATAACTCCCGTGACCCCGGCACCAACTGCTGAAATTGAATAGCTGCTATCCAGCAGTCTTAGGTCTGTCGTTTTCGACTAGATACTATCAATACTGCACAGTTATGGATTCTGTAAACTGGCAATCTCTCTATGCATCCAAACCATCAAGGTCTTCATCGCATGACTCTGTACTTTAGAGCTTAAAGGTGTTTAGAATTTATACAAAAGCATGAGTCTGCTATGAAATAACTCAGTGCTACCGATGGTTTTGCCAGTGTTAAACCGTGGGGTGTTTTCTTCCGCATTTCAAAAGCATTCAAGCAGTCTGGCATTCTTGTTGTCACCAAGTCTAGAGGCCAAGACAGAAAGTATACATTCGAAACTTAGGGTCTGTTTGCCCAATGGCTCTTGAACAAACTCGGCCATAAACAATGTACAAATAGGGTGAAAATTGATGTCACTGGTTCAAGAGTCAGTGAAGAGCGCTGTGCTGGCCACTTGATCTCATGTGCCTCGCATATCGGGTGTTGCATTTAGGTGTTTACATACAGGATATGCAATGCATGTTATCTCCGTAACTGTTACACAGACACGTTGCAACACATTTGATGATGTTACATATGTTTAATTGCTTTAATACATACAAGCATACATACACAAACAATTATGCACACACACAACACATAAGCCATTGTAAAAAAACTGAAGTTGGAAACACTCTGTAATTACGGTCAGCTCCAAAGAATAGCTTGAGCAGCTCATGAAATTTACTCTCGTTTTCCTTGGCTATCATATTTACTCTCATTTTCCTTGGCTATTATTTTGACCAATTGATATAATTGAGCAGTCAGCATTTGCAAAAAATTTGAAAAAAGGACCCCACTGACTAATTACGAGCAACAATGCACCTCCAGTCTCGTTTAAGTCGCGTTTTCCACTGCGAATCTTTCCAGAATTATTTCCCTGTTTGCACTTTTCAGTGGAATATCCATCTACCTGAAACCAATGGCAGTGCTGTTCTGGTATTAAAAAAGCCTTTGCCCTGGTCATTGCCCTGACAGAATTTTTTCCTGCACAGTATTTATCTGGGACAATGATCACCTCCCTGCACTGGTTACTTGCATGACGGCCCTGGCAACAGCCTAGTTAAAAAATCTGGTATGCGCCAATACCTGGAATAGATTCCACTTGGATATGCACACTTTCCTCGCTATGGATTCCACATGTATTTTCCATAAACACTTGAAGCTGTTCTTTTTCTTTGGGATTGGGCTGGAAACGCGTCTGACTGGTTGTCTTGGAGATGCAGTACCGGTACTGAAGGATGAGTATAGTTCCCACACAGGCAGTACCGGTACATAAAGTTCTGATGAGCGAGTGTAGTTCACACGACGGTAACAACAGGTTCTTTCTCCAGCAACGGTAGAGGTGTAGATTTAACGGCACAGACAGACAGACAGACCACCATGTATACAAGCCAATGCACACACACGTGCAGATGCCTGGCCACAGTCTTGAAAGACCCAGTTTCATATCTTCCCACACTGTTGGCTAATCTCATCTCCACACAACACCTGGACCAGCGTTGCCACTCCTTGGTTTTTTTCACAAGATCTTGGGTTTTTTGATCCAAACTTTTTTTGACGAAAAAGTTGAAAATTTCGGAAGATTTGGGCAACTTGGGTTTTCTTGGGTTTTTTCGACCGACCAACTTGGGTTTTTAATTTTTCAGAGTGGCAACGCTGACCTGGACCGCTGAATTTCTAAACGTCATTGCAACGAATGGCTTAAGCACTGTAGGCAAAGAAAGCAGGCCGTAGTTGCCTGGGGCATCGAAATCTAGCGGCGGCACTCGGCACTCGTGTGTGTGTTTTAACAGTTTATATGTTTCTCACTTTGACGCCATTTTTCAAGTATACAAGGATTATTTTCATTTGAATAAAAAACATTTGCTTCTGCATCATGTATATCTACATGTAGGTGTGGCGCTCTGCGTGTAAACACCGAACGTTGCTAACTGTCCGGTAGCTGCGTTAAGCGCCTTCGTGAGGTTATTGTAAGGCGCTATATAAATGTTCATATACATACAGTCATACATACATACATACATACATACATACATAAAATAGTTATTTATTTCATTGCACCTTTTCAAGTGGGGTGAACCATGGAGTGGGAGTTGTCCATATGAGTATTTGTCTAGGGCACCATTTGACTCACTAAATCTCAAGATAAGCCATTGTCATTGACATATGCATCCATAGATTTATTCCAGTTGCATCAGGCGAATGAGTCATTGCCATGGATAAAACTTGTTGCATCTGGTGTTTTGCATCACATGAAATGACAGGATGGTGGCCAGTTCCTTTGGCTAGCCTTGAAAGACTGCCAAGAGTATGAAGTGCTGGCATAGATCTTCATTTCATAAAAGATGAAATTTTAAATCTTAATCATATTAAGATGAGTGAAATGTCAGATGTATTAGTGTTAAAAGTAAAATATAAAGCATGGATCCCGATGATGTATCACTTATACCAAATAACAAATCACAGGGCAGCATCTCTAGATTATGAAAGACTCCAGTTATGAAACTGTATAAATATTGTATACTTGCACAATTTTGGCAGTCAATTGCATTTGGCACAGAGATACATGTTTTCCCACGATTATGAAATATGTTATACCAGAATCAGGAAAACAGCATATATCCATAGACACTGAGCAAACATGCTCACAGTGTCAGCATTTAATAAACTGGTATACAAACAGACCCATCACATGACATAATTGTAATAAAAAGGAGCAAACAATCCCATGCTAGACACAATAACCCTAACCTGACCTACTTTAAAAGGAATAGGGTTAAGCTGAATGTCGGATATATCAACAAAATAGGATCAATTTTAACAGTTCGAATTGCTCTGTTTTTTAAATTACCCAACTGGTTAGAGTTATTACCCAAACAATAATAATAAAAAATACACTGTGTCCGCGTTAAAGTGGAACCCACAATAAAGTGTCATAACGCGGTCAAAACTTGTAGGATTTGTCTGAAATTTTACACACAACAACAGTGGCCATATTTACATGAGATCCTAAAGCCGATTTGAAATATTCGTGAGTTTGCCAAGTTTATGAGCGTTTGAGATGCAGCACCGAAAAATGCAACTTTCCAACATGGAAAAGCTGAAAAGAAGTAAAATTCAGCTAAATTATGATGCTCAAAATGTCATTTTTGTTCACGAACACACGACCATAGACGTAGAGGCTACTGTTTGAAGGTCCGATCGATGATCACCTGGTCAAACAGCTGCCACTCTTCAATCAGACGCACCCTACGCTTATCGATGTCATGAATACGGGAACGAAAAACGCGCTACTCCGGTACATGCACCCGGATCGAGGTCTGGACTGCTAGGCGGCCACAGCTACGGATATGAAGCCGAGTGTCTTCCGGGACAGCTACTACACTACTACGTCTATGGTCGTGTGTTCGTGAACAAAAAAATGACATTTTGACCACCACTTATAGCTGAATTTCGCTTCCTTTCAGCTTTTGCATGTTGGAAAGTTCAATTTTCGGTGCTCCATTTTAAACGCTCATAAATTTGGCAAACTCGCGAATATTTCTAATCGGCTTTAGGATCTCGTGTAAATATGGTATTTGTTGCTGTGTTTAAAATTTCAGACAAATCCTACAAGTTTTGACCGAGTTATGACACTTTATTGTGGGTTCCACTTTAACGCGGACACAGTGTATAATAATAACAATAATAATAATATTCTTTAATTTAGTCAGTTACTTTAGATGAATATATAAAAAATGTGATGGAAATCCTTGACTTTCTCTTTCTCGCTGACAGCACACTGACATGCTGTGGCACACACACACACACACACACACACACACACACACACATTTCTAGAAACTCTGGTCAAGATGCAGAGAGATATATATATATATACATATATATATTCCTTACTTCAACAATGCAAAATACAATGGATCTACATTTTAGAGTAGGGCTGCAAATATCTGGTCTTTGGCAAACCGGTTACCGAGAGCAGAAATCTGAATTTAACCTGATTATTATCAGTTTTTTAGTTGACCTTCACAGAAAGTACGCGATGACACAGCTTAGTGGTGATGAACAAAGATGGAAACCACTGGGATTCATTGCATTCGATGATATTTTAGACGATAAAAAGTGTTTAAGAGGTTTTTTAAATTAACTCAACCATTCAGTGACAGCGAATTTTAAAATTGGTTCACATTTGTCAAATTTTAACATCGATCGGTTAAAATTGGTTATAAAAATGCATGACGATGTTGCACTCGAATTGCAGCATCACATTACCATAACAATGTTGGCAGTGCACTGAAATGCAGAGCTGTACTATTTATATTCAATGCACTTAGTTTGTTCCCACAGTACGCCTTTAATGTAATAGTCATTATAAATACATTTAAATCATTTCTTACAATTTTTCACCACGAAAGTGATTTTACAGAATCGATTTGAAGGTATTGTAAATAGTAAAAACTAGCAAACTTTTCTAAACCGAAAATCCAATTTCCATTCCCTACTTTACAGTGCATTTTATTAGAATGCAAATTCCTATCCAATCTTATCAGCACCAGCAATGTCTAGCACAGCCCCAACTTTCACCCAGCTCGGACTGCGTGAACTTTCAACAACGCAACCACGTCATAAAGTGGCATGCGGAAATGTCCGAAACCAGGAGTTTCACGAAAGAGTTCCTCAAACGCACTGCGAACAGTTGTGATACGATATCTCTGTTTAACCCTGCCAGCTTGTCAAACTAAGTACAACACAGCAAATGGTTGTTTGATTTCAGTTTATCTCATGTACCATACCAACGATCCTAGAATAGCTGCAAAAACAGGTGCAACTACCGGTATGCACAAAAACAGACCCTCTATTCGTGTCACGGCATAAACGGGACCGAGCAGACGGGTTGAAAAGTCTCTGCATTCAGCCCTTCTAGTTCAAAGTTCCATTTTTTGGGGTCAAAAACAACTAGCTGCCAAGTACGGTTCCAGTACATTTTTAAAGAGGAAAGTTTGTCCTTCGCCCACTGCGATCCCTTAGATTAATGTCTACTCAAACAGACTTGATCCTAGTCAAAAAAAATTAATTAACGTTCTTCAAACACACTTGAACTTCAAGTCTGTTTGATCTTCAAGTCTGTTTGAGTGCTCAGCAAATTCCGAAAGTCTGGGCACATTGTGTGCAAACACCTGTCCTAACTAAGCCTCAGATTAAAATCTACATGGCTTGCGCATGTGCAAAAAATAAATCATCTAAAGAAGCAGAAGACTGATGATTTCTCAAAAAGTGCTCAGCCATTGATATGAAGTGCTAGTGCTCAGCTTCCATATTTAACCCCATCATACGATGGCAAGTGGCCAGCCCTCTCCATCTGGAGCTCCCTTCAAAGACGAGTTAACCCTTTAAATACCCATTTGCCCCGAGAATATCCACTGAAAACACGGGCTTAACGGGAAAAATGAACAGGTAAAGGTTAATAACATCTGACCAATCAAACTTTGTTTTATAAATCTCCTAAGTCTTTTCTTTTGCCGTGGCTGGGCTGGGAGTGCTCCTGAGTAGTTTCTTGAAAGAGCATTATATAATTCCATAGAATGAATGAGTGAATGAATAGCTAACATTATGGTCCAAGTATCTTAATATCTATATACAAAGTGCCAAGTACTGTGTGTCTACTATGATCTTAATATCCACCAATTTGACGTTAACTTAAATACTTAGCTACCAGACAGCACGAGTGTTCTATTCATGGCATTGTAAGTCAGTAGCAGACACAACTCAAAGCGAGTACTAGAAGAAAACTTAATCTGGTATTTTGCGATAACCCACCCGTACAGCGTTCAAGCATTCTCTGATAATGTTCAGAGACAGCCTACACGGCACAAAGGAACCGGGTGTGACTGCTTGCCTCTCCCTCCCCAAACACTTTGCCTGAGGTTCCTGGCACCTCTTTCCGCGTAGGACCACTGTGCGATGACCCAGTTACTGTGCGATGTCTCTGCCACTGCCTGTCTAGACTGGCTGTGTCTGTTCTGTGGCTTTCAGAGCAATGCTTGATTCCATCTACTCAAAAAACTAAAAGTCTCTAAAGTGTTCTGTCAATCAGTGCTTTGCGCCTACTCGCATTTTGTTCACACCCACAATTTCTCATTCAACCACTGGACATTGTTTGTATGTACACTTGTTATAGCCCCTTCAAGCTCTCGCTACTCAGAGGCGCTCCCGAATGCAGAGCGGACACTGCATCGGAGTTTCACGCCGAAGCGCTGAGCAATTGTGAGTGAAGAACTTGCCCAAGGTCCTTACGCGGCGAGGTGGATTCGAACCTCGAACCTTCTGGCTCCAAGGCAACGACGCCACCACTACAACACCACGCCCCACAATAATATGAACAGGAAGAAGCTACAGCAACTTCAGTTTTTGTTGGCCGGTTCTCAGTTAAAGTTGCAATAAAAACCCAACAGTGTGCTCTTGTGCCATATTGCCCCAGTGGAGAAATGTTGTTTTTTCAGCTTACATTATAGCTTGGCAATAAATGAAAAATCAATCCTGTATTAATGCTAGTATAATGGCCAGCGTCGTACACCGCAGAAACTTGGCAGTCGTCCAAACTTCTTCCCGGCAAAACTTAATAACATTTTAAACTTAATAATAATCGTCAGGCAAACTCAAAATCAACACAAATCACAATTCCTTTCGCTATCCACCGTCCTCACAATCCGACGTGCTTACTTTCAAAGGGTTCTAAGATCAAACAAAACCAACGCGGCTACTTGTTTCGCCATCAGGGATGCCACTCATAGCTTTTCCACCTAGATCAAGGTCTTCGTTTTCGTCTAGGGTTTATCTGCAAGGATCTAGTCTTTTCTAGTCTTTTTTCAACTGAATCTGACCTTTTTAAAAATTCAGAGTGGCATCCCTGTTCGCCATGTTGAATCAAGGCCTTGCCCTACAAACGTATCTGTGGGCGGCCGACGGCTGTACAGCCAAACGCACAGTTTCTAATGCAAAAATGGCAAACATACCTTTATCCGCCGAATTCAGCGAACGCGACCCTGCGTCGTCGTCTCGACTAATTTGCGTTATGAAAGATTGTCCAAGTTCCATCGAATCGATAGGAAAAGTTCACGATTAAACGATAACTTCTGGTTCGTGGTCCAGCCCCGTTCGTCGAAATCACTCCCTAAGGTTGGCCAGCAACTACCATCCAGCGCAGCTATCCAACGCTCGCCAACCTGGACGTAGCCCGACGCATTGCGTGAGGTACTAACTGAATTCTGCGCTGGCGCCACCTTTCGATTGGTAGGACCGGTAGCATGGTTGTAAATTATAGGTGCGCGAAATTGTATTTTTGCTTAACGTGCTAGAATGTCGACCAAGGTGCCCCGTGGCCTTGAAGGTTCAAATATTCGCCAGGCAGAAATTTCCGGTTATATTTCGGCTAACTTTGCTGGATTTCTACCGTGTCAAAATCAGCGCGGGAACAACAGCCAAGATGGCTGGAACAATAGTACTAGGCTACATTGTATAGTAGATTAGGCCTACTAGGCTATTCCGCAAAAGTAAAAGCAAAAGCGATAAGCAGATAGGCCTATAGGTTCAAAACGGTCCAATGTCGAGATCCGATCGAGTGTCGTGCGAGCAGAGTCAGCAGACTACTAGACCGTCGGTGTTTCATTGCAAAGTGGATGTATTCTAGAGGGGTATGAAACGATGGCAATATTATAGAGGAATGTGTGCAGTGCTTTTAGTTTCCTATGCTTGCGCTGGTGTACAGATAACAATTGTGGCGGTTCCGTGAGAAGTAAGACGTTTAGTTTAGAACGTGCCTGTTTGAGCAGTTACGCATAGGCTTATTTATTTCCGAGTAGGCCTATGCTCACTCACAGGTTTGAACTCCATTATCTAAGCCCTGATGGAGGTGAGCAAAGCTAATGATATTTGTTATGGCCTATCAGGCTATCACACGCGTTGGCCTAAACTGCTATTTTAATAATCTTACTGTAGGCGGCAGTACTACATGTAGACCTGACCACAATTTATTACAAGAGTCGAATTTAACTGTCGACCACCATGCAAGGCGGTCACGTCCTGCTGCTCAGTTTGCCAACGCCATCTGTCGAATGGAACTTATGGAAGGTTGAGTGGGCCTTTTGGGGGGGGGGGCGTTCCCACATCCGTGCGCTCATCGTGCCAGTGTTTACCATCACCCTAAAATCCTCCCACTACTACTCACGCGGTCTATCTATCTATATCTATATCTATCTATCTATCTATCTATCTATCTATCTATCTATCTATCTATCTATCTATCTATCTCTATCTCTATCCATCCATCCATCCATCCATCCATCCATCCATCCATCCATCCATCCATCTATCTATCTATCTATCTATGTGATAGTCTATTGACTTTCATGCTGAACTTTCAACTGAGAGGTGGATGGTTCAAATCCATTCCATATCCAGGGCAGAAATGGCATACAAGATTTCTGCTCCATCTTTGCCCAAGCCATGATTATTCTCAGCTAGAATACCATAAACTGTCGGTGGGTAGATGGGACGGTGAAGGAGAGGACTGGCCGCCCACCATTATCATGCCAAACAAAGCCTCTAACACTTCTGCCTCAAGCCAGCTTAACTGACTACTCCATCTATCCATACTTGCTCAAAAGATTTATCCACGTGTGGAAAGAAACTTATTTCATTCAAATTTCACAGGACTTTGCACTGCAAATTTTATTAAATATATCAATTGAACAGAAGTCTCTTTAAATATTTGAGCAACTTGTACAACAAGGTTACCAATTTACTATTCTAACAACGGTCCTTTGCTGCAATACAACAACACAGCATTGCGAACTAGTACCGTAGTAGTCATTTTTGTTTATTCAATAATCCGATTGACAGACTGCAACCGTTTGCAGTATAGTTATGCAGTACGGAAGAGGAAAAAATTTGAGTTTGTTTGACATAAAACCGGCATTGTTGCAAAATGTTCATACAAAGCGTAGAAAACTAGTACATCATGTTCTTGCAGGGATGAAATTCCTTTTGTCCTTAGTTGGTACATGTAAATCAAAGTCATGTGGTTACGGTCTGAGCAAGTACGGACGTTTGATCTTTGGAAGGAATATTATTCCACGCAGTAAATGCAATTCACAACAGTTGACTGCCAACAACACGCAATCAATCCATCTCGTGGGGCACGGTGGTGTAGTGGTGGCGTCGTTGCCTTGGAGCCGGAAGGTTCGAATCCACCTCGCCGCGTAAGGACCTTGGGCAGGTCCTTCACTCACAATTACTCAGCGCTTCGGCGTGAAACTCCGATGCAGTGTCCGCTCTGCATGCTGGAGCGCCTCTGAGTAGTGAGAGAGCTTGAAGGGGCGCTATAACAAGTGCACATGCAATACAAACAAAAACAAACATATCAAGTTCTCAATCCTTTCCTCAACAAACACGACTTTTAAAAAAAATCAAGCTGCAACACAGAAATGCATATGCCAGATAGTTCAGCTGAGGCAGTACATCACATTAATTTTACAATCGGAAATGGTTACGTTTAGCTAATGTTGTAAATCAGTTAAAAGCTTGCAATCAAATTGAAGGGCAAATTAAACTGCAGCTGTTAAATTTGTAATATGCATCATAAATAGATATGTACGAAAATACTGTTTTAAAAAACCATATTATGAAATCCGTACAGCTAACAGAATACATTTTAACAAATTAACGAGTACGTAAACTGAGCAAATCGACCAGAACAAAACCCATTCACACAAACATCAACAAAAGCAACAATAATCAACAATTTATGCAAGTCAGCGAGTAAAATATAAACACATGCTTTTGACGGCAAAAAGTATTTCAAAGTATTTTTTGATCAGAGTGCTGCAGAAATTGTTTCACAAACTCACCACCAAACACAGCAAAGAACTCCCCTTCAAAAAACAATTTACCTCGTAAGATTGCTGCAGGCAAAACAACAATTTACAAGAAAAAAAATATTTACACTGTACAAAAACAAAAAAGTGTACACTTAAATTAAACTCAGTCTAACAAAGATTAAATCTTCATTTGAAGTTACATGACTGTATCTGCAGACTGTTCCAAATGCTCTGTGGTCAGCTTGCAATCAACATGCTATGGTGCAAATTTGCGTACAAGATTTCTGCTCCAATTACATGGACACCCAATAGCCAACTCAGACTGTACACTATCGATGGGAAGATCAAATGGCAAGGGAGTGAAGTAGCCACCAGCACTCATATGGCAAGGCAACAAAAACTAAAGTTGTTTCATGCCCGTTGTTGCGTATCGAAGACAGCTAAGAGTATCTCTCTCTGTCTGTCCGTCTGTCTATCTGTCTGTCTCTCTGTCTGTCTCTCTCTGTCTCTGTCTCGCTTTCAAGGTTGGGACAAACTCCGGGAGCATGTGCATAACTTTTGCGCACCTCTCCACATCAAACAAAAACAACTAAGGTCATGCTGAACAACTTCACAATACTGCAATCATAATTGCAACAAAACATTTCTAAAGCTTCCCTTTAAAAACTACACTGCCATTGGTAAGAGCGGTTAACAATTTCATATCTTTACCTATGGTAATTGTAAAAAAACAGTGTATCACCACTGGTGCAATTGCAAATTTATAAAGCACCACTTTAACAGAAGGCACTTCTGACCATCACAAAACCAAAATCAAATCTACAAGCACATATGGAAAGGCTGCGAAGACATGTAAAAAACTTCATGTCCCGAGTTGCTAGGTAACTTATTCTGATCACAGCATAGCTTTGATAGAAAGATGAGATGCCAAGGGTGTGGACTAGCCACCAGCCATCATGTGGCGAGGCTAAGAAAAATAAAGTTGCTTCATGCTCATTGATGGGTTGGGATTACAATCTTGAGCAGCACTTTAAAAAACATGACACTATTCGTATAACCTGACAACATTCTTACTTTACTTACTAGGCATAGAATGGACAAATATGCATAGACCATATCAATCGAGTTATCAAGATAGTCCCAGATAGTTGTTAACAGTATTATATAGTACATTGAAACATATCTAGATTCACATTTCACAAGCAGTATACGGATATGTTAGACAACATGCATAAAACAAATCATAATGCATGCCTGTACACTGTACACACGAAAGTTATACTTATCAACATTGCCGACAGCCATCATAGGTCAGTCAATAAATCAGAAAAAAATCAGAAAAATTCGAGCCACTTTCCGAAATGGTTGAAAGTAGCTTCGGATAAGAATTACAGATTTCAGACCTCTTATTACAGTATTTCTGAAAAACACTTTCATAATAATTCAGAGTTTTGATTTCTCATTCTACTGCAAAGGCTCTTCTTTTGCAACAGCATCAAGTCAGAAAATTCTCACTTTAGAAAAACAGGTAAATTCCTTAAATTCCTTAAAAATTGTCTGCTGCAAAGGATTGAAAAGAAGAGGCATAAGAGCAAATTTGCCACTCTTAATTCTAAGCAACCACCATTTAACATTTTCAGCATCACATGTTAGCTGTATAAACCGTTTTTCTTATATTATTACGAAATGACAAATAAGAAAAATTGCAACTCTGAATTAACACTAGGTTCCCTAAAATTTTGCACCCCCCCCCCACATCAGCTGCGTAGGCTGTTATTGCATCTGAATTGAACGACAATTCCACTATGTACATTTCGCCACAGTTTTGAACCAGTCTCGAAAGACTGAATACATGCAGTCTACAACCACCCTCACGAATGACTATCACCCAAGTCGATGTCAGAATTCGACTGCACGAGCTCATGTGCATAATGCATAAGTTGTTGGTCCTCTGGACATTTCTGTTCTATTTCAACAGTCAAAGCCAGATCGAGCACTCTTGCCAGATATTCTTGCTTCGTGTAGATCAGGGCCGCAACAAACGTCGCAAAAGCACGGGAGTCTTTTTTCAACAGACACGTAATGAGTGCGCCCGCTTTCTCTGAATCTGAGGAACTCTAAAGAAAACAAACAACCTAGTGACATTCTACGAGAAAAATAAGAATGACAGCCAACCCAGAACAAAACTATTTACTGTAATTCCTACATCAATATCAAGTCATCTCATAAAATATTTTCAAGAATCAACTTTTTTAAATGTTTGAGCATCCTAAACGATGGCTGCAGTGGAAAATGCTGAAAACGAGTTTAGCTGGAGCAAATATTTAATTGCAGGGTACAGTTGGACGTAGTACTGTAGTAGCCAGTTAGAATGCGTCCCTTGCAACATTTAGAATACTGGTTCGAGCCTCTGTTGAGTTACCATGCAGGAACTTTGAGCAAGTTCTTCACTCATAATTGCTCAGTGTCGTCTATTTATACTTGGTCATTATATAGTGGCATTTAATTAATGCACAATAATAATAACAATAATAATAATAATAATGCACTCAAGTCCCTGTACCTTAGGCATTTTTTATAATAATAGTTTAATAATAATAATAATAACAACAATAATAATAACAATAATAATAATAATAATGCACTCAAGTCCCTGTACCTTGGGGCTTTTTTTATAATATTAGTCCAATAAGAACAATAATAACAACAATAATAATTAATAGAGACTGGCTTCTTGCTGCAAAGTCTCTCTATAAGCATCCAACGGTTCAACTCAGTGGCATTTCGAGGCACATTAGCTTAACAAAATCTATAGGAGACCTAACGCTATCGGCACTTTGATGTTCCTTTAGGACAACAGTTATTGTTGCTTCCTTTGTACTTTCTGCTACTGATGTTGATGGATGATGATAATAAAAGATAACAACAACAGTAAATAATATTAAATAATAACAATAAAAACAAAATAAAGAATAATAACAGAGTTGTACCTAGCACATTAACTCCATGAAAAAATCAGTCTTACTGATTTTTCTATTTGCGCTTTCATTTCTGACGTAACAGTCCCGTTGCTTTGCAGGAACGCCCACAGATATTCACCGAAAATCAGGTTTTCCGTCAAGAATAGTCTATGTATCGTCAACTTCTCTTTGTCGCATGGCTTCATCATACCTTTGTATAAAACAGTTACATAAAACAAAACATTTAACATAACATAACTAATTTAATAAAAATAATCTAGTCTGTGACTGGCCTGGAACAATCATTTAATGATTATAACGACAAATGCGTAGCTCAGTCCTGTCCAAACAAAGTCAGTGGATCAGAAATATTTCAACTGTTTTGCCTAAGCGGAACCAAGGATAAGCAATTAAGCATGCACCATACCGCTTAAATATATGTATTTACAAGCAACCCCCTGTAAAGAGGATCAATAAATATAAATAAATAAACAAATAAATATAGGAGCAGCAATAAAAGGAATAATAACAGAGTTGTATCTAGCATTTTAATTCCATGAAACAAACCCAGTCTTACTGATTTTTCACTTTGCGCCTTCATTTCTGAACTCCTTAAGCCCTGTTTTACCATGTTGGAACCTTAAGCCTTTTACTTACAACTGTTCAGCAAGGTGGGGCGTGTTGGTGTAGGGGTATGTTCAGTGTCTTGAAGTCAGAAGGTTACGGGTTCTAATCCACCTCAAGCCATGTAGGGAACCTGAGCAAGTCTTTTAACAGGCAATTGCTCATGCGTCTCGGCGTGAAACTCAGTGTTCGTGCTGTAGTCGGGAGTGACTCTGAGGAGAATCCTGATGAGCGCTATAATAATAATAACACTTAATGACACTTAACATCAAACATGCCAGCGCAGAGAGTGCCTCTGAGTAGGTTTCTTGAAGAGGCACTATATACATTTTCAGAATGACTGAATGAGCGCTTGTATACAAACTATAACATGTATACGTGTGTGATGAAACATTGAACAACCAAGCATAAAAACCAGAACAAACCATTGTCATTTGCCACACCTGAGGCAGGTGCTGCTTCGATGTTTGGTGCCATCAAAGACAAAGACTCCTCAATCTTTGTCTCTATTGGAATCCCGTCGATTTCTGTGTCACCTGAACAGCGTGAAACAACAAAACCTCGTCAGCTAATGAACAAATTAACTAATCAGTACATCACTAAGAAGAGATGCAGAAGAGAATTCGCCATAATGCTGCATGGGGTACAACCTCCGTACTACGAGGGTGGATGGACCTCTCCCTCGCCATAAGTTCTTCCCACTGACAGTGTACATACAGTGGCTTGGCCAACTACAATACAGAAGGTCACAAGCTCTAAGTTTTATATATTAATCATCAGTTATTAAGCACCTTCGTGAGGTCATTGTAATTATATAAATCTTCATATACATACATACATGCATACATACTATACATAGTTACATACTTACCGTACATACGACTGTAGGAAAGGAGCCTCTGTTTAAGTTTATCATTATTACATTAATTATTATTATATATTACTACAGTCATTACCATTATTATTCATACCAAATAATTTTATTTTATCATTATTATTAGAAACCACAACATAGACAGGTCTAGTTGTTAACAGTCACCAAGTCAGATCAGACTGTGCAATTCATTCTGCACACTGTAGAGTATAGAGGACTCCTGGCTTGCTCTCAAAGAAGCACGTATATTCCTTTAGTCGCTCATTATCATCTTCTCATATTTTCACAATCCCTGCATATTTCTCATTTGAATCAAAGATTCTAGAGCTAAACAAACCCGTCGAATTGCTCCCAGTTGATGCGCTCTTTTTGAAACAGTTAGATGAGGTAGAATTGGATTTATGATGAGGTCCGTTCCGTTTGATGATAAGGCAGACAATCACAGCAACTAGGCCAACCGCAAATATAACAGCGATGACAATAAGATACATGTACCTGAAATGAAAACAAACAATAAAGTCTAAAGCAAAGAAAACAGAAACAGTAAAGTCTAAAGCAAATAGAAAAAGTATTGTCTAAAGCAAAGAAAACAGAAACAGTAAAGTCTAAAGCAATCTTATAATCAAGATACATTTGTGTGCATGTATACACGTACACAAAACAATAAATAATAAAATTTTATATATATATATATATATATATATATATATACAATACCAGTATTTTCATAGATACTGGTACTATGTAAGTACATAAGTGTCTGCGTGCTATAGCAACCACTGAGGATTTCACAAAGAAATTAAGACAATAAATACAAAGTAATAGTTACCATTCTACGTTTTTGTTCACATGGACGTGTGACATGTCTTTGTTTAGGTGATCATTGGTGACGTCATCCCATCCGCCACGACCTTCGTTACTCACACGATTGCTAATCAATGCGGAAAAATATGGCCCAACACTAGATGGCGATATCAGTCCAGGTTTTTCAACGTCGTCTTTTCTCTTCAGGACAGCAGGAGCTTCCGTAGGAGGTTCTAAAGAAAAAACAGGCGACACAGTTGCAATAGGTTAGCCGTACCATTATTACATAATGGTTACATATTCGCTTATTTCCATGATATAACAGACCTAAAATACTTCAGGCAAACAACAAGGACAGATGTGGCAGAATTTGTCAGTATATATATGCTTAAAACGACATTCGTCGAATAAAGTTTATCAAGTCTAAAGGGGGGGGGGGGGGGGGGTGACGTCATGTTCCCTAGAAAAAGTCTGGTTAAAATCTTTGGCTATGTGCTTGAGCATGAAAGAACCTATGATAGACATGATATCTAAGATCGCTCTCTTAGTACTTACCTGTATCGTCGTCTTCTGGGCAAATTGCAATGAATTGCGTTTCACTGCTTGGAGTTTCACGTTTCGTCCTACAGCTAGAAAAGAAAAGTAAAACTATCGATTAACGGCCTTTCAGCTATATTCCTTAGAACAATAATTTAATAATTTCGTTTATTTGACAATTGGGTTGAACAATCAATCCATTGAAAAACGTGCAAGATCACATCCATAAGAAACATGGCATAGAAACACGTGTATATTTATATTTACAAAATACATCTGCATCAGTATCTGCACTTAATGTTAATTAACTTTGACTAGTGGTTAATGAATCTGAGAAAGCTGTTCACATAAACATCAAAATCGTCATTCAACCAATGCGATCGTCCCGTACTATCAAAATAGTTCATATTGCACACTACAAATTGGCATATGCAATTTATAGCAAAAATAAATCATAATAACAAATATTAAAAACCCTTACAGCCGATTTCTTTTGTCGCAAGGCTTCTGTTCGCGTTTGTTGTTTTCTGGTTTTAAACAGGCTTCACATGAACCTGAAAGGAAAAAAGCAATTTAAATTTTTTTTTACATATTCAAGTAGTTATTTATTTTATTGTTTCTATCATCATATCGTGCAAAGTTTACATCATTTCAACTGCATTATGACTAAATTAATATTAAACGAGTCTATATCTCCATTTTCGAACCACATATTTCAGAATTTTCTATATAATGACCAGCTTCCTTTACCTCTGTTTTAGAAATTTAAATATGCATCCATTTTACCCAAGACTGTTTCAATCACATGTGTCAGAATCTTCAATCCTATCCAAGTCAATTCATCATCACGTCAACTTTACACGTTACCTGTGTCAACCTATTGCATTGTCAATTGCTGACACATAACAACCATTCATTTAAATCTTAGGCTAGTGTGATATTTCTAAGCAAAATCACACACACAAACATTTTTCTTCTTACAGAGTCTTTTTTAAACGCACCAAACAGAACAGCTGAGCTTACAGTTTGGTGTAAGTCGAAAGCCTGGAGCGCAAGTTCTCTTTACACACGACCTTGGACTTCTCGTGACTCCCGCAGGATTGCAAACGCCAAGCTTTGGATCGCACACGCAACGTGTGTCCTTTGTTTTAGACTTTTCGTGTCGTGTGCTCAGGTTTCCTGTTGAAAAACACACAAAATAGCATAACCTGAAGAACAAACGTAATCTTAAACTCTGCATTTCGAAAGTGCTACTTTAAAGTCAAACTCAGGGCACCAGCTTATTCACTAGCAATGCACAGTCAAATGCTGAGTAGTGTAAGTAAGTAAGCCGTTTATTGACAAAGCATCAAACACATACAAAAGAACTCTGTTATACTACTGCACCGATGTTACACATACTAGGACGAAATTATTTCTCGATTAAATGTTCTGGCCCTATGATATGGAATAACCTCCCAAAATATGTTACACCTATACCCACCATCAACATGTCTAAGAAAAAATTAAAAGACTATTTTATCTCTGTTTACTAGATTTAAACTATTGGTCATAATTTTTTTTTAAATCTGTTTGTCATTTCGTTTCAGTTTGCTTTCGTTTCATGTGTAACATGTTGTTCTTTGCATTGTTTTACAATAACCAAATGTTATTGAGAAAGGAAGGGTCAATCCAGCCTCAGCGGGTCCATACGACCTTTTTGGATTGATCCTTTGACTTATGCACCAATCACTCGAAAGTCATTGAGTTGGCACAGAGTAAAGTTGCAGGGAAGAGGAGGCAAAGCAGTCATAATTGCAGCTTTCACTGAGAAAGAGAAAGCTTGAGATTAGTTAGGATAGGAATTAATCAATATATAAAAATAATATAAATCAATATAAAATCAATACAAATAATCACAACATGTTAGTTCAATAGTGTAGTAAATGCAGCTTTGATGTTACTCATTTCACATCGTACTAGTACAGGGCACATATATATTTTTTTAAGCATAATTTTAAGCAAACAAGTACATTCTTCTATTGTGATCATATGGCCCAGAATCTGTCCATTCCTCAATGAATTAATCGGGTCAGATCTTTCATCACCCACGACTCTTTGAATGGGTGCCGCACCATTTTACAGTCCCTGTTTATGGGTCATACTAGCCTAAGATTTTAATCTGTGAAGTAGGCCACCAGTCTGCATACACCTATAATATTCACAAGCACAGAGAGACACCTTGATGCATAATTTGCCCCATGTTGCTAACCAGGTGAGCTGAAACAGATGAAATTTACCACGGCACTGTGTCTTGTCGTAGCAGTGAAGCATATCAGCAGAATCGGTCGCCTCTGGTTGGTACGTTCCATCAGGGCAGCTTTGGCAAGTGGTTGACCCTGGGTCATCTCTATCACAGATAACAGCCTCCTCTCCTGAAACAGTCAAATACACAAGCACTGTATGCTTCCCGACGAAATATCTGTGGAGAACAGGGTAGCTAAACAGACACAGTACTCAGCCTGTATTTAAACATGGAAAGGAGACTTCCATATATAATGCACGCAAAAATAGTATTTTCGACCCTCCCTGATGCACCTCGCACATTTTGTGAACCCCCTAACATATGCAAACATACAAAATAACCTTATATAACCCCTCTTAAAAAGTTAATTAGCTAAAGTCATCTGTAAATCATTCACTTTACCGTAGACTACTAATAAGGTATTTTTGCCAACTAGAATTTGTCAACTGCCACGGTTTTCTGTTTAGATCTAAACATAATTTAATTATGTTATTATATGCCATTGGACGACTATATATGATAACACAGAGTTATAAATAGACTAACATGGACGTCATAATTATAAATTTATTTTGCGTACGTAGAGTGTGTCAAGACCCCCATTGCCTCGCCATACGCACCAGCCTTTACGCATATCGCCTATATCCGATGACCCCTCCCTGTGTACATAAAATGTGGACAGCCCCGATCACAGCCCTGTTAAAAACTTCACTCAGCAGGTTTCTGTGTGAGGACCTACTTGAGCAAGTCCTTCATTTGTAAATTATAGTACTCAACACCAGCGATGTATGTGATATGCGATGTATACATGTGATATGCAATGTATGATTGTATGTGATATGCAATGTATACATGAAATGCGATGTATGTGATATGTAAGGCGTAAAAAAAAATTTGTTGTGTTTCCGGTAACGCGACCGACCCATTTTTACGGCCGCGACCCAAATTTTTTTGTAAAAAATTTTTACAAAAAAAATATTTTTTTCAAAAAAAAATTTTTTTTCAAGTAAAATTTTTTTTTTTTTTTCAAAAAATATTTTTTTAACATTTGTATTGACATAACATAAGAGACGTCAACAAAATGAAATTAATAGGACTGTTTCTAGAGCAGTTTTAGGTGCAGACAGTCGGGAAATAGGCAGTTTATACTTGCTTAGAACACGTACTTTGTTTCAGCGTGCAAAAAAGACTAGTGGGGTATACTTTTTCGGATAGTCACTGCATAAAAATATTTTACAAAATAAAAATATTTTCCGACCTACCTACCCAATTTTTTTAGCTCTGTTACCGGAAACACAACATTTTTTTTAGGCCTAATGTATGTGATATGCACTTTCTGAACTTTGAACAGAGACACATGGTGTATTGTATCAATCACTGCTGTATTGTATGAACACTGCACAGAAAAATCATCGTTGTCATCGTCATCGCCATCATGAAATATTATTATTGACCATTATTGGATGACTAACCAAATGACTTACAAACTAACAACCCAGTAAGCAGTTCAGTCAGAAAAATAAAGGAGAAATTGCGTTCACATTTGCCATTTGCGTCAGAAAACTTGACCTCAATTTCAGCTTGCTTAGAAACATAACAAATGACTGTATTGTCATGACTCATAGAACTTCACCTAACTTCTAAGACATTCTAGAAAAGAGCACTGAAGCATGAAAAAGCATGAAGCGTGACAACTATTGTAAACGAAGAAATCTTCAATGTAGCACAACATCTGCCCAGGGCAATTCTACGAATTTGTAAACACTCATATCGATTTTTTATCCACCCATTTTGTATCTCTTTTCATAAGAACAGGTAGTAATACAATTACTGAATGTATTTGTATTGACAGAAGTGGTGTTCTTTAACAGACAATAGGTGTCAGCACTCAGAAGCATATGATCACAAGTCACACAATTGATGAAGTAATAAACTCTAGCACGATCCAAAGACACGATTAATTCGTAAAAAATAAAAATAATGAAAAAGCAGCAAACTAAGAAATAAGCAGTAAAATAAAAAATAATGACACCATTCATTCTTGGTAGTTGGTCCTATACGTACAACCTCAAATGGTCTCCCTGTTGCACTGCATTTATTGCCCCTAGAGCTGTTCCTTGAGAATCTCAAAACTGTTCTATTTAGCCATGGTGGGTCGGGAGCCCTTCTGAGTAGCCTACCATGAAGAGTCACTATATGTAAAATATCCTAAATAATAACAAGAACTGATAAGCTGCAAAATATAAAGTAAACTATAAGGAGTAAACAGCTTTCAAGATTCAAAATGTTGATCTTTTAGCGCATTTAACTTCTAAATCCTGTCCTTCATTCTTAGCTAACAATTAGCACAATCAGAAACTCTGATCTCACAATTACAAAAAAAAAAAAAGTCATGGTAGGTTGGCTAGTTAAGCAACAATAGTCAAAACTTATGCCATACCTCGTGAGCACCGAATGTTGAGACAACAGAGTGATTCTCCAGTCTTATAATTCCGGTGAATGACGAGATCCTTTCCTTTAATCTGACAGATGTCTCCAATTGGAAAGAGCCAACATGCTTGTACGCACATCAGTAAAATTGTCAACGTGCTCGAAATCAGTTTCATCTAAAATAATTAGAATAAGTTTACACAAAAATGTGACAGAAAAATCGTTCGATTAATTACATTCATTAATTTTTATTCCATTCATTCGGTATTCATTATAAACTAGGGAGAGCAGTGGTGTGTGTGGCCCCAGGGACTACAAGGGATCCAAAATAAAGGTTAAAATAATGACTTTATGCTTCATTTTGATGCAATTTTAACATTTTTTATCCTAAATAAATTTATAATAATTATATGATTTAGGTGCCTATAAAATATCCAGTTTTCATATAAAGTGTGAATTGGGGGAGATTTAGTTATGACTCGTATAGCCTTTATTTGAAGGATCCTTATACCGTTAAGATGAGAGTCGTATGTAGAAGCTCAGGTCAGTAAAATATGGGTATATGATCAAGGGTATAATAGAGATCCTGTAGGACATGAAGTGGAAGAAGGTAAGACAATCTTTTTATAATGCCTAAGCTCTTTTTAATTTTGTTGCTAATTTCAAAAATGTGTTTTCCATTTCAGGCGTGAAACTCCGATGCAGTGTCCGCTCTGCAGTAGGGAGCGCCTATGAGTAGAGAGTTTGAAGCTGTGGCTAGACTGGGAGCGCCTCTGAGTAGGTTTCTTGAAGAGGCGCTATAACAAGTGCACATACAAATAAAAACAAAACAACATACAGGCAGTCGGGCACTATAGAATAACATGCACATTGTACTATTATACACTGTACATTACACTTCAAGTATACTTCCTTTAGATGACCTAGAACACAACAACCCTCTTCTGCCATCCTCCTCTGATATGATTTCAACAGTTTATGCTCCTTTCTGGAATATAAGATTTAAAAACCATAAAAAATAATTTTCCACCTGTTTTTTTCATATGATGAGGCTATTATGAACTCCAGATGCAAACACACGGCAAATGCTTCACTTAAGCAAAACTTCAAACGGCACTAGGTACATAAATCTACGATTCTAAATCTTAAAACAGCACCAAAACATTCCAAGAGAAAGAAATCAGGGCCAAGCCAAGCGGCGCATAACTCAAATATTAACATCATTCATAATTTCGGCAACTGACTGCTCAATCGTAATCGTAAACTCCTGATTTCTAAAGCGCCTCTAGAAAGCCAAGCGCGGGGCACCGGCTTATTCACGAGCGCTGCGTTGATTCAAAAGGGTTATCCGTAAGCGTAGTCCATGGTGGTCCGGCTCAATAAGTCATCATTCACAAACAACTAAGAAAAGTAATCTGTAAAACACTTCCGTATTGCTTATTCCTACCTTTCGTCTTTTCACCTTCGGTTAGTTTTTCAAAGGCACGATCTAACTCCGAAATAATAATATTATTCTTCTAGTCTATGGAAATTCTGGGCGTGCCTCAAGCAGCGCGAGGCGGCTACCTGCAGACGCTATGTCGAAATCGTTCAAAGTTATTAAGAAGTTTTTCGTTGAAAAGTAGAATTAAATCGCAACAGCATGATAGTTAAAAATGTCTTTTAACGATCAACGACTCGACCGCAGTGCTAAAAATGTTTAAAAATCTAATTGAATTTCGTATTAAGAAGCACCACGGGTGACATCGCTGCGAATTCCAGAACTGAACTCGTCGTTTAGTTGATACGAAAACTTTCCCAGCATAGGCTGGGGATGCCACTCTGAATTTTAAAAAGGTCAGATCCAGCATATAAAAGGCCACAAAAGGCTATATTGAGAATTCGTCTAAGATGGATTTTGGGGACTGGAATTTCCATGGACTTTTAGTCCTTCGACCACTTTTTTAGTCTTTCGACAAAAAATGTTCCTGTAATTTTTTTTCTTTCCGATTGAAAATTTCTTGTGACGTCTTTTGCTGCAAAATCTTATTAAATCTTGCAACTTTTTATCTCATCTTTCGTGTACTTTCAGTCTTTGACCCAAAAATGTATATTTTTTGCTTTAAAAAGCTCGAAGAACCGCCGTGAGAAAAAAGCTAGATATTGACCAAAAACCTAGAGACATAGACATGATCGAAAAACCTAGATCTAGGTTTAAAAAGCTACAAGTGGCATCCCTGAAATTAAGCTGTGCAAAGTGTGCATGCAGTGAGTCACCATTGATATGTATTATATTAGCTGGATTGATAACGCTTCGTATTGTGGTCCATGGCCGACGGCGAATCAGTCGCGACTTACACTTAGGGCAGCGTGTGCTTGTTCCTATCTAAACCCATGTTAAATTCGTCAACTTTGAATGTAATTTTCAAGAAATCTGGTCAGTGGCCGCTAAATACAGTTAAGTTGATTGTTTTGTATGTCATTCAACTCAAAAACCCTACCTAAGCTGGTTTTGAACAATTGTGTATCATTGCTGAGAAATTTGTGTTTTAAAGCGAAGTGTTGTGACGCCTATCTTTTACTATGGTTTGCCGCTAGGAATTCTGGGAGTTGTCCCAGAGAATTCTGGGATTTGCCCCAGAGAATTGTGGGATTTGCTCTAATGAAACATTGTCTTTCCCTAAGTGAGCGATAATCCGAACTTTCATGGGCTATCAGCGTTCCAGTAGTATATACTACATTTCAGTGTGAGTCACGACGTTCACGTGCCATGCAGACAGATGAGCGACGAGCCGCGGCTCGCGACAGCGACTACAGATAGGTGTATTATTGGGTGTGTCAATTGCATTGAAAAAGAGTTGGAAACTAACCCAGATTTGAGCCACCTGTAATCATTATCCACATCGATATTTCCCCCCTCCCAAACAAATGCACTAATTGATTACGATGAAGACCCAGGGTGAGAATTGCCGGGGTGGGGGGGGGGGTTCAACCCCCCAGTCTTTCTTAGAGCTCCATGTTAAAGTCTGTTTTTCACACACCGATTCCAAGTGGACAATGGTCCAACCTCCCCCCCCCCCCGTTATTTTTCCACAATTCTTACACTGTGAAGACCACGATAATGACGATGATGATAATGGCAACATGCTCGCAAGGTTATGAAATGTAAAATAACAGTTAGGCCTACTTAGGCCTACTGATTTGCACATTGTAGGCCTAAACTTATAGGCTAATCTAAAACCACAGTATAAATAATTAATTGTAGGCCTAAACTTATAGGCTAATCTAAAACCACAGTATAAATAATTAATTGTTATCTATACTGTGCTAAAATCATCATCTTTGCTGAAACCATCTATTCACTAGCTGTAGCATGCATTTGTGCCGTGGTACAAAAGAATTTATTTAATTTAATTTTAAGCTTAAGAACAAGACTGTAAGACTAATTTGCGCAGATTACAATGCAAGGCATTGCAAAAGTTTGAGACTGTGTGAAACGATTCGGGGAAAACCCAACGTAAGGAAATTTTGCTGTTCGCCATTGTCAAAGTTGTGGTCTAATGACACTATTATAAACCAAACTTTTAGTAAAATAATAATTTTGTATGTGATTGAAATTTGTAAATCATGTTGGCTTGCTTTTAATAAAAAATTATCTTGCATTTTATACTTTATATTCTGTACTTTTCAGTGGTTTACAACATGACTATGTAAATTTTTGGTCACTGATGACGTTCATTCGCAAAACACGAGTGATCAGAGACGGCATTCACGTCTGGGACTTTGGCCTTTCTTCAGCAACAACACTGACGTCAGTTTTAATTGTTTATTAAGAATGTCGGTTCCACTCCAGTGCTCATAGACACTTTGCTCAGAATGGACACAAATGTAGCCTAGGTGTACTGTTCAAAAACATTTTTAATCTAGCAAGCCTTACAACAAACAGATTATTTAATATTGGTTCAAAAAAAATATTTGTGTTGCTTATATAAACAGAACTTATATATAAAACCTTTGTGAAAATAATTAATTAGCCTATGGTTATTTTTATAACATGCTGCGTTCTGCCAGCCTGGTGTTCATTAAACGAAAATTGATTGATTGATTGAGGTTGTGCTTGGGACGGTGCACTATTAGTTACAGCGCTCGGCCTGTAACGCGGATAATAATTATGGACTTGAGCCCTACGACCTTTTGAGCCACGCCAGAAGCAGTTATTGTGCAGAGTATACTGTAGAGACTTTCAGGCAGCCTTCACACACAAATGCTGTGTATCATCGATGTTATGTCACCGTGTTTATGTCTGAACTTAGGAAGGGGGCGATATAATAGAATTGTATTGCCGTCACGGCAAAACTCCGAACTCCGGTCCCAAATTATATCACAGCATTTTTCTCACCGTCACTTCACAAACCGTTCACCGACTACTAAATATTGTAATTGGCGCACAGAATTTGCAGATAACTGCCGAAAACGATTCGTCTAACGACAACTGGTCTACTGACCAATGATCTAGCGCTTGAGAAATGGAAGTTGGATGACAGTTTTTAGAGGTGAAATGAACGTTGGATTGATGAAAAAACGCAAGAGAAATGGAATCTGGATGATTATTCTTTTACAGGTGAAATAGCCTATAAGCTGGATTGACGAAAATAACGCATAATAATTAAAAACTGGACGAAGGTATTTCTAGATCTGAAATAGAAGCTGGATTGATAAGAAAACCGCTTAAGTAATTGAAGCTGGATGAGGGCATTTTTATATCTGAAATTGAAGCTGGATTGACTAAGATAACAGGCGAGAAATAGAAGCTGGATGAAGGATTGAAGGTATTTTTAGATTTGAAGTAGAAATGGGTGCATGTTGCAATGATGTTGGAATACATTCAGGAATGAAAATCATCAATCCAGCTTCCATTTAAGCTATAAATGTACTGGTAAATAAAATGGCCTCAATACTGACGTCATTCTATATAAGGGTGGGTAAGTAAGCATTGGAGAAGCATATCTATGTGATAAGCCATGCGAATTAATTTGGGACCGGAGTTCGGAGTTTTGCCTACAGTCACAATAGCTCTGATTATTTAGTGCAGTGCTTCCCAATCTCCTTTAGCTGCCTTTTCGTCTGGAAAGTATTTACCAGAACCTGACTCAGTGCTTGTCTTATGACTTTATGGTGCTACCAGAGAGTATATGTTTAATCAGGGCTTTTTTGTCATGCAGTTCCACACAAAATGTGCAGTTCTAAATGGATTTGTGCAGTTGCAGAAGCACTTCTGCTAGAAATAGTTTTTAAAAAGTCATTGTCATCCGATTGGGAGTAATTTACGATTGAGGATTGAAAAGGAAAGAAGGCATTGTGCAGTTGTAAAAATTCTTAAAAGAAGCCCTGTGTTTAATAGAAGATTTTTATGCTGGGCCCATCTTACAATTAATACAATCCTACAGTTTCAGCCAATGGGAACATCAGGGTTGTTGTCTTGAAAGGGCATGTAGCAGAAAACTTGCACTTGAATGCACTACATCGCACAGGCTAGTGTGGCTTTTTCTCATGCACTGGTGCTAGTCGTACGAGACATTCCAATGGCACTTGGCATGTGCCTGATCAGCAGACACCAGATGCTCTGCAACGCATGGTGAGTTGGTGACCTGGTTGTTCCTATGGCTCGATCTTCCACAGTGCTGCATAAAAGTTTTGCTAAGGTTGGTCCGTCATTCTGGAATAAGTTACCTATTAGTCTCCGTAATGAACTTCTTTGTCTTTCTTTGCCCCTTTTCCCCAAGCGTTTGAAAACCATTCTCTTTGATTATGGTTTGGTGTCAGGTCGGGAGCGCCTCTGAGGAGTTCTCTTGAAGTGGCGCTATATAAATGTTCGATTACAATTTTTAAAAAATGGCAGAAGACCGCAGTGGCTTGCTTAGGGATTCCACGGTCAACCATTTCACAGTTTAATACATTTTCCGAAGAAGAAAGGAATTCAAAAACAATTGTAGTGTGACATCCATTTTCTACATTTTCACACTCAGATTTCGTTGGAATTCACACGGTCATGACTCCAACAACACTCTCATGCAAACATCGTTACGTCCATCTACTCTACACTAAACCACTGGCTAAATAAATACATGTACATGGTCAGCTGATTATTTATTATGTACAATGCACCCAAACAATGTAAACTGAGGAAACCATTTATATAGCTCCATAATGGTCGCCATTCCTTATGTATATACATTTTGGGTGCAACGCAAAGTGATGAATATGATTACGAGTTCTCTGCCCAAAGGCAGATCAACTAGCTTTTCGTGCTACCCAAGGGTGAGATGAGTGAGGTGGTTTCCCGTTGCCTTCCTCACAGACAATTATGGGTAAGCAACTTGTCCAGGGTCGCTACGCAGTGGCTCGAGGTAGATTTGAACTTGCAACCCTCCGTTTTACAAGGCACAGAACATACCGCTACACCACTGCGTCCCACTACAACGCGGACATGTAAAATACCTAAATTATGCGTCCACGTCATTAACTACCAGGCTACAGGAATGCAGTTTCTTGTTGGCATGAATGTATACGTATGTACGCAAGCTTCTGTATAAATGCGCGTATGCAGACATTCATATAGCACCTGTTTACATCCTAACAAAAGGATTATACACGTAAAACACTGAATGACAAGAGGAGTTGCACGATGTAACAACCAGTCACAAATTTCACATAGTTCAACATAATCTAACATATGCAGCAGCAGCATAACTAGCAATTCACAGCTGTATAACCACTGATTCACAAATGCACAACCAATGATTCACATCACCGTTTGATTCAATGCTGCATAACCCGTGATACACCAGCACATAACCACTGATTCAAACACTGATTCATAGGTGCAAAAACATGGCTGCAATTCAAATGATTCACCATCAGCTGCATAACCACTGAGGCGTAAAAAAATGTTGTGTTTCCGGTAATCCGCGACCCAAATATTTTTGTAAAAAAAGTTCATTAAAAAAAATTATTTTAATATAAAAAAAATACATATATTTTTTTAAATTTTAAAACTTAAAAAAAAACCATTTGTATTGACATAACATAAGAGACGTCAACAAAATGAAATTAATAGGACTGTTTCTGTTTAGGTGCAAACAGTCGGGAAATAGGCAGTTTATACTTGCTTAGAACACGTACTTTGTTTCAGCATGCAAAAAAGACTAGTGGGGTATACCTTTTCGGATAGTCACTGCATAAAAATATTTTACCAAAATAAAAATATTTTCCGACCTACCTACCCAATTTTTTTTAGCTCTGTTACCGGAAACACAACATTTTTTAGGCCTGATTCACAGCTGCATAACCACTGATCCACATCACATCACCATTTGATTCAGTGCACCAACACATACATAACCACTGATTCAAACATTGATTCATAGGAGCAAAACATTGCAGCAATTCCAATAATAATTATTCACAATCAACGATTCACTGAATTGGAAAAAGATCAGACAAATTCAGACTTCTTCTACCTCAAATGGTATTGCCTGTACTGCAGCCCCATTCAATAGTGAGTGCCAAACTAGTTGATCTTGTCTATAAAGCACTTTTTAAGACTGACATGTAAGGGTCATGCGCCACCATAGTAACTGTAAATTTATACAGCACCACATCAAACATGTTTCTGACAGGTCGAAGCCACATTCAAACTGAATAATTAATTAATCTTCAAGTGCATGCGAAACAGAAGCTGAGTAGTTTACGTTGGTGTTTGTTGTACACAATATACATTATGTATGTGCACTTGTCATATCGACCCTTCAAGATGTCCACTCTGAAGCGCTCCTGACTACAGCGCGAGCACTGAATTGGAGTTTTGCGCCGAAGCAATTGCGAGTGAAGGACTTGCCCAAGGTCCCTACGAGACGGCTTGAGGTGGATTCGAATTTGCAATCCTCCGGTTGCAAGGCAATGAATGTACCCACTACACCACCGTACCCCACAATATTTCCAGGAAGATTGACCTAATACAGACCGTTGAAGTTTGGGCTGTGTCACGATCATGTCATTAAGTAATACTAAATACTATATTACAATTGAATCATGCATATACTTCCACACTGCACAAGTTTAACCTTTCTACAAAACAAAGGTATGATTGGTCGGAAAAATTACAGATTCTAATCGTGCATACCATGGAAAAACAATACCAAAAGGAAAATTTGATAATGTGGGCATATATCAGTTCTATAACAGCCCAACCATATTCTGATTTACACATGTAAACAAACACATTATCTGGCACACATACATACACAGAATTAAGACCCTTGTGACTAGATAAATTTATTGCTGCATTGGGCACAGCACCATAACATTCTGATCATAAATCGGGCATTGTTTTCTGGGATTTAATTGTGTTTGGCAATACCTCTTCAGGTAGAATGATGGAGACAATGCCGGTGCCAAGTCTGTGAACATTGACAAACTGTATTTTGAAAAATTGGACAACATGAAAGCTTTAATATATAATACTTGAATGATCAGTGGATGGCTGCTTGGTGCTGACAATTGTAATCATGAATTTATATAGCGCCACTTCAAGAGAAACTCCTCAGAGGTGCTCCCGACCTTGGCATCTTCAGCCTGAAGAACTGCCACAGAGGTGCGTAATTGAGACATATAACATTCATGTGGTCTTTAAGTAAGTACAGCTTGCTGTATCACTCGTGTCAATTAAACAGACCTAAGAAGTCCAGAAAATTCCACTTTAACAACTAAATATAAATATTAAACGAGACTTAAACTCAAACGTAAACATAACCTCGAAATCAGAGTGTCGAATCGGAATACTGTTCAACGGGAAAACATAAAACAGAATCACTTCTGGGTTCAACCACGTTCAAAATCCAAAGCATGTCACAAATTAATTTCTGGGTTAAAACAACCATGTGACACAAATGGAAATGTGTTCAATAAAGAGTCTAATCTTACTGCTTAAAAATAAACAATGGTCTTCAGAACTGTAGCCTTTGTATAAATGATTCATTCACCCCAAATGCAAACACAACAATATTGCAATTTTTCAGAGCGGCAATACTACAACAGTAACCGACTCAGTCCAAACAGATATACTTGTCTTAGACAGCTCATAACATATGAAAAAGTTTGACTGAAAAGAAACAGGTCTATGTAAATCACAGCTCCAAGGGCCTTTGGTTTAAATATTAAATGATCCCATGAAGCAACACATGCCCACGACATCAAAATTTATCATACGCTCGGCATCAAAGAACAGGAATCAACTCTTCCCAACATCTTGGTTAACCCTTTAACAGCCACCTTGCACTAAAATGCATTAAAACATATGTAGCTGGTCATCAATGGGTTAAGTGAATTATCACATTACTGAAACATTACTGATCAATGCATCTAGACCCGCGATGCTTTACGAACAGGCACTGCTCGTAAACCACGAGAAGTGGGGACATGTGCAAGAAAGTCAGTCTCACGATTCAACCAGGCATTACAATTATAACCATAGACGTGCCAGGCGGGGGTCCAGAGGGGCAAATGCTCCCCCAAATTTTCGGGCAAGTTTGTTTTTCGGGCAACCAGACCCGTGAAAATATTAAAAAATAGTATTTTTCACGACATTTCAACCCGATGACTAAAAAAGGTCGTCCACTTTTTTGTCACCAACAAGATTTATTTTTCGGGCAGAAGTCAAATCTTTCCCCCCCCACCCCCACTGCTGAAATCTCCCATACGCCTATGATTATAACAACACCATCCAAACACCATTTCAATAATAATTTATCGGACAATGCATCGTCGTCGTCATCACTCAACCCTCGGAACTGTCCATGAAATTTGGCATCGACATGTTGGCGGAGATATTGGCAGCGTAGTAGTTGGCCACGGCACGCGACTGTCGCGGTATCTTCTGCCGGCCGTGCTTGTGCGTCTGGTGTCGGAGAAGGTTTTGTTTGTTGCTGAACGACGTGTTGCATCCTGGGAACTCGCAGATGAACCGCGCCATCATTCGCCACATTCCCTGGCTGCCGTCGGTCGACTGTGTTGGGCTGACCGGCGAAAAACCGGCTGGAATGGCAGATTTTCTGGCGGACATAATGTCGTACGGTTGGCTTGGATACGATCTTCTCTGTGCCATCAAAGCCTGCGAGTATACATATAAACTATACAGCATTACGCTGGCTAGCGCAGAGAGCGCCTCTGAGTAGATTCTGGAACAGGCACTATATAAATACTTGGAATAAACTATACAGCATTACGCTAGTTAGTGCAGATAGCGCTTCTAAGTAGATTTCTTGAAGAGGCGCTATATAAATACTTGGAATAAACTATACAGCATTACGCTAGTTAGCGCAGAGAGCGCCTCTGAGTAGATTTCTTGAAGAGGCGATATATAAATACTTGGAATAAATTTATTTTCTTCATAGAACTACTTTAGTGATTATTCTCCTGATTAAGGTTCCAATCATCGTAAATCTCTTTACTTTCTCATACGACCATGAATTAAAAGAAGCCTCCGATTTTAGGAATATCCGAAAGTAGTTTTTTAAAAGATCTATAAAAAGCTATCTGCTAAACAAATGAACTAATAAACTCTTTTGAAGAGTATAAAAGCCTGCTTTAAGCAAAAGCGTTTACCTGCTGACTCGGTGAAATGGCACTCATTAGTTGCTTCGAATGAAGAGGTAGTGGCAAACCCTCGTGGTTCCCTTCCATGGAAATCAGTCCGGTGGACATGCGCCGTTCGTAGCACTCCGTCTTAAGATCCATACTGAAGCTGTGGTGAGAGTCACGCGAATCGGGCAGAAACGACGACGAAGACGCCGGGAGGCTGGACGCCAGACCGAACGACGTGGCAAACTCGTTGCAAGCGGCGGTCGTGGCGGACTCTATGGCGTTAAGCGAATCCGACTCCACCTTGATCCGCTGTTCGTGAATCATCACCACGCTCCCCTGCTCCGTCTCGACCTCCGCTTCGTCGTCGTCGTCGTCGTTCGAGTCCTGCAAGCTTGAGGTAATACTGTCGTAATGCTGAATGTTTTCGTCTTCGTCGTCATCTTCTTTCAGTGGCACGATTTTCGCGTCTTCTTCTTCGTGACCGTCGCTGTCATCGTCGTCATCGTCCTCTTTGACGACGATCGCCTTTGACTGACGCTCTTCGTTCGATCGGGTTTCTTCGGCGACACGCTCCGGCGAATCCCGACCGATTATCCGGTCCGACGAGCAGTGTCCGTTGTCCGGAATGCCGGGGAGGGCGTACGGTAACAAGGGGTTGTCTAACGCCGGGGAAGTCCCGACACAGTTGGGCGGTTTCGCCGCGGTTGGAAACGCCCGACTTACGGACGACTGGGAAAAACCGGGCATCCGGAACATATGCCTTGCCTTCATACGAGCCATCCGGCTGCTTCTCTGGGCGGACGACGACGTCGTTCTGGAATATTCCGTCGAGTAGCTTCTCTGGTTCAGCCGACGGGTGATCTTCGGCGAACGCACCGCGAGCACGCCTTCGTTTGGACCGAGGTCCGCTGTTTCGAGCTCGGTGGCTTCGTTACGGCAGTCGAACGTTTCATTGATGTGAACGATGAAGACCTCTTTGCTGTCGACGGTCACCCCGATTACGCCCTGGACTTTCAGTTCCTTCTCGTAGTTCAATCCGTTTCTACACAGCAGAGATATGGTGTCCGTTAGAACCGTGTGCATGCGCTCCTGGTCTGGCTTCATCGTCCTGTTTTCGCCCGAAAACTAGCTGTCAAAAAGTAAAAATTATTTATGTCAGTTCACAAAATACACCTTCTGATTAAATTATGCATATAACCTGTGGAAAAAATACTAGGAAGATAGTGGAAGAACCCAATCAAATTATTTAAGCACTTGTCATTTGTGCAGAATTCCAGAAACGAATATACAAGATATGAAAAGATTCTTACTCACATTGGAACTGGATTGATCAAAAATAATTGTTATTCGAATAGAAGCTGAATTGATTAAACGAATTCTTATCTAAATTTAAGCTGGATTGGTGAAAAGGATTCATGCCAAAAAAGAAGTTGATTTGATGAAAAATAATGAAGCTGCACCTGGTGAATAATTTAGAACGCTAAAGCGATAGATCACCTGCGTTTGTATGGAGTTCATGAAAAGTTTATATTAATTACTTAACAAATAAACAAACCTATTTACGAAATGCATCTTGGTAATAATATTGGTAATAATAATCATCGGTTTCACTTCACATACAGTGGGCTTACTTTCAAACAGAACGCATGAAAACGATTTAGCACAAGTGCATTTGAGTGAAACCTGATACTAGTTAACAAACCTGATAAATTGTCTTGTTTTAGTAAATCAAATAGACTTTAGTCTCGTCTATTAATTAGTGTCCGCCATTATTATGCTTTCGATTAAATATATGCATCATAAATAGCACATAAATTTGTATAAATTGTAATGCCTCGAAATACGTACCTAAAAACTTTAAATTTTCGTAAGCTAATTGTTCAGTTAATAAAAGTGGATTTTAAGAAACTTGATTAAAAACTGTAAACAACAAAATATTAAGACGCATTGTTCAAGACCAGCCGAGAGTAAGTGCAAGTAAGTAAGTATGTCAGGTGTTGGAGCGCGTTAGTAGGCTAAGTCTTCTGAAACAGCTGGTCAATTCTCGGAATAAGAATTGTGTAACTGAACAGTCATGGACGCCGTGGATGGTATCCGGACACTTATCTTCGAATCTGAACTCTGTCCTGGGACTCCCGAGTCCCGACGTTTAGGCTAATAAGTCAGCACAGCTGGGTAAGGCAAAGAGCATCCCCGCAGTCGATTTTCTCTGCACTTTAAAACACTTACCTAGCTGTCGTTGAGTTACTATTTAAAGTAAAATTGGACTGAATTGCGTTGGTGCTCCATGAGCCTTCATCGGCGATAACGCGTGTAGCCACTATGCATCGGCGCTAACAAAAATTAGCCCTATGTCGTTTGAATCCATTCAATCCAATCAAAGAATAAAGACACTAGTCCAGTGAACTATAGAACCACGGCAAAGAGACATATTCGAGTATAAGCCGGTTCCAAAGACTTCTGTTAGTTGTACGACTTAGAAGTGTTGAGAATATTTACTAAAACATCATGGGCTCTCGATTACGACGATGCCAGTCAATTAAATAAATAAACATTTTAATTTGACAATGCATTGGAGTTTGGGCCTACAGCAGGCCTACAGATAAAATCCAAAAAGAGGGAACCTTACACTCTGGACTGAAAACGTTTCAAATTTATTTGTCATGATCACTCTTTTCATGGCTGAATTGATCAGAAGAATGAGACACGAAAAGAATATAAAAAACAATCTTCTTCTTTGGTTCTCTGCCGTCAGGCAGGTTCATATGTCCAATGACGCCACGCATATCTGTTCTGTGCATCCATCTTTAGCCCTCTGTAACCGTCCTTTGTCATCATCCAGTCCAGTAGCATTGTTCTTGGTCTTCCTCTTGTCTTTTTCCCCTCCATTCTTCCTTCGATGATATCCCGTAGGGCCTACTATGGTGTCACTCCTCATGATGTGTCCAATCCAGTTTCTCTGTCGCCTCCGTATTGTCTCCATCATTGATCGTTCCTCTCCCACCATCTGCAGTATTTCTTCGTTTGTCTTGTGTTCCATCCAGCTGACACGCTTCATTCTTCGCCAAATCCACATTTCGAAAGCCTCCAATCTTCTTATGTCATCCTTTCTCATTGTCCATGTTTCTGACCCATACAGGACCACACTCCACACCAGCGTCTTGACCATCCTCTTTTTAAGGCTCATATTTAGTTTTCCTCTGAGGAGTTCCCCTCTGTTGTTGAATGCGTCTTTTCCCATGGCTATTCTTCTTTTTATTTCTATATGGCATCTTGCATCATCTGTGACCATACTTCCTAGGTAGCAGAATTTCTCTACCTGTTCTATTTCCTCTCCGTTTACTGTGATCTTAAGAATTGCTTCCTTTCCTCCTTTGCTTATCCTCATAGTCTTTGTCTTTTTGATGTTTATTTTCATGTCGTATTCTGTCGATATCATGTTCAGTCGATCCATCATTCTTTGTAATCCTTCTTGAGTGCCTGCCAACATTGCCTGATCGTCCGCAAACCTCAGAGCTTTTATCAGTCTTCCTCCTACCTTTATCCCCTCATTCACTTCTTCCAGTGTTTCTCTTACAATTTCTTCTATATAGATATTAAACAATATTGGGGATAGGCCCATTGATATGTACTAAATAGTTACTGGATTGGAACTGGCCTATGAAAGTACGGATTATCGCTCACTCATGGATATCCCATGATTCTTTGACGCAAAGCCAATAGCAACTCCCAGGATTCTCTGGGGCAAGTCCCAGGATTCTCTGGGGCAAGTCCCAGAATTCCTAGAGGCAAACCATAGTAAAGGATAGGCGGCACACTCTTCGGTTTAAAACGCAAATTTCTCAGCGATGATACAAAATTGTTTAAAACCAGCCGAGGGTTTTTGAGTTGAGTGACATACAAAACAATCAACCTAATTGTATTTAGCGGCCACTGACCAGATTTCTTGAAAATAGCCTTTAAAGTTGACGAATTTAACATGGGTTTACATAGGACCAAGGCCGCGTCCCCCTTACAGGAAGTCACGTGTGATTCGCCGTCGGCCATGGACCACTATACGAAGCTGTTCCAATCCAGCCATATAATACATATCAATGGATAGGCCTATAAAAATATAAAAATACATTATGATACAATGGTCTGTGCTCGATCACGTGCCTTCGTAAGGGAATTTGATCCGACCAATCACATCATTCCATTGTGTCACGTGTGTCCGTGAACGGTTAAATTGGATATTAATAAAAACCCGATTCGTTTGATATTGTAAAAAAATTAATTCTAATAATTAAGAATATTATCTTCAAGTATTTGGTAAGATTTATTCACTCAAACGCGATTATTTATTTACGAGTAGCTTCTGAAGCGTAGACGTGAGTCGTTGCAGGCCCTACGAAATCGCTTTGCACGAACCCGCTAATGTATGGATGATTTCATTGAACGAACCCTGGTTTCAATAAAAAAATTCCGAGGCGGAAGATAATGGTGTCAATGCTTTCGACAAGTTTGCATATAATGCATTTGGTCCTTGGTGCAGAAAGGTATCTGAAATAATTGAGAGATTAGCATTTCATAAAGGCATTGATGACCAAACTGGTGTTTTGCGTAAGCCCATTATGCAAACAAGAATTGCCAACATCTGCACAGCTTTTATGGAACTTTACGGTCGGTGATACCGCTCCAAAATTTAAGAAAAGCCAAGATGGGGTCTTTAAAAAAGCCAAGAAAAGCCAAGTTAATAATTATGGACTATATGTCACCTATTTTCTTTCAACAGAAGTTATTTTATACGATAAATTGTGATGTTTATCATGTTTATGAAATTATGTATAATTAATTCTGAAATTAATGTATGTTAAATTGTTAATAATTGGTTCCGTTCGCTGATTTTCTAACATACTAATGACATTTTGGAACATAGTGCGCTAGTTTTGAGAAATAAACGTTCAGAGAATTATTAATAAGTCGGATAAATCCTAGTCAGTAGATGGAGCCGCTGTCATGGATTACTGCTAAGATTATTGTTATTTAGTGGATTATTGCTTAAATTATTACTATTTAGTGGATTATTGCTAAGATTATTGTCATTTAGTTGGCAAAAAAAAGCCAAGTACAAAAGCCAAGGTCCTTTGAAAAAAGCCAATATCCCAAGATACGATTGAAAAAGCCAAGATCTTGGGAAAAAAGCCAAGGAGCGGTATCACTGGTTACGGTACCAAAATGTCTGATTATTTTTGGTTGTATTATGAAGTGATAAAGTGTAATATCAGATAATTATTCTAGGCTTGGTTTGTTTAAGCTTTTTGCACAAGGAGACAACTTTTTAGCATTTCTGCCGCTTCAAATAAAATAAACTGAAGATTGCAAAGTGTAAAATACTGGCGTTCAGGACTAGAGTATCTTGATTGACTGATAGCTATGCATTGCAACGTATGTTTTTGTTCATAGGTTTAAAGTCGAGGTTCTTGAATCGTTAGCTGCTGGAGACAATGAAGCCTGACCAGGAGAGAGTGAAGAACCTTCTAGCGGACACGGTGACCTTGCTGTGTAAGAATGGACTGAACTTCCGCAAGGAACTGAGGGTACAGGGGCTGATCGGCATCACGCTAGACAACGACGACGTTTTTATCGTTCACATAAATGAACGGCTCTCATCGAACGACGACATCGCGACTGACAACGACAAAGAGAACTCCGCAGAATTCACAAATCCAGGAACATCCGGCGAGCGAAAATTCGCGCGCAACCAAAGCTCCTCGGCAGGGGAAAGTAACGAGACAGTGATGCACGATTCCATTATGTTTTCGCCGGTGCAAGGCTTGGGCATGGACCAGTCGGATTTAGCGACAGACTGCGATGCTGCATGCGCGATCGTTAAAATCGAAAAGGTCGAGAACATTCCGTTGGGCGAGCCGTCGGTTTCCTACGATAAAATGGTCGACTTTGCGAGTTTCCTGCCCGACTTTTCTTCTGCGAGATATCCCCCTGACCTGTCGTCTATCCAGCACGGCAATCTCTCCCTACCCGGATTGCCGGCCGCGCCCGACGTCCCTTGCTACCCGAAACGAAAGCACAATTCTGGATTAGCACTGGAGAAGTTGCAGTTCTTGCCAAAGACTTCCGAGGGGGAATGTTCGGACAGTGGACTTCTGAATGATTCGTCGGCGCAGGATAGCATGACCGTTATGTCATTCCACGGGGGGCACGGCAGCGTCCGCCGCATCTCGGCGTCCTTTCTCACGGAGAATTCCGACATGGACATCGGGGGCGGAGGCAGTTTGAACGAATATTCCAGGGCGATGGCTTCGTCGTATTTTGGAGGTGGACAATCTTCACAAGGGTTTGACTCTCAACAGGTAGATATATTAATGCATATTTTCGTATTACTATTACAAAATTATGGTTATGTATACTGTATAGTTTGTGTAAATAGAGCAGCATCTAACTTGATTGTAAACTAATTTTTGTACCTTATAATTGAACAATCCTGTAATGTGTTGAATGTTGGTGCTTGCAATAAGTGCTGTGTGAAAAGTTGCATGTGTAATTGAGTATGTGTATCGTACTTAATTTGAACTGCACATAGTTATGCTGTGGATACTCAAAGTCAAACACAACCAGACTATCAGAGTAGGACAAGGATAGTTTATCACACCGATCCCAACTTGTTTCGTTCTGCAACATGCTCCCAAGCTTCGCTCATAACACTTTCTTCCGACGTCACAGCTTTTCCTATGTGCCAAAGGCATCAATCAATCTTAATTTATATAGCGCCCCTTCAAGGTACTTACTCAGAGGCGCTCTTGTTCGTGATCAAGCAAAAAAACAGTCTTCAACAGGTTGTGAAATTGAGAACAGCTTGGAAGGTATCGCGTGTGTGTGCCATGCTTTAGAGAGGTTTTTAAGAAGCGCTGTATAAATCTCCCGTTTCATAACAACATCTTGATGACGGCACGTGACTGTTTGCCATTGCAGTGCGGCGCACCGTTCCAGTGGAAACGACGGAGTCAGCATTCGCGCGAGAAACCATTTAGCTGTACGGTTCCCGGTTGTGGTAGGACTTACTGGAACCAAGCGCACCTGTCACGCCATCGCGTCAAGTACCATGGAATTTACAAACGATTATTCCGAAAGCCCGCGCACGAAACAATCACGTCCGGGAGCGTACTGTGATGATCCGCCGCGGAAACGTGTGCTTAGCTCTAGTTTGTCCAGCATTTATGATGATGATGATGATGTTGGTGTCGTGCCCTCTCTCGTTAAACAATCTGTTCCTGATGATCCGTACGGTTTTCGCTGTTTCAGCTCGCGAGCATGAGTTACCGGTGGAAGCGACGCAGCCAGCATTCCCTGGAGAAGCCATTCCATTGCACCGTCTCCGGCTGTATCCGGTCCTACTGGAACATGCCGGACTTGTATCGCCACCGGAAGATGAACCACGGCATCTGCGGCCGGTCGCACGCGCGCAAGAAGGCCGCCGAACAGGAGCTGCTGAATAGTCGATCGACGAAGCAGTGACGGAGGGGGCCACGGGGGTTGTACCCCGCCCCCCCGTTGTTGCATTCGTACCAAGCAGTTCATTGTTGTTTGACTCTGCCGTGTTTATCTGTGGAGCAAAAAAACATCGTCGATCTCCATCCAGTCTTTGAAACGTTGCGATAAAATCGCCAAGAAGTGTAGCTGATGGCGTTCTTTCGACGCTCCTCAGAGTTTTTGTCACGTTTACGGTGTCCGAACGCACAGAAAAACTTGAAATGGCAGCCGGCGTTACATTTCTTTCGACTTGTATTCAATGTGATCTGCTGATAACCGATCGTAGTACTGCGTAATAATTATGGTACCCGTATTTGTTCAACGTTTCAACGCTGGTTAACGTTCCCGTCGACGAGGGAATCGAGTAAAAACTACTGTGCATTTCTGGGAACGTTTTGCTGTTAAATGTGTGATGACTGAAGACATTTTGTTTCTTTGTTTTTAGGATGAAAACTGTACCATGTCTTGACATTTTTATCAAATGTTGTCATTCTAATTTTTTGTTTTTTTGGGATATATCTACATCGTGGGCGCTGAGAAATTCTCGAGGATTTACATTACATTAAATTTGAAACATTTGGCTTTGTTCTGATAAACTTATGTGTGTAAGGATAATTCATCGAACAGCGTCCCAAGAAGTCACGTTGATGATTTTAACGTGTTCCCATTGCCGTGCCCCACATGCTTAACACTTCAACAGCGAGCCTAAAATTGACTCGGAACCAAAGCAGTGGCTTTGGTTCCAAGTCAATTTTATGCTCGTCGTCAAAAGTCTGCTAAATGGGTTTGTAAAACATACGACACAGTTTGTGATGTGTCCTGCCTTGTACCTTGCACATATGCAGAAGTGCAAATTATGCAACACTAGCTTCAGCCATTTGTTGGCTGAGATACTTGGACATCTATTTATACAAAAAAGCACACCTTCCCTTATCTTATCCATACATTTATATAGCACCTCGCAAATGTCTAATATTAAGAGGCACAGAAACTTCTGTAGGGAAAGAAATGCCTGTCAAGAACAGGACTGATGAGGACAAACCAGTCATTAGTTTAACCCTTAGTAAGGGAGAAAGGTCTTTCCAGGTGTAATGATAGTTGAATAATGCTCCTTAATTAGCAACAGAAATAAACCTTTATTGCAATAATAAGAAAATTACTTTAACATGAAATCTATACAGTCAAATCCTGTCCATATCTGTTCAAATAGCTCTCGGCAACTAGGATCTGTAAAAAAGCTATCTGGGCAAAAGTAAACAGTATAGATCTATTTTACTTGTACATCCAAATATTATTTCAAAAATTCTGTTCCAGACATGTCATTGTTCAAACATGTCTTCCCGACCTATCGAGCCATATAGGTTGCATAAAATCGCCACAAAAGGGTGTAAATGATTTTGGTATATAAACATACAAATACATTAAATTTTAAAAATGTCAGGATAAAGTGAATGGGATAACAAAAATTTACACAGCAGAGTTCATCAACCAAAAAGCAGACAAATCTTTAAAAATGATAAAATATAACAAAATCAACTCTAAAGCAAGCTATCAACGCATAACCTTTACAACAGAATAAAAATGCTCAGTAATTGACGGCAATTAGAAGCAGCATCCTTGGCAATTATTTACAAATTCTTGATAATCAAAGAAACACAACACACTCCTTAGTCCTTTTAAAGTTCTCTACTTTTTGCAACAAGGTTAAACAGTTTTTTATAAAGTGGTCACATTCTATGTTCAGATTAAATAATGTTCAATACATGTTCTTTAATATTACGGTTATACACGAATTAAGATTATTGCATTACACGTTTTCTAAAAACCAAATGACCGTCATATAATAGTTTTAAAATGGTGTTTTTCTGTGATTTTAATGTGTCCAAAACTCGCGTATTGTTCACATGAATGGAAGGACAGTGGGCACCAGGGCTTAAAGTGTGACTGGAGGGTCACGGATGGCACCCACACACTCATTTTAAAATCTTATTTCCATCCTCCCACTCATTAGGCCAGCACAGCCTGGAAAGGTAAGGTGTGTCTGGGCGCTTCCCTTTCTACACTTAAGCACTGCTGGGTCCAGTGACAGACAAGTCTATTTTGTAAGACAATATGACTATTGTATACAAGTTTTAAGTCCCTTCAATTGCATTCACATACCTCAAAACAGAATCAAACTGCAGACCTGCCATATATAAACCAACAAATTACAAACTGCATTGTTTAGCTTAGCTTCTCATGATAAGCATAAGGAATCATAATAATATTTCATTATAAATCTTTCTCACACATCCTCATTAAACTTCGAATAACGTTGGCTCTGTTTTTGAACATGATTTTGGCATTATTTTGCCAGCATAACTAATATTATTATTAACTGGTGAACAGTTAAATAAGCATGTTGCGGTTAAAAGCGGGTGTCCAACAAGAGCTGTACATGTATATAAAATAAATGTTAGAACGAGAAACTGGGAAATTTCCTCACTGCTTCAAAATAGGTCGTCACAGCAATGCAGTCATTTTAAAGCCAAAGTTCTAAACAGACTACGTTTTTATTTGAAAAAACCTCAATCTTTTTGCTACGCCAACGTTTTCATTAAGTAGACTCAAGGAGTTTCTACAGCCCAAAATGGCATGTACCTGGTACAAGGGTTCCAACAGCCTCAAAACTAACTATACAATACAATAGTTTTCTTTAGCGTTGTCTTTCTGTGCAACTTTGCTGCAGTATGTTAACAAGAGCTCAGTCAATGGATATATATGATATACAATACAACTGCCTTTGACCTCTCTAGTCGTATGCTACTTTTTCTCTCTCGCTTTATCCCGCTGCATTGATTTTAAACCATGTTGAAACCAAATGGGGGGGGGGGGGCCACGTCCCATACACTTTTGAAATCGGGGAAGGCATGGCCGGATTGGCCCCCCTGGATCCGCCCCTGACACCACAGACGGTTCAGCTTAGATCAGAAATAAATTTCTACTCAAAACATGCTTGTTAGCATACGTCAGCAATACATGATTCACTAACTTTTTTCTCGTAATTAATCCCTACGGGTTCAATCCCCAACCTATTGTACGTCCCAAACAATCGCAACAGCTCGATCTTTGCCCATTGGTTGCATCGTTAACCCGTTTACCGTGTAATAAAAATTTTCTTAGTAAAAATTGGACGAGTTAACTCGGGGATCACGGTAAAGGGGTTAACAAATTCAAGTTGCACAACGCCCCCACATCTGAACCCAAGACACAGCGGTTATGAGCCGACATACTACCAAGCAAGCCCCAAGCGACGTCAACGTTTAAGGCATTTACTGTGCCATCATAAAGATATATTAGGATATGCAAGTCTAACCGCTGCTAAAAAATATCGTGCACTTAAAAAAACTAAGCAAAATTTACATGCAAAAAGGCAATATATAAGTATTATTTCTTGCAGACATCAAGAACTGCTAAACTCGTGTTAGTTGCATTCGACAAATATTTTCACCTCGTGCGAGTTATAAACCCAACATAAGCGTAGTAGTTCCCTGATATAATCAGGACTATAAAAAAATCCTTCTAAAACACTCAAACAATGAACAGTACCACTTGCATGGGCGGAGACTTGGAGGGACGAACGAGTGGCGCCGAAGATAGAAAATTGGGGGGGGGGGGGGACAAATACACGGGCCGTCCCCAACATATTCATTGAGGGGACCGTCCCCACTGTCCCTCCTAAGTCTCCGCCCATGACCACTTGACTGTTGGTAAATAATCACCGCTCCAATAACGCATACCACTCACTATGCGTGGTTTAAAAAAATTGCCGTTCACACCAATTAATCAAAATAACATCATATGGCACAAAAACAGCATAACGCAATTACCAATCCTCGGGTAGGTCCAGTACCCCGCCGGTCTCAGTGTGGCACAGCACATTGTACCTATGCCTCTCTTGGCCCTATGCCATCACTTTTGCCAAGCACTTATCTGGGAGCACTACTGTTTCTGCCCATTGTCTTCAGACTCTTCTTTTTCGAGGCGATCTTCACACTGGGAGCGCCTCTGATTAGATTGTACTGTGAGAGGCACTCTATAAACCCACAAATAGAATAGAATAGATCAGAGAGCTGTGTTCCTTCATTACACCAGCTAGGAACTGTTGTTGGTCCATGCCATTATGTTCTCCAATACATACGTGTTATGTACAAACCACTAAATTCTAGAAAAAGGCTGGCCTGGATTACTGGAATTTGCTCAAGTCTACTCAGCCGGTTCTTCACGATAATCAAAACTTAAAGACTGGTAAAATAACAATTGCAGACGTACTTTGAAACACACCGTCACATGATGCCTTAAGTACCTTTGCACTCGAATCTGTTCACCAATCACCATGCACTTTCAAACCGCTGTCAAAATACACTTGTTCAGCTCACGCCAATGTCACGAGCATAAAAGGGGTTATATGGCAATCATCTCAACACGCACACAAATGTACATACAATGGGCATTGTTGTCAACATTTCCAGGTTAATAAAATTATTAGTAGGCATTAGTAAAGCACCGCTACCTAACAACGCCCAAGCGTAGATCAACGGAACAAAACGGTTAGAAGGTGAGCAAAAGACCTGCTCAAGTTCTCAACACAGCAACGATCTCAGGAGAATATCTCAGAGCAACATATTCTCTCCGGTGTTACAAAGCTACAGGCTACAGTTTAACCGACTGGCCAATATGTCCCACACGGTTAGAACACACAAGCACACGTTCCTCTAGTACTGGACACAACTTTCAAGTTGTAGTTAACTCTTTCCCGCTGGGCCGGGTCACCCGTGACCCCATTAACAGCATAGGTATCAAAACAATTCCGGCTGGAAAGAGTTAACTTTGCTGCCTTAAACGGAAACTCCAAAGGTCCAGCAACTACAAATATCTAGTACGTCTCCTGCAACAGATTTCGGAAATGCTCGGGCATCAAAATGAGGCACACTCTGATGCCTAGCCAGCAATCAGTACACGTACCACAGCATAAGAAATAAACCAGAAACAAATGCAACAGCAACACATCGATACAATAGAAACAACTTAGATTGCAACAATCATAATTGCTGTGTATGTAAATATATTTAGTCACATACAAGCCCACATGATCGGACAGGAAATAGCCAGCATTCTGCACACTGCATATAATTCAGACAATTGGAGTCACCCTCTTATCAAGTTACCACTTATCTGTACAGTATAGTTAGCCGTCAATTCAATACCTCTAATTTACCCAGTAACAAATTATGTTACTGCGCACAGCAAACTTAAACAGAAAAATTTAAAATGGCCAAAATTCAAAGCAAAATGACCAATGAATATAATTTCCGCTGTCAGCTGCTGCCTTAAGGCCCTAGTGGCAAAAAATAAATTTTTTATTTAAAAAATCACCTTAAACAGGTAGTTTCATCATCAGCCCAAACTCGGCACACCACGTAGTTCATCTGGACCCCCAAAATTGTCAACCGCAGAAGAATTTCTGATATAGCTCCCCGCATGGTTTCAATAAGTATACGTCAAACGTAAGAAATGTCCTGATTGCTAAATAAGACGTGTCTCTCCTGTGCTACGTCTTGCCGTCGGCATTCTGTCGTATTGCATTGCTGATGATTTTTATGTTCGGCTCAACTGGATATCTTGCAGCACCAGTGTTCCTGAAATAGAAAACATGTTTACTAAACAGCATGTATACATACAAACTTGCACCACAAGACAATTACACTGAGTCAAAGTTTTTTGATTGTAGGTCCCACTATCTGGAATGGCTTCCCATTAGCCTTGTGATTGATGTCTAGGCTAAACTCACCCAATTTTTATAAGTCGCTCACATCTAACTTTTGTTAGCTGTGGCTGGGCTCGGAGTGCCTCCAGTGCTAAAAGTGTAAAAAAAGAAGTGCTTGGATGCTCCTAACATTTCCAAAAGAAGTGCCAGGAAACCCCTTACATTTTCTGGTGTGCTGTCCAAATAAGTGGCAGGACAGCATAGAGATTTGAAAATAAGTGCCAGGACGCCGTCCATGACCGTCCTACCCCACTTTAAGCCCTGAGTGCCTCTGAGTATTTCTCTTGAAGATGTGCTATATAAATTCTCAGAATAAATGAATGAAAATGTAAATCAAACCGTGGATTGTGGTTAGCATGACCGTTTTGGTTCATCCCACAGTTCGTGCGAACCGCGGACGGACCCAGAATTCGCAGACGTGCTTCGGCGTAGGCTGCCTCTCGTTCTTCCAGGGTCTTGATGTGTTGACTGGGCGCAGCGCTAAGTCAAAACACAACACAAAGGCATTCACCGCAAAGTACAGAGAATGTGTGTGTATGTATGAATTTATGTATGCATGAATGTATGCATGTATGACATTGTACGTATGTATGTATGTACTTATGTATGTATGTATGTACTTATGTATGTATGTACTTATGTACGAAAGTAATGCAAGCGTGAATATATGAAGAAACGTAACCGTTTAACGATGAGTGTGCACTAAAAGTGACGGGGCGCAAATATAGCTTGTTGTTTATAAACTAATTTTGTATGAATGGGCAATTGACCCAGAGGACTAATCAACCAATGACATTTGGATTACCAAGCATTACACTAATGTGCAATTGATCTACACAACTAAGAAACCAACAATCACTAAGATTCAACCATTCATCCAACGAGCATTTATGCTTCAGAAATAATCCTAATCCACCAATGATCATTTGAATTACAACTTAGCTATTCCACCAATGGGCAGTTGCGCTTCAGAACTAACCCACCAATGATCATTCAGTTAAAGCTTTTGAACCAATGGGTGCTTGCATTGTGGAACTCATCGACCAATGATCATTAAGATAACAAAGCTAAGCTAGTCCACCAATGATGTGTCACGTACCGAGTAGGCGCATCTGTAAGGCAAGGATCGGAGTTCGGCTGGCGTTTAAGAATTTTGATTGGCTGGAACTTACTCATGCTGGTTGCTCTCGTGCTGTTTCCTTCTTGTTTCAAAGTCAACTGTATTATAAAAAGAAACATCAAATAAGATATCACATCTTTTGTCCGATATTATACAAAAATGAACAATTTTTAACGCTATTTTACAATCCAAAACTTGTGTTTTAATTGCAACAGTAAACCAATACAGAATCTTAGGCGAGACAATTTATATTACAAAAGCTCGATCTTCATTTTAATATCTATTTTACACTTGTAATATAATTAATTTTTAATTTAATTTTTATCTGTAATTTTTTGCTACATAAGGCGTAAAAAAAATTGTTGTGTTTCCGGTAACGCGACCGACCCATTTTTACGGCCGCGACCCAAATATTTTTGTAAAAAATTTTTATTAAAAATTTTTTTTTTTTTTTTATTAATTTAAATTTTTTTTCAAAAAATATTTTTTTAACATTTGTATTGACATAACATAAGAGACGTCAACAAAATGAAATTAATAGGACTGTTTCTAGAGCAGTTTTAGGTGCAGACAGTCGGGAAATAGGCAGTTTATACTTGCTTAGAACACGTACTTTGTTTCAGCGTGCAAAAAAGACTAGTGGGGTATACTTTTTCGGATAGTCACTGCATAAAAATATTTTACAAAATAAAAATATTTTCCGACCTACCTACCCAATTTTTTTTAGCTCTGTTACCGGAAACACAACATTTTTTTTAGGCCTAACTCTGTCAAGGTAATACTAAGGAAAAGAATAACAAGGCCCCAACAGTACAGAAATGTCAAGCAGCTTTATGACCATAATCTCAACGTGCCCGTGGGAGGTCTTTTTGCAGTGCTTAAAGTATAGAAAAAGAAGTGCCTAGACATCCTTTACCTTTTCATGCAGTGCTGGACAATTTAACAAGTGGCAGGACAGCATCCAGATTGGAAAATAAGTAGATGGACACCGTCCAAGACCAGGCAATGACATTCCAAGTCTGTCTTTGTACGGACACTCATATAGCATTTAGATTTCTTAAAACTGTTCTGCCTTACAGTACCATTGTTCTGCCTTACAATACCATCTCTTACCCTTGTATAGTGATGTTGCAGATATGGTTTTTATATGTTTCTTTGAACTCCACTGCGTTGTTCTGAAATTAATTAAAGTTGCAAACTCAAATCAACATAAATTAATTGCCTCTAGCTACCTTAAAATAAACGAATTCAAGCAAATGCATGCATTTTCTCATTCATAACCTCTAGTTCAGTGAGTATGACAGCTATAAAAATTTGCAATACACCTTACAATGTCCTTACATCCTGTCGAGATATTACAGTACTCACTTATCAGAGTTGTGGTATTTATAACTGATTAACAGGATAAGAAATTTTAATGAAATGCACCCTCCTATCAGGTCTCGCCTTCTGAATGTTTACAAAAACTTTCTTTGAGTGACTACAATATCGAAAGCTACTATCGGTGTTCAATAAACTGATAAAACCAAACAATCGAAATGCAGACTTTAACATCTCTGCCATTACGTCATGATTTCCTAACCCAACCTCTGATTGCACACACTACAGTAACTGTATTCAGTTTGCCTGTAGTTTGATCACATTGTATCAATACTGTATTAAATTGGGGGTTAACTTCACCTCGATGAAGGTGACAACACTGAAATTCCGATATTAGTAAATTTAGCTACGAAAGTAATACCCATTTTTACGCATCCGGCTAAATAGATCATCAGAACTTTGAACTTTGTCCTACCTCTGTTAAAGGCAGACAGCAAAGATCTGCAGTTGTAACCTAAATTCCGCAATTAACACCATCTTAAAAAGGAATGAAACAGCACCAAGTAAAGTTCAGTTAAATCTCCTAGACAACGGCCACTCCCATTGGGCAGAAGCTGACATGCGACCTCAGTCTGTCATTCTCACTGTTCTAAACAGGAACTTCAGATTGCCGCATTGTCACGTCGACTTTAGCCAAAATTCTACACGATAAAAATCTTTACTTAAGAATCGGGAATTATACGAACAATAAGAGACCCACCTGACCCCGTTCTTCGATTTTTTTTCAAGTTACCAACACGATCCATTGCCAGCCGCCATGTTTGCACCCACCGTCGAGCAAGGAGCAAAAGTGACGATCTGGTTATTAAGCGGCTGAGACTGGTTTGCCAACAGCTGAAATTGTTCTGGTAACCACACGACAGACACGACAGACGCCGTCCATGACCGTCCAGGCCAGTGGCGTCTACCAATGGAGGGGTTGGGAGAACGTTCTCCCACGGCTGCTAAAAGTGGGGGGGTTTGGCGTTTTTTGGTGTAGATTGGGGGGGTTGCTGAATTTCGATTATAAGGACCTGGAATACGAAAATCAATATATTTGTGCATCATGTAAGTATCGAAAACACATGGTGTCTCAGACTAATGAACCATGCACGGTTCGCTTGAAGTCACATAATTATTTGGTAGGGTGTGTGTCAACTCATGGACATTAGTGGCAGAATTCACTTGTCACGGTTATTAACGGAGTCAAGCCAAAGCCCAAGCCATGGAAGGACGTGATGAAGGCAATAAAATTAATGATACGACGGTCGCGATGAATTTATGATGTTATACGTCCAAGAATAATATATACCGGTAATCATGCAAGACTGCAGGGAGATAGCGGTCATGCGGATATTATAGCTAATGATTATATATATATACATGTATAAGCATAATATACATATATATGTATATATATGTATATATATTTATAGCATACAATACATACATGTAAACTCTAAATGGACAAGCTCCTAAATGCCTTTGTGACTAGATGCACAGACCCCTCTTCACAGTCTCTTCCAGGTGTCTACGGTCTGCTGATCTCTTAACCCTCGGGCTACCAAGGGGGGGGGTAGTATCCACCCCCCCCTAGGTTTTTCCCAAATAAAACTTTTTTCGTTAGGAATAAAATTTTGACGTTTTAGGTGGCTGTAGAAGATTCATTTGCACACATTTTGAGCTAAAATGTGTGATGATATACCATACCATTCAAAAGTTACACCCGATATACCCGAGGCACCAGGGGGGGGTGGATACCACCCCCCTTAGATTATCGGCTGTATCTTATCCGTCCTTTGACATGAAGAGACACCAATTACACCATTCTGTAGAGGGAATGTGGGGCTACATTGTGGTGGTCACGGAGTTGTCATTTGACAACCGGAAGTGCTCAAAATAAATAAAAATATATAAAAAGGTGTTTTATTTTCATGAAATTTTCATGTTGTTCCTATTAAAAATTATTCATAATTTATTTTTTAAGAGAAATAAATTATGTCATTCTATAGAGGGCAATTAGGGCTATTTAGTGATACCAAATAATTTGACATTTGATGACCGGAAGTGCTTAAAATAAATTTAAATGTGTGAAAATGTTGGGTTTTTTTACAACGCAAACCGATAAGTCTGCGTAAACGTTTTTCAGCATGTTTTACGTGTTTTTTCTCTTTTTATTGTAACTAAAACTAACTTATTACTAGTTTTTATAGTTGAATATTGGACTTTATTATATGTAACCTATTTTAAATTAAATAAATTATGTCAAAAACACACAGAATCTAATATTTTGCTTATGCGAAAGTATACATTTTGTGGAATCGACGGGTGCCTACGGTAAAAAATTCATAACTTTGGGGTGCTTTCATATATTTTAAACCTAAATATACCATTTTGTGCAGAAATGAATGCTGAATCCATAGGTGTATTACAAGTTATGATATCTCAAACCAAACCCAAAATCCAGGGGGGGGGTGGTAACCACCCCCCCTTGGTAGTCAGTGTTACAAAAAAAGCTTGGTAGCCTGAGGGTTAATTGATCTCCTATTAGTCCTCGGCAAGGACTACCATAACCCCACATCTAGCCTTTGCCATTGTAGAATGTAGACCCTTCTATGTGGAATGACCGACCTTTATCTGTGGTAAGATCTCAAGATCAATCCACACACATTGATAAGATCTTATTCGATGGGGGAATGATATCTTCAGCCTTCGCTGTTTGAAGTCTTTATTATATCCTAGGGCCTGTTTCGCTGGATAGCTAGTACCGGAAGAGGCGCTGTATAAGTTCTCATATAGGTTACGATAGGGCATATTCCGCATATTCAAACGAAGACCTACAGAGTATTGCAGACAATTGTAAACAAATAAAATCGTGAATAAAGTGCTGTGCGGTAAATTATTTTAAAAGTAGGCCTAATCTTTGTCGTTTTTCAAATCACTTCAAGCAGGATTGTGCTGGTAAGTGCAATGAAAGTAGTGCAATTGCACATTTGCCCTCTCTATTAAGAACATCTTTTCACATAGCCTACACGCATACTATTCTATAGATTAATTGCTTAAGACTTTTCTTTTTGACCGGACCTGGGTCGGCAGCGCCTCTGAGTAGATTCCTTGAAGGGGCGCTATATAAATAGCTATATATATATATATATCTTTTCCACGGGCTCGCTTATAGCTACCAGACAGCGCCGAGCCTTCTCGGTTGTGGGGTCGTCAATCTGGAATGACCTCTCCCCAAACCTCCATCTCCTCCACCTGACCAGTCAATCTCTATTTCTCAAGTCCCTTAAATCTTTCTTCTTTAGCCGTGGCTGGGCTGGGAGCGCCTCTGAATAGTTTCTTGAAGAGGCGCTATATAAATTCTAATAACGAATAATAATGATTAATGAATGAATTACATAGATAGATGATAGATAGATAGATGATAGATAGATGATAGATAGATAGATAGATAGATAGATAGATAGATAGATAGATAGATAGATAGATAGATAGATAGATAGATAGATAGATAGATAGATAGATAGATAGATAGATAGATAGATAGATAGATGGATAGATAGATAGATAGATAGATAGATAGATAGATAGATAGATAGATAGATAGATATAGATAGATAGATAGATAGACAATTAACCCCCTGAATTCATGAGAAAGTGACAACTGACAAACAGCAATGGGCATATATCATTATGATCGGATTCCCGTAATTTTGTTTCTTCCACGTAAATAATTTGTTTTGGTCGCATTTTGTATTTGTGATCGCAATCGCAATCGAAAGATTTCTTCAGCGCCCACATAAGCTTTTAAGTTGCGGGAGTAAGAATATTTGTGAGACCCTACGGGCCTACGCACAATTCCGAAGAGGAAATTTTCCCTCCCCACATTTGGTTGGAAACAGATTTAGCCTACAGCCCTGCTACATTAGACTAATAGACTAATGCATATATATATATATATATATATATATATATATATATATATATATCACTCTGCTGAACGTCTGAGTGACCCAAGTCTCTTACAAAAATTGCATGTCGGCAAAATGGGGGGTTCGTTCTCCCACTCCAGGTGGGGGGGGGTTAGACGCCACTGGTCCAGGCACACTTTACTTTTAGCCCTGCATGTGAGAAACTTTCTCACAAATTTCTCAGAAGACTATAAAAAGGGTTAATATTAGGCTTAAGACTACGCTCCATGGCATCAGAGCTCGTGAATAAGCTGCAGCATCGCGTAGGCCTACGTGGCGCCTTAGAAATTTGAAAATTTAATTAGGCCTACAATTAGGCTACCTGGCTACGACATTGTAGGCTACTGCAAATCTCCACTTATTATAGCCTAGGCTACGCTATCGAGAAGGCAAAGTAGACTTGTGACTTGTGAGGGAGCCATTGAATTCGTGAGCAAGACCTGCCTATTAGGTCTATGCCTAGGCTATCCTATGAGCGAACAGTCGAGTTGTCTAAGCTTAGGCTATAACCTATAGGCTATGTCACCTATGTGATCGCTTCTAATTTAGAGCGTCTAACTCTAACGAGTCATTGTAAATTTATTCTAGTCCCTCTGCATGGTTAACTCAATTATTAAATTTGTAAATTTAAAAGTAAATGAGTAGGCTAAGCAGGCAGTTTGGTAAAAAAATTAGTCAGATCGGTTGATTGTAATCGTCGGCTACCTAGGATTGATCCGGTTTGAATAGTATAGGTCATACGAAAAAGATTCGCCAGACGGCGTTGGTATCGCGCCGTTTCACGTAGGCCTAGTTGGTCTATTGTAGGCTACACGTCTGTGTAGGCAAATCGGCCTACGGTTCGTGTGAAGACTATAAAGGCCTATTCTCACTAAGCTTGACGTCAGATTAGGCTAATTCTGCCCGCGCGCGTGCGTGCGTGCGAGTGTGTGTGTGTGTGTGTGTGTGTGTGAGAGAGAGAGACAGAGAGAGACAGAGACAGACAGACAGACAGACAGACAGACAGACAGACAGACAGACAGACAGACACACGTGTGCTCGCGTGTTTATGCAGGTAAGCAGCATACATTGTAAGAGATCTAGTAACCACTCACTGTTTTGTTTATTGCCCACAGATGTTTCAAAGCTACTGTCGTGTCATGTGCTGCTGCGGAAGACATTAATGTATCATGTTGTAGCTAACTATGTTGCGACCTGAGGATAGCTGAAAACATGTAGAACGACGTACCGGTTGTAGGCTAAGTTTTTTCTTGCAGACAATATTAGGCCTATAGGCCTATACGTGAAAGTAGTAGACTAACTAGAAGACCTAGAGGCTGATCGAGGCTAGAGCCACATAGGCGTATGAGGCGGGGGTCCAGACGGGGGGAAATGGCCCCCAAATTTCGGGAAAGTCTGTTTTTTCGGGGAAGCAGACCCGGAAATATGTTTCAAAATAGTATTTTTTTCACGACATTTCAACCCGATGACTAAAAAAGTTCTCAACTTTTTGTCTGGGAAAAATAGTAGCCTATTTACAAACACGAGATTTTTCGGGCAGAAGTAAAATCTTGCCCCCCACTGCTGAAATGTCCCGGACGTCTATGCACAGAGCACTCAATTTCCACAAAGCATGTGCTCAGGAAAATGAGTAGGCCTAGCCTATTGTTCAGTAAAATTACATTCTAGCTATGATCGATACTTTGATTAAGGAAGGGAACTATATAAACAACCTTAAATAAAACATAACAACGCATAGTGCAGTCACTGCAGTGGTAAATGTATGGTGGAATGCAAGCATTGTTGTACGCAGTAGCTAGGTCTATAAAATTGATAACAATAATTTTATTTTTAATGTAGGCTACTGTTGTATTATCATCTAAAATTATTCATTCTCACTTCAAATGATTTGTCTACCCTTAGCTCTTGTTCTTTCTAGTGTGTAAACTAATTTCAAACATAAGCCTATTATAGGCCTGATTCTCGTTTGCTTGTATGTATACACTTGTCATAGCGCCTTTTCAAGCTCTCGCTACTCAGAGGCGCTCCCGAATGCAGAGCGGACACTGCATCAGAGTTTCACGCCGAAGCGCTGAGCAACTGTGAGTGAAGGACTTGCCCAAGGTCCTTAATTACGCAGTGAGGTGGATTCGAACCTCGAACTTTCCGACTCCATGGCAACGATGCCATCACTACACTGCCGCGTCCCTCGTCTGAGTTCATCATAACTCCTGAAGTTTTGGGGTTTTAAGCAACTTTTTATCCGTGTTCATGAGAAATCTGAGTAGGCCTAGCCGCCTAGCTATAGATTGTTTTTCGAGGAAATTCTTGAAACCGGGCATCATGCAATAACAACAACATCGACCCACCATGGATGCAATTGCAATTGCAATCTCGCGAAAACAGTCGGAGATTGTAAGTTTCTTTCCAGACCCACTCTGAACAATAATAATACCCGGTATACCGCGCGGTCCGCGCCTTTTATTGATCTGCATAATTATTGTAGCCTACCGCTAAACCAGTCGGCGATTATAAGTCGATATGATTGTGCTTCCAGACACCTATAGATACATTAAGCAATGTTATTATCTTAGACATGCAGCCTATTGATCATTACTAAGGTGTTGGTACGGAGCATTTTTGTACAGTCAATCGCGGAAATCGTTTTCTCTGAGTAGGCCCTAAGCATAATGAACTGGCGTTAGTGAGAGATCTATTCTATTGTGTGTGTGCTGAAGCTAATTTTTTCTGACCCAAAAGTCTCACATCTAGTTGTGTAGGCGACGTCAGCTATGCAATTTCAGCAGGTCGAGTCAGTGTCGTGGGAATTTTTTTAGGACAGTGGTTCCCAATCCGTGGCCCACTGGCCAAAAATGGCCGCCAGGCCTAAAATGGCCCTCTATCTGTGTCTCTGTCTGTGTCTCTCTGTCTCTATTCAAACCTATTTCTTCTCGCAAATTACATTACAACTTGCAGTGGCCCTGAATATAGCTACTGATCCATACTCATTGTCTTCTGTTAAAGCCCTTGTTAGTTTTATCATCTGCACATTAATGCTTTGTCAAACTGAGCAACGACAATTATTAAGGTGGCATGCATCACCTTAGATGTGGCATATTCTCGCAAACATCAGAAGCACAATAATTCCGTCAGATAAAAGATGAACAAATTTTATTACACAGCGGGAGGAGGCACAGTAGAGAAAAAAATTGGTGAAAGAATTATTATTTCTCACGTGGCTGGACTAGTTCGTCAAAAACAAAACAGTTTCACAAAAGTAATAATAATTGCACCACGATGATGATGTTCACACTTCTTTCGAACAGTAATAATTACGATTAAAATGTTCGTAGGCTAAAACGTTCGCTTTCGTTACAATCCACAAAACGATTTAGATCGTCCGCTGTATAGGCCTACAAAAACTTTACGAAGAAAAGTTCTCTAATACAGCAATCCGTCAAACGAGGTCACGTGAGCCGCTGCCATGTTTACCAGCGGCTAGTCTCCGTTGCCACGGTTACCAGCGGTTTGTCTCCGTTGCCACGGTTACCAGCGGTTTGTCTCCGTTGCCACGGATACCAGAGACTCGTCTCCGTAACCAGGTTACACGTAGGCCTATAATTCTTGTTCACATGTAGGTTACATACAAAAACAAATTAAACTGCATAGACTGCTAGATATAAAATCTGGTTTATCAGTTATTTATTTACCTGTGTGCTCATCGCCGCTCTCTGTGTCATTCGCTTGAAGGGGAGCACTTTTAAACTCAAACCGTTTTCCATCTATGATGTCTTGGATAAAACCCCTCTTCAAACTTCAATGTCTTGGATAAAACCCCTCTTCATACGGGCACTTCATTCTCCACTGTTAGGCTACTTGTTGTGCACATCATGCTGTCTATATGTGAACAGGCTATGACGAATTTTTCACCAAAACCGTTTATTAAGAATAAATTTTCTTTTCAGAGACTGCCCAAACTGCAGAAATCTCCACAATAAAATGAATTTTCTGAAGAACCAGTTACGGGGAAATTAACTTTTCACGAAAGAGGTTACAGAGAATTTTTCTGGGAAGGTTATGCGAAATGAATTTCTGTCAAAAACTATTGAAGACTGCATATTTTGTAAACACTTGCATAATTAATTTTCCTCAAACCCAGTGGCGCAACTAGGGGGGGGTGCTGGGGGGTGCTTGAGCACCCCCCAGGCTAAAAAGGTGACCCACGCAATTTTTCCAAATCCGATGAGTTTTTTTGGTGCGTGGGGGGGGGGGGGGTAGGGGGCATTCGGTCTTTAAGATTACACAATCAAGCAAGTTCCTACTTCGCACCATCGGCGCTTACAATAATAATTTTGAGCACCCCCCAGGAAAATTTTCTGGTTGCGCCCCTGCTCAAACCGAATGTGTACAACAATTTAAACCAAAAGCTGGTTATAAATTCAGAATTCATTTTTGCAAAAACAGTTACTGAAGATAGACTATATTAATATTTATCTAAGAAAAGGACTTTTATAAACCGAATTAAAAGTATCTTCTAGCCTACACACTCTAAACCCCATCATAGCACTCTTACAGAGCGCTTCAAAGTCCGGACACTTACAAACTTCTTTTTCATCACACAAGTTCATCGCATGCTGAAGTCTCGAACTTTCTTAAAAGTCTAGGACTTTGTAATCAGATCAACACGATGACAGCCATGGGCGGAGTTTGGTTTCCGTTCTTGGGGCGGGGGTTAACCCCGGGTCTGGGCCTTTTTGGGGCCTAACCCCCAAAAAGGACACCATTTTCATGGTAAAAAAGTTGAATCTGGGCCTTTTTGGAGGGGCTTAGCCCCCCCCTAGCCCCTGATAAACTCCGCCCATGATGACAGCATTTATAGAATGCATAGGTCGCTAAATCTTGGTCATGTTTGCATTTTTCACAGTCCGTTTCCACTCATCAAACACTCCAATCAACATTAATTATCAATGGACAAGTTTGTTACCATAAGTATACGATCTTGCACCATAATATACTAGGTTTAAACTTTAAAGTTACGAGTTAATTACTTACAAAATAAAGTCTCGATTTCTACTGTCAAAATAAAAACTCCAAGGTTCGTTAACAATGACAAACTAATAACATTGTTCAAATTGTCATTGTTTTCTTTGCGACGCCGAACCAGTGTTTCGCCCTTCATGCGTTCAGACGTATGTTATTTTCAAAATGGTCTACTCAATCAGTTGCACATCATATTGTTACAGAAAAACTCCGTCCGTCTCAACTTTACTAGTTCATCACCTAAAAAACAAATATCAAATAATTATACACAGATTTCACAAAGTAATTAAAATTCGAGAACAGTACAAAGCACGAAAAGACACGACAAGCTCGAGTTGAAGTGTGAGAGCACGGCACCTGTGCATATGTGTGCACTATGTATGTACGAATGTACGCATGCATTTCCTAAAGTATATAGTCAGAAACGTCAACTGTGCACTCAACCACTCAGACTCTCAAAGTGTTCTTGAACAGTTAAGTAAAATTTCTGATATCGGAATGCAAGATTTCGTGTGTGGGTCGATAAATAGTGATTATCGTTCAGACAAGAATACAACCCGACACTCGACAATTGAAGAATCAGAAAACACTACTTTAGAGTCTGTCTGTGTTAGCGTGCATACAAACCAGAGTGTTATTGTAACGCACTCGTTCAACACGTATTCTGACATATTAAACGCAGTCAGGGACATGCGTCCCGAGTTTAGCTCAACTATAGAAGACGAGCTCCTCATGTTGAGAAATATTGACCTGCTTTTGGGGCATGTGGTTACCAAGGACAACACTTTTTGCGTATGTACATGTACGTTTTAATATACATGCACAATTGTACATATGCATTTTGTGACTGCTTAGGTCTATTTACATGTAGATGGCTTTGACATTTAACACGAAGGACTCTATAAAGTATAAATCATTAGTGGACTGGTTACTTGGGAAAATATTGTGAAGAGAAGGAGAAGGAGGAAAAGAAAAAAATAAGAGGAGGTGGTGGAAAAAGAGGCGATGCACGGCAGAAAAAGAGGAGGAAGGAAAAGAGACAGACAAAGAGTGGGCCGAGTTTTCGGATATACTTACACAAGATAGGGATTGTGCTTCAAGTAACCCTGGCAATTCCTTTTTTGTGATGGTTAGTATCTCGGCATTGCTGACGTGACGGGTCCAGGAACTGAGAAAAACCACACGAAATATCAGACTCAATGTAAACAGAGTGTAACATGACACAATATGTAAGAAATAATAAAAAATGAGGCCCAACAGAAACCATAACCTAGCATCACAATAAATTGTAATGTAGCATCATTTAATATATTCCAATTAAAGATTACAATTACTGCACACTAAAACTGGAGCAACACGGTTTGGCATTCCAGGTACATTGGAAAAATCACCATGAGTTTAAACTGGGGTGCTGATTAACTTCATACCTTGCAACAATGTGTATGCAGCAGCAACGTGCTATCCACAGCGAAAGGGATAAAAAAAACCAGTAGAAAATTATGGTCTGTGTTACGCCACCGCATTTCTCAATATCTTCTAAATACTTCAATATCTGTTATGGGTGTTTATCTCGAAAATGTATGAATTCTCAAGATACTGTGATTTTCAGTCATATTCTCTGCTTTCATAATATTCGTTTGAATCGTTTTCACTGCAATCTTTAGAACCTCAATATTCTCTGTTATCCTTTATGTCTTCATTTCTTTATCAAGTCTTAGCCTACCATGTCTGTACACCAAAATGCGGATAGCAATTGGTATATTAAAGAATATTCTTATCTTATCTTATCTTATCTTATCTTATCTTATCTTATCTTATCTTATCTTATCTTATCTTATCTTATCTTATCTTATCTAGCCCTACAGGTTGTAAACTGAGAACATCTAAGTTGAAATGGAAATGATAAATGGCTGATGCTTACTCATATATGGAAAATATGGCGACTGGTATGGCATGGACGACGAGATGACCATCGGTGGATAGGTAAGACCAGGTGGCGGCGGTGGTGCTTGGTGGTACATGGGGACCTCGTACTTCGTGTCTGCCACCGTATCCGTCTTTACCATCGGCACCATTCCAGGAATTGCACATGCTCTCTGTAAAAACAAATCAACAAGATTCCTGGTGGTAATTGGTAAACAAGGTCAAGGCATCTGTATAATTATTTACTTGACATTTTAAGTAACTGTATATTTACTGGACATTTTAAGTAACTGTATATTTACTGGACATTTTAAGTAACTGTATATTTACTGAGAATTTTGAGTAAATAAATATGAAATCTTTATCAGCTTCAGACAGTCAGACACACGTCCACACCTTACGAAAATATGGATGAAAATAATCAGGTTTTTCTGGTGGAACGCACTGAAATGATGTTCTGGCACCTTTCTTCGGCAGTTCTAATGTTTTGCAAGTAATTCCATTTTCCAGTTCTGTATGGCACCTAGCAACCTAAGCATGACCCAATGCAACAGCGTTTGTTCTGTGTCTCTGTCTGTCTGTCTCTATGTCTGTCTGTCTCTATGTCTCGCTGTCTCTCTGTCTTTATGCCTGTCTCTGTCTCCCTCTGTCTTTCTTTGTGTCTGTCTCCAATGACCCACTGCAACAGTGTTCTCTGTCTCTTTCTGTTTCTCTATGTCTCGCTGTCTGGCTTTGCTTGTCTCCATCTCCCTCGTACTCTCTCCGTATCTCTCTGTCTCTGTCTCAGAAGACAGAACTCAAACTCCAGAAGCTCTCCCCTAACACAAGGCGAGTCTTTTCAACCAGATGACTACAGCTGGGTCCCACAGAACCACAGTATAGTCACTTCTTACAATAAAGCTACAATGTACATGTACACAGAGACGATTGCCAGACACAAAAATGACAGCAGCCGATCGTTGTAAATCGTCTGTTTTTATCCCTTCCAACGATCATAAAATCACAGCAAAGATTGATATAAACTCTCGGTCCGTGTATACAATGTATTATACATACATGATACATGTACATTCTGCCCCAATAGACTTACATACACAATCGTAAAAACTCGTGTTTTTCTTCCTGCTTGACAGCATACAACGCATTCTTCGCACGTGTCCTGATAAAGAAGGCGGCGGCGGCCTCTTAGCCCCTCCCTCCCCCATTCGAACCGGCACAACAAGTCAACAACCGGACTCCAATGTGCCCCAGAATAAACACTTTCAACAGCATCATCATCTGTGGCACGCTTCTCTACAGAGCGTTGCTCCTCCAACCTGCCAGCCATCCTCCCTCCGGGTCATGTACAGCCCAAAGTTCAATGGACTGTCGAAGCAAGGGTCCTCTCCCACCGTTCTTCTCCACGTGCAGTAAATGTTCCTCCATAAGTCTCCAGTCTCTTCCCATCTACACGAAGGGCTTCTTTTACGAAATTTTTTGAACTGAACTGTGTAAGTGTGTAACCCCTTCTCTCTTTCCCCAGAGTCAGAGGCGTACGGGAGATTTCAGCAGGGGGGGGGCAAGATTTTATTTCTGCCAGAAAAATAAATCCGGAATAAATAACTTCGTAGGTTGAAATCTCGTGGTGGGGGAAAAAATTTTGTGAGACAAAAAAGTTGACGATATTTTTTTAGTCATCGGGTTGAAATGTCGTGAAAATACTCTCTTTTAATTTTTTAAAACTATTTTCCCGGGTCTGCTTGCCCAAAAAACCAGACTTGCCCGAAATTTGTGGGCATTTCCCCCACCCCCTGGACCCCAGCCTCGTACGCCTATGCTCATAGTTGATTGTAAATTATTCCCAAATCGGATGACAATGAACGGCAGGACTTCTTTTAAGGAATTTCAGAACTGGACAGCCCCAAGATTTTACTTCTGCCACACTCTTTCTCTTCCATCCTCCATGGCAAATTATTCAAAATCGGATAACAATGGACTGTTTAAACTATATTTAACTGCACAAAAGTGCTTTTATTACAGAGTCGTACAAATTCATTTTGGAACTGCACCTTTTGTGTACAGCTACTGCACACTAAAATAAGCCCTGATGAATATTTTAAACTATTTTTAACTGCAGAAAAATGCTTTTACAGAGCTGCACAAATTCATTTAGAACAGCTCTTTTTGTGTAGAACTGCACAATAAAAAGCCTTGCATGGAGGTTTGCAGTTCTAAACACTAAAAAGTCTCGCATGGAGGTTCAGTATTTAATCATTCTTCTCAAAGCCCTGGCATTCCTCTCGCCAATAAAGACCTTCTTATGGCTCTAAATACCACTAAACGTTTGGTACGAGGAAAGGATAACCAATTCTACGACCCGTTAAGACCATTCCCCATTGGGGGAGGCTTAAATTGAGGCTTATTGCCCTAAAGGATTCCCACAACTTCCCCAATCACAAAAGTCACTCCTGTACATAAAACAACTATTAGATTAGGCCTACACCAATCTCATCTCGCTTAAGAGCTATTATAGTCAGTCGCCACTGTACAAACTCATCACGGTAGGGAAACGCCCAGAGACAGCTCGAGCAAACTCTTTATCACTGCAGTAACACCAGTGATATAAAAAATTAACATCACATTCCACGCAATGACGCAGCAAATATCGATAGTCAGACAGCCTCAGTCACTGATGCAACTGAAATCATCTACTCCAACCTGCGACCCGCGAGCCACATGTGGTCCGCAGACGTATTTTAAGTGGCCCCATGCATAAGCAAGTGAAATTTTTGCAAATTTTGCGAAAATAAAGAAAAAAAACAAGGCTTTTTAAACGTGCAGTTGTACACAAAATGTGCAGTTCTAAATGGATTTGTGCAGTTGTAGAAGCACTATTGTACAGTTAAAACTAGCAAAAAAGGTTATTGTCCTTCGATTGGAAGTAATTTACCATGGAAGATAGGAGGGAAAAGAAGGAGTTGTGCAGTTCTAGAAATGCCTTAAAACAGCCCTGAAAAAACCAAACCTATATATAGGAACTTGCACAGCTGTTAGTTTGTAACTTAGCTTATTAATATATTATTATTCGACAATAAGAACACAAAATCTTGTTTCCACTTTTCACGACCCATTCATCATGACTATTCCATAGTAGCCTAAATTTTAATAGTCAATAAAAAAGTTTTCAATAAATTTTTATCGTTGCTTTTGAGTTTATCGGTGTGGCCCTCGGCTTCCAGAAAAGTTCGTCGGTGGTCCGCGATCTCAAAAACCTTGAACAGCACTGATATCTGCTGGATAACTTGTGCTGAAGGCTATTTTACATCATTTCACGTAGCCACTCAAGCACATAAACAAGATTACAACTGCACTATATAAAATCCACATTAGGCCTACAATACTCAACTGCAATCTTTATTACTATACAATAAAACTGCATTTGATACTACCCTCACTCCAAACTTCAAAACTAATAAGCTAACTAATAATAGGTTAATAGTGAAAATTATTACGGATGATCACAAGTTATTACAGGAGTCGAATCCAACTGTCTGGCAGCCATGAAAGGCGCTCATAACGTCCTACCGCCCTATACTAGACACTCCCTCCAAACGGTGGTTAAAGCGGTCGGCTTGTAATGTGAACAGTGCGGGTTTGAATCCGATCCAAGGCACTTGCTGTGTAGGGAACCATGAGCAAGTTTTCACTTAGGCCTAGAGTTGCTCAGCATCATAAACTGTCAAATAGTCGTGTGTGCAAGTCTTAACTTTGGAAGAAGAGAGCAGTATTAATACAGACGAATATGTTTTGTATTAAACACCGTTTTATATGGTCTGTCATATCATCATATGTTCGCCTGTGCAAGTCTTAATTTCGGAAGAAGAGAGCAGTATTAATATAATACAGACGAATATGTTTTGTATTAAACACCGTTTTATTGCTTTCATCGCTCAAGTCAATTGGACATCGGACAATGTCAACTGCCAATGTTGTGTCAGAAAACACAATATTTCAGACCATGTCTCCCGCTCTCTTTGTCTCTCTGTTTCGGTCTCCCTCCGTCTCTCTCCCCCTATGTCTGTTTTTGTGTCTCTGTCTTCTATGATCCATCTATCCATTCGTTCACCCGCCGGTCCGCACAGTTCATCCATACATCCACCCACCACCTACCCATCTATCCGTCCATCCACCAATCCATCCATCCATCATTTCATCCATCTACCCACTCACCATCCACCCATCCATCCACCCAAACACCCACCCACCTCCCCATCACCCCTCCATCCACCCACCCTTCATTCCCCCGTCTTCTGTGTCACCCAGCACATACCAGTCATACCTGATAGTACACGGGCGAGTATACAGGCGAGCAGTATGAAGTGACGTAGCCATTCGAATCGACGGCCACCATAGAGGACGATGGCGGTGTGACCGCCCCTCCTCCTCCACCCCCTCCTCCTGCCGCTGACCAGACGTCCATCTGGTGATGACCTTGTGAACAACCGTTGCTACTGATGACCGGTGCTATGTTCTCGCCGTCGTTTATCGCTGGCGAACCACCGTTAACTGCGTCCTGTTTGCAACACAGAAAATCCATGCAGTATCTGTAATGAATTCGTTCGTTCGTTCGTTCGTTTGTTCGTTCGTTCGTTCGTTCATTAATTCATTCGTTTGTTTATTAATTCATTCGTTCGTTTATTTATTCGTTCGTTCGTTCGTTCATTAATTCGTTCATTCATTTGTTTGTTCATTCATTCATTTTCATTCATTCATTCATTCATTCAATGGAGTTGAATGGACTCTTATAGCGTCCCTTCAAATCTACTCAGGAGTGCTCCTAGTCCCGCCACGTCAGAAGAAACAAGACAGGCTACGCAGCCCTGGCCCCTGAGCATCTATCACACCCATTTTCAGTGGGCCTGGAGGCTGGACATAGGGGTTCAAATATATGGGCTCCATATTGAAATACGGGTTCCACATGGGCTCCATTTTGTGTATGTTAGCAGAGATATGATTTCCGCTATCGCTGTACCTCAAAAACAACAGTTGTACACAGTAGTGTTTGATAAGAAGGTACATGAAAGATTATACATAATTATTGCATAAGGAAGGGATCGCTGGGATTGGTAGACTTGAAAGAATATCGAAGAACAACAGATGCAGTGTGAAGACAATGCAGTGCGAAAACAATGGAAGGAATCGTCTACAAAAAATAAGCATTCTCCAATCCAAGGTTGCGGTGAATCCGTTTCAGGGTCATGCGCCTGGACAGCATTAAGCTTATTCTGTGCTTCTTGCACTGGAAAGAGTTAAGGAATGTCACTATACTGTCCTTCACTCGCAATTGCTCGGCGCTTCGGCGTGAAACTCCGATGCAGTGTCCGTGCTGCAGTCGGGATCGCCTCAGAGTAGTGAGCTTGAAGGGGCGCTATAACAAGTGCACATACAAACATGGACAGTGTATGTATGTACCGTGCGTATGAATGAATGTGTCAAGACTTACGACAAGGCACATTTTATAGGTATCTCTACCCCTCTATGTCTGCCGATACGGCCAGACATCTAACCGGTTATACTTCTAACGGAACCAAAACAACTGCGTAATAAATTATAATTCACAGTGACACGGCTACTATTAACCACTCAAAGAAGAGACAGGGTCTCTAAAAAAGCTTTTAACGAAAGCACTATTACGAAAACCAGCAATAATTACCGGGGGGTGACTCCCACTATTTTTATCTTTAGTTTCTGCATTGATATACGGCATAATGAGCGTCCAACATTAGTGCAGCATAATCACGTCCTCGCTCTTTGTAGTAAGCATTAAATCAAAGTGTTGGTCCATATATGAAATGGCGATCAAAGAAATCGTAAAAGAGCGAATATCATCTTATGAAACATTATTTTTGACTGCTGCGGCTGTGCAGAGGACACTGCAGGCATCAAATAAACGATGGCCCAAGGAAAAATTATGAAGGGACATTGTAAATATCGTAAAGGGCAAAGGAATGTTATAAAAGGGACTCTCAAAATATGGACAGGTCAAGTAAAAATGATAAAGGCGACTCTGAAAATAATAATAGTAATAATAATAATAATAATAATAATAATAATAATAAACTCAAAACAGTCTGGTGAGTCGCGGGAGGTGACATTTTTGTTCCAGCGCCTTTCTATCTGTATCTAGCGCTACAACGCCATAGCATTTCGTGGCACTTTTAATACTGTTGCGGAGGACGAGGCCTGATTTTCTAAACACACAAAAACAGCTCCAAGCATAATTTCTGTAAATCCCGAGGGATCCTAGGTACCTCGGGTAAAAAAAATAAAATAAAAAATAAAAAATAAATAATAATAATACTAATAACAATAATAATAATAATAATAATAATAATAATAATAATAATAATAATAATAATAATGATAATGATAATGATAACAATAATAATAATATCAGTAATAATAATATCAGTAATAATAATAAAATAATAATAATAATAATAAAATAATAATAATAACTAAAAAATAATTAAAATAATAATAAAATAATAATAATAATAAAATAATAATAATTATAAATAATAAGAATAATGATAAAATAAAGTAAATTTTAAAAAATAACAATAATAATAATAGTAGAACTTTCACCAGTCAGGAAATAGACAAATAGGGTCTTTCTCTATAGGCCTAGACATTGTATTTTATAGCAGTATAGTTGCTATTCAAGCCTCTATGTACACCTCGGGGGCAAACAAAAATAAATACCTATAATAATATTAATCCCATGGGAATTATTATGCTGTGCAAAGGTCATGGAAATTCAGAGGACACAGCGGCGCAGAGATGCTAATAAGGCTGCAGGAGCGGCATTCATGTACATGGCGAGACCACTGCAATGCAAAGACTACAGCGGAAAAGGATCAAAAGAGATACAAGCCTTTGTGTCGGAAGAACCATGACAGATCACTGTGCAAACATTGTAAACGTTCATTTTCCTTATTGGCTTCATCACAATCATCATCATGATCATGATCATCACCGTTAATTGGACGGTGGTGGAACTGAACCATGTTTGCGTAACAATAATAATCCGAAACCTGTAATGGCTTCAAATCACCCATGGACCAATTCTATCAGGTATAATTATATGGACTTGTGTTTGGATTAAGCTAACAAACCATTCGGCTCTCAAGGCAATTTAAATAAAGCCGGGTCAACGAGTGCGCGGTCTGGTCATACAAGCTATTGTCGGTGGGTAGATAAGCCGGCAGAGGAGAAGACTGACCTCCCGCCCTCATATGCCGAGGGTAAGAAATCGAAGTCGATAGCACTTCAGATCCATGGCTGCTCAGGGATAGCTCAAGGAATTGATCTTCCTCTTTTTCCTCTTCCTCTTCCTTCTTCTTCTTCCTCTTTCTTCTTCTTCTTCCTCTTCCTTCTTCTACTTTCTCTTCCTCCTTCTTCTTCCTCCTTCTTCTTCTTCCTCTTCCTTCTTCTTCTTCCTCTTCCTTCTTCTTCTTCCTCTTCCTCCTTCTTCTTCCTCCTTCTTCTTCTTCCTCTTCCTTCTTCTTCTTCCTCTTCCTCCTTCTTCTTCCTCCTTCTTCTTCTTCCTCTTCCTTCTTCTTCTTCCTCTTCCTTCTTCTTCTTCCTCTTCCTCCTTCTTCTTCCTCCTTCTTCTTCTTCCTCTTCCTTCTTCTTCTTCCTCTTCCTTCTTCTTCTTCCTCTTCCTCCTTCTTCTTCCTCCTTCTTCTTCTTCCTCTTCCTTCTTCTTCTTCCTCTTCCTCCTTCTTCTTCCTCCTCCTTCTTCTTCTTACCTCTTTCTTCTTCTTCTGCCTCTGTCTTTTTCTTCCTCTTCCTCCTTCATCTGCCTCTTTCTTCTTCTTCTTCTTCTTCCTCTTCCTCCTTCATCTGCCTCTTTCTTCTTCTTCTTCTTCTTCTTCTGCCTCTGTCATATTCTTCTTCTTCCTCCTTCTCCTCCTTCTCCCTCTTCTCCTGCCTCTTCATCTCCTCCTCTTCCTTTCCTCCTCCTTCTCCACCTCCTCCTTCTTCCTCCTCATCTCCTCCTCCTCCTCCTCCTCCTCCTCCACTTCCTCCTCCATCTGTTCCTCGTCTTCTTTTTATTCCTCCTCCTCCCATGTCCCCTTCCTTTCTTCTCCTTCTCATTCCCCTCCTCCTCTTCCTCGTTCCTTCCACCTCTCCTCCCCCTTCTCCTCTTCCTACTCGTCTTCTTCATCTTCTTCTTATTCCTAATGTCATTCAAGGTCAGCTGGGTCACATCAGGATTGGCAATTGGTAATTAGGAAAGACGACAGCAACAGATGGAAGAAAGCCAGCGAGAACGAGAAGGCACCGCACTCCAACATCCATGCTCCTCAATCACTTATATCACGACACACATCTGACACCTTACGTAATGATCAAACGCGTCTTGAAAGGACGGGCGCTACAAAAATGTTGACTGATTGATCGATTGATTGCTTGATTGATCCCGATGGGTAAACAGTCTCTGAAGTGCACATTGCAATGATGAACAACGGCATCAATCAAGGGAGGGTGAAACCAACAGGGCGACAGCATCCCCCCTCTTGCATGAGAACAAAGCAACAGTCCAAACGGGTGACGTGCGTTCGTGGAATGCGAGCACACTTGTAATGTATGTGATAATTACCATCACAAAAACTAATCGTCGCATCACATATACTTAACCCACAATCAAGATGGACCTTATAATACAGGACCCAGGAGCAGAATTGTCGGGAGGGAGGATTGTGGGGGTTTAACCCCCCCCGTCTTTCTTACGACCCCATAGTAAAGTCTTCATTGGGCACCACAAGACCATATAAATCAACGTCTGACCCCCCCCCCCAGTTTTTTTTTACAATTCTCATACTGACAGAACCCACTGCTTTCATATGGGAAACTCTCATGCCCTCCCCCTCCCCAAATTGGTCACAAAAAATAGTCGTCAGCAATAAGGAAGATTACAAAGCCATAGGTGTATCGCTTGATCATATAATTTATGGCGTGCCCTTGACGCTCCACTACCTTTCTATAGAACTCCTTCTCAGCGGATGAACGAATGAATATACTTAACTCAAAACACATCCACCCCCTCAATTCATCACCAAAAAAATCAGCAAGGTCGAGGCCATATTACGGTCGCCATAGAAATACAGGACTCGCCATAAAAAAAAACATTCACCACAATGCTAACCAGTGTGTGACACTTCCGACAAAGACATCACACATTGCAGGTAGCCCACATCAGACTTCAAAGCCAGACCGCTAATCGCAGACCATTATATTGCACGGCAGCCTCAGTGGTCCTGCCACTATCTATCCGCCGACAGCTTTATCGCCAATTTCAGGTCGTTATTTGACGTATAACATTAATAATGATTCGAAATTATTCCCTACCAGTTGTTGCTGGCAATTCTCGGTCATCAGATCGCAGCCATTCGACTGGCCGCAGACGGAGGACCCGTCTGGCCCCCCGGCGCCGCACGTCTGATGCTGGGGCTGCACGAGGCTCGGAAAGGATGTGTACGTTGGACTGTAGTAGGTTCCGAAGCGGGCGGCATTCTGGGCCGGAAATTGATGCACCTGGAAAATAGACAGGAGGGGAAGTGTGTAGGGTTCGAATCTCTGTCTTCTTTCTCTTGAGTGTCTCATTTAGAACTTCTTATGGTGGATGGTACACATGTAAATTTCTACACTGTGTCCCAATAAATCTGGACCCCTTTTTATAATGTAAATAAAACTGGCAAATATTCATCGATTTTCAAAATTTCAAAACTGTTTTTATCCAGAGATAATTATCTACAAATTGGTAATTTATGAACGGCCATCACTAAAAAATTACGTCGTAATGACGTCGTTAATTTACATATCGAAACCAAATGTCAACAAAAATCGTTGTGTTCGGTACTTAACATATGAATTCTCTGATGCAAATGACGTTATTGTGACGTCAGTATTCATGCCAGAAACTTCATATTTGAAGCAGTGGAAGATAATTATCTCAGGATAAAAACAGTTTTGATATTTTGAAAATCGATTAAGATTTGCCTGTTTTATTCACATTATAAAAAGGGGTCCCGATTTATTGGGACACAGTGTAGAGTCCGTTGGCGTGTGTGTGTGTGTGTGTGTGTGTGTGTGTGTGTGTGTGTGTGTGTGTCAGTGTGTATATTTATGTAAGTATTGTATGTATTGTATGTATGTACTGTATGTACTGTGTGTGTACATGTATGCATACATGTGCATTAAAGGGAAACACAAGCATGCATGCATGCATGCATGATGCATGCATGCATGCATGTATGTATGTATGTATGTATGTATGTATGTATGTATGTATGTATGTATGTATGTATGTATGTATGTATGTATGTATGTATGTATGTATGTATGTATGTATGTATGTATGTATGTATGTATGCGTGCATTTTTGCAGTTGTAGAAGCACTTTTGTACAATTAAAACTCGCAAAAATGGTCATTGTCCTGCGATTGGAAGTAATTTACCATGGACGATGGGAAGGAAAAGGAGTTGTGCAGTTCTAAAAATGCCTTAAAAACAGCCCTCCAGAATGTACACGAAAATGGAGCCAGCAAATGTTTCCGTACAGGACATACCCACTTACTTATGTTCACATTGACATAGGACACTTTGTAAGGTACGTTTATAGATCTCTGGAGAGGCTGTTAAAGGTGCTAAATAAATGTTTATATTTACACAGTGTGTCATTCCGGACTGTCACGTGATGCAAACGTATACAAGATGTTTGGAGTTTGGATGGTTGGATGGAGTGCACTGTTCACTTCTAAGTGGATAGATGCTCTCCGAGGTTGGGTATGGTCACACAAGCAGTACACACAAATACACACAACCATACACACAGACACGCATAAACAGACACACCTACACACGCAAATAAGCACGCACACAGACACGACCACATATAGACACGACCACACACAAAAATACACACACACATGCAGATACCACAACTACACACACAGAAACATACAGACAAAACCATGCACACAAATACACAAACAGACATACACACACACGTGCGCACAAGAACACACACACACACGCAAACAAGCACACACACACGCAAACAAGCACACACACGCATGCACACACACACATACTCTCTGTCTGTCTGTATCTGTCTCTCTCTGTGTCTGTCTGTCTGTCTGTCTGTCTGTCTTGTCTCTCTCTCGCCCACACATCCGCACACGCACACGCATCCGCACCCACCTATCGATCTGCTGTGAAGGTCACTTGACAGATGGTGACTGATGCTAGAGATGAGAGTGGAAAACAAGCTGACTACAACACCCTGAACGATTGTGCACAGCCCAGGGTGGTTCTGTGGGGTTGAGAATGCCCAGGGTGGCTTTGTGGGGTTGAGGGTGCCCAGGGTGGCTCTGCAGGGTTGAGGGTGGCTCTGCAGGGTTGAGGGTGTCCAGGGTGGCAGTTCGGGGTTGGGGTGCCCTGGGTGGCACTGTGGGGTTGACAGTGCCCAGGGTGGCTCTGTTGTGTTGAGAGTGCATAGGGGTGGCTCTGTGGGGTTGACCAACAAGCCACCAGTTACACCGGGAATGCAGCAGGGTGCAAATTTCATCCTGATGAGTAGTTGGGGGGTGGGGGTATAAGACCTATGACAGTTTTCCCACTCGTATACCAGTTTATGTAAGTTTATGCTGGATATGGTATAATAGGGTAAACACATTCGAAATAGGGTAAACATCGGTAATGTTCCTAAACTGCACTTTAAAAAGTCCCATGAGATACGAAAACTTTCCTATGGAGGAGGGTGCATGAGGGTGAATAGCGTTCCCTCGGACAGGGCAGGGCAATCTCTTTGAAATAAGACACGGGTTCTTCTGGAGTTTATCAACAGAGTCTCTTGTGTGGAAAGTGTTTTCACTTGGAGCAGGGTTGTGACAGTGCACCAGTCTGGAGCGGGGTGTGACTGTATACATTCGGGGCGGAAAGTTACAAGTTTTACAATGGCTTTCTGTCCGTTTCTCACAGCTCTTAACCGTTAGCATTTTTCTCACGATTTTTTAAGTAACTGAATTTATACACAAATAAGATTTGTTCTCAGCATGGAGTATTAGTTACAGTTGTAATCGGGTGTCATGTACAAATTACCAGTTTTCTGTACATCCATGGGAAAATTTTAAGTTACAACTATCCACCTTTCATAGGGAAAATGTTGTTTTCTGAAAAGTTCTGTCACTGGATTATTTTGATCCTTAACCCGACTGATTCTGTGACCTGAACTTTGGCGCTTATAAAAAATGCAAGAGCAGACTGTCAAGGGAAAAGAGAGGTGAGCACTTGACATAAACTCCACTGTAGACGGGAATCCCCATTGTGACATCATTAACGTGTTTGGAAGTAACAGTGGGAACTACCTCAATTGTACTATACAGGCAATATTTCTGGTAAGACGACTGTGGATATACTACCATTATAACTAATATTATACATACAAGACCATGTCTATCTCATTTAACCACTAGTGCGTTTCTTTAACTGTTGTCAACTTTTAAAATTCCTCTGAAGGGTTGTTAGTATTCTACCTAGCATTTTCCCAGCAGAAATTGAGGAACTGTACTTTATTTAACATTTGGAGGTGCAAAAAAGAAGAAACTGTACTAGATCTTCTCCCCTATTGAAAGCATGCAACAGTACTTTACTTAACACAGAACTTTCCCCTATGAAAGGTACTAAGACCCAGAACCCTTCTGATGGGGGAGGGGCCTCAAGCTTGTAAGGGCCCTTCACATTTAGCTGGCCATTACGTCTTTTTGTGACTCCTTTGCATGCTGCAGACGTCTTTTTGTGACTCCTTTGCATGCTGCAGCATTTTTCCTTGGTTATTGGGGTACACAATATGAGCATAATTGGCAGGGTTCCAGGTTCCAACCTCAAGAAATGTGTAATTTCAAAATAAAAAATCCTGTGTTTTCTACGTATTTTGCGCCCGTATCAATTTGAAAATTTCTCAAAAGGGAAACCCCTATTTTTTCTTACTTGGTGCTCAAGTCAGGGTTTTTTTTTTGGGGGGGGGGGTCACGAATCACAGCACGGGCGCGGGAAGGTTGGAACATGTACGTTGTGTTTCTGAGAGAACAAGAACGTGTCGGTTCTTACCGGAAGAACACGTTGTATTCCGTTCATGAAGAACTGTGTCTGGATATGTCTGAGAATAAGGTTCCTGCGGCCGTTCTGCAGGAGTTGCTCCTTCAGATGTTGTGGGGGATGTAGGTATTTGCATGGCGGATCGAGGCGCTGGCACTTTCCCTAGAGTTCAAAAGAAAAGAGAGGCATCAGCATTAACGTTCAGTCGAAGAATCACCAGCGTCGTTTTTCCTAGAAAATGCACTTTTAAAAAGTAATGTCTGCGGCTGAATAAAGGAACTTATGTGCAACACACGACCCCCCTCCACCCCCACTCCCTGTGCAGCCTTCCTTTCCTCCGCAGGCCAGTGGCTGTCAATCATTACAGACTAAAAATAACGCTTAAAAATATATAGCCTATAACCTGACTCTTACTGCTCTGCCGTTATCATGCTCTTCGCCTAACTTCAAACATCGTGGAACCTATAACAAGTCTTTTTTAAATAGCAAGTCTACCTAAATCATGTCTATGTTTTGACACCCGAACCCACAACAACCCGTTACGACTTATGAGTAAGCAGTTTTCACTTTAAAAAATTACAATGCAAGTGACATACAATACCCATCACAATGGGACAATAGACAGACAGACAGACAGACAGACAGACAAGAACACAGAGAGACAGACACAGCACACAGACACGCACAGATACAAACAGGCATAGATATACAGTGTATTATTATTATTATTATACACACAGAAATACAGCCATGCTGGTGATAGCTCGGTACATGACTGTAACTTTAGGTAAGTAGGCTACTAGTAATGGTAGGCTAACACCTGTAGCCAAATAATAGGACAATCCCAACATATATTATTTATTTACAAGAAGATGAGCTGCGTAAATATCAATTTCCTCATAACTTTCTTGGTTGTTCTATCATCACATATATAATGTAAGAGTTTGATATTAGTAATAATAATCAGCTTTGCAATCAAGAATGATGTTGGGCTTGGCCAGATACACAAGATCAGGAATGCCACTCTGAATTTTAAAAAAGGTAAGATCTGGCCGAAAAACGGCTAGAAGAAGCTAGATTGAGAAATTTCGGAGAAATACATGGAATTTTCGAACTTGAAATTTCTGACGACTTTTTTCTAGTCTTCCGTTTCCAAAAATTTTCCAAGATTTTCGATATTTTCCTCTAAAAATTGTTGATGACCTTTTTTTAGTTGTTTTCTCAAAATTTTTTAATCTTGTGAACATATTTGCTTGTCTTTCTACATTTTTTAAACCTCCAAATGTCTTTTTTTACTTTAAAGAGGTCAGAAAAACCGTTTGATGCTCTAACAAGGTAAGGTATTAAGGTCAGAAAGCACATGATAGAGTGAGAAAAGGTGAAGCATGCCCAAGTCAAGCAGAACACGACTCTCTGTGAAGAAGACTAATCATTGGACTGACAGCAGCATCTGTTACATGATCAACAATAAAACGTCCAATGATTGAAACCTATTGGCGTCTGCATGACATTGTGCAGCTATGAAAACTGGTTTCAATCGCAGCAACAGTTAGGCGGCCTATCAATAGGTCCAACGCATGCAGGACTAAACCTGCTTGTGACTTCGCTCTTTCGAAAGATTGACTGCCTGCTTGACCGACCGACCCATATCACAAGAATAGCATTCAGCTATTATAATAGCTACAGCGGGTTGATAGCTTGACCCTAATGTCGGTCGCACACGCTAGCTAAATAGGCCTATTAATAGAATCGGTCTCGTTGCAAGACAACAACCACGAATACAGCCGAACAATTGCGAACATTAGGCCCCTCCATCTAAAATAAAACCCGAACAACGGCTGTCACTTCAAAGTTGGATGTTTTGCAGTTTATCACTTCACGTCTGCGGTATAATAATAAGCTGCCCGAGCTACAGAGGCTCACTTCCCAGTTTTTCAACCCCGGATAGCGTCCTCCCTCTGGCCCGGAATCCGAGTCCTGGGGGACAGACGAGATGCCGGGCACGTCATATTCATCAAAACATCCCTTCGTTGTCTGAACCAGATCTCAAATTCCGCCATCCATTTATCGCTGTTTACCGACAGTCAACAGTCTGACTCACTCCGCGTGGCACGTGCTGGCTTTTCGTCTGACGGGGCGGGGGGTGTAGGAGGGAAGGGACCGGGGTGGGGGAGAGAGGCTCGAGGGAAGGGGAGGACGGGGTAGAAGACGGTTGGGGGTGAGTGGGGGAAGCGGAAAACATCGCGTCGAACATCGCCGTCTTAAAAAATTTCTACATCGCACCTGGCACATTCTACAGAATCATAAGTTACGACTTGCAGGCCAGCCATGCAGCCGGCCAGCCGATACAGGAAAGAGAGAGACGCGAGGAAGAAGAGCGAAAGATAGACATGAACAGACACCCGCAGGCAGACAGACAGACAGACATACGCAGGCAGGCAAACAGACAGACAGACAGACAGACAGACACAGACAGACACACGCAGACAGACAGACAGACACAGACAGACAGACACAGACACAGACAGGCACAAACAGGCAGACAGAGACAGACAGACAGGCAGACAGGCAGACAGACAGACAGACAGACAGACGGACAGACAAACAGACAGACAGACAGACAGGCAAACAGACAGGCAAACAGACAGACACAGACAGACGGACAGACATACAGACAGACAGACACAGACAGACAGACACAGACAGACAGACACAGACAGACAGACAGAAAGACAGACAGACTGACGGACAGACGGGGGGAGGGAGGGACAGTGATATCTTTGCTCCGACCGTCCGTCAGTTAACAATAAACGCTGCTGTTGTTAGAAGCCCGCAGCAGCGTAACAAAGACGAGCATTTGGAGCATCCGTAGCGCATCCCAACCCACCCCTAGCCACCCAACCAGCCCCACGAACGCGTACGCATGCACACGCATGCATACACACAGGTACACGCAGGCAGACAGGCAGACGCAAATACAGACACACACACACCCATGCACAGAAGCACACACATAAGCATACGCGCGCACAAAGATACACACATACAGATACACACACATAGGCCTACAGATATGAAGTGTGTAGGCCTATCTGTGTGTGAACACAAACACACAGATAGGCCTACACACACGCAGCTACACGCAAGCATACACACACAGAGATACACACATACACACCCACCTATATATATATATATATATATATATATATATATATACGCGCACGCGCGCACACACACATACACACACATATATATACGCGTGTGTGTATATATGTGTGTGTATATATATATATATATATACGCGCACGCGCGCACACACACATACACACACATATATATATATATATATATATATATATATATATATATATATATATACACACATATATACACACACGCGCACACACATATACATATATGTACATATATATACACATATGTATATATAAATATACACACATATATATATATATATACACACACATAATATATACATATATATACACACATATATACACACACGCGCACACACATATACATATATGTACATATATGATACATACATATATATATATATATATATATATATATATATATATATATATATATATATACGCACACGCGCGCACACCCACACATTCGCGTGCCTACATAGAGTGACAAAGGGCACTACAATCAAGTAGATCAAGTTGCTATGCATTACAGTCTGGTTCCACAGACACCGTTCTAAATAGAAGACTCCGACGCTTTTGTCGAGTCTCAGTCGACCGTGTTCGGATCGTTTACTTAGCGCTACTGTAAGCCCCCTCATAACATTAATATTATACTGTAGACCGGCACAGCAGCATGGCAAATCGGCTCAATTGAGCCCTGGCAGGGAGGGACTCTAGCCGGTCTCACTCCAGGCCCGACGCTATTATTACGACGATGAAGAACAAAACCGTCGGAAAACGTTGAATTAGTTGCCAATCAAACGATAATAATAAAAATAATGATAATAATAATAATGATGATGGGCGAGATTAATTAATTAATCAATGCTCCAATAATTTTCTCCGTTCGTTCGTCGTCGGCAGCCGCTGGGCGGCGGTAGTGTCGACGACAAAAGTGACGCATCTGTTTATCCGCGTGCGGCAGCTCTAGCGGTTAACGCTCGTCCGTAATCGACGCATGGGCCTGCTGCTGCTGCTGCTGCTGCTGCTGCTGATGTTGCTGGAGTCTAGGCCCTTTGTTCCCCTTAATCTACAGTCGGACAAGTGGACAGAGAGGGAGGGAGGGTATGGATGGTAGGGGGAAGGTATGGACGGAGGAACGGAGGGGTGGATTTGAGGGTCTGAGGGAGGGAGGGAGAGAGGGAGGGATGAAGGGAGGGTAGGAGAGAGGGATGGATGGATGGTAGGAGCAGTGGCGTAGCTACCATGTGTGCAATGTGTGCAAAGCACACGGGCCCACAACCTCCAGGGGCCCACAAAGATTGCTAAATAATTGTTGTAGTATTAATCGAACCTAATTAGTAATTCGCATTATTTTGTGACAAATGTAGTTTTTGTGAACACACTTACATTACCTCTTTAATTTACCGATATGGCAACGGTATAGTGACCTAGCTGATATCCCCCACAACCAGAGTGAGATTTGTCTGGGTTTGAGGTGGTAGTTAAGTCTTCTTGTCACTTTTTCACAACGAAACTCCAATCCTCATACTGCTCTCAACTTCTCTAAGTTCTCACCCACAATCAGGAAGACTCAAAATTGAGTATGTGTAGATCAGGGTTGTAGGAAATCACGAATATTTACCCCTATTTTGCACTTGCATTGAATATATTGCTAAACTTATTTTTAGATAGGCTTGCAATCAAAAATATTGATGATCGTGCCTTTTTGGTGCATGTGCACATTGCAAATCATGGACGGTGGACCTAAATTCATAAATGATCGACAATTTCTGCTGAACAAAATGCTAGAAAGAAACTCTATAAGGCCTACTAATAATAAGTGGATAAGTATAATAATTATGCTATGTGATAGATTTCAAATTGAAATAGGCCTATTGGACTAAGAAATTACCGAAGCTGTCTCATTCGTGCTGCACTCATGTTTATTCTGTGAGTTGTATTGCATGTGTTAGGTTTAATAGCAAAATGTCATTGATTAGCGTTAGTGATCTTGATTGCATGCAGAGTAAGAATTGCGGAGGGTTGTCGGTTTAACCCCAGTCTTTCTTTGGACGCAATCATAAAGTCCTCGTCGTACGCAAAACTCCACATTATTAAGTCAACGTCTGTTATTTTTTCTACAATTCTCATGCTGATTGCATGAACACAAAATACCGGCCTAACAAGGTCAATCAGGGGCCCATGTGGAACTTCTGCACACGGGCCCATGAAAAGCTAGCTACGCCACTGGGTAGGAGGGAGAGTATGGACGGCGGGACGGAGGGAGGGATTTGAGGGTCGGAGGGAGGGATGAAGAGAGGGTAGGAAGGAGAGATGGGTGGATGGTAGGAGGGAGGGTATGGACGGGAACGGATGGAGGGATTTGAGGGTCGGAGGGAGGGAGGGATGAAGGGAGGGTAGGAAGGAGGGAGGGATTTGAGGGTGGTAGGGAGGAAGGGAGGGGTTAAGGGTCGGGCGGTCAGACTGATAATTATTATTAGCGCGTGTCTGATGTGGCCTCCTTTCTCTCCGACTGTGCTGTTTTACACCCTTTGCAGTTTGGTCTTCTAGGCCTACTAGCAATCGTGATCTCCACATTTATGCAGCGCTACCATAAAGCCGAGAAAGCTGGGCACCGGCTTATTCACGAGCGCCGAGTCATCTGCCTGCAGAATCCACCAATGCCATTGTATTTTTCTTTCGTTAAATTTATAAAGCGCCTTTCAAAAAGTAGTCTTGAATAGGCCTACTCTTTTCTGCTTTTCAAGATCGTCTGCGAGAATTTTTAACACTTGAACAATGCAAATTATGCAATTCAAACTTTTGAGGTAGTCCTCTGTGAGAATTTTTAACACTTGTTTAACACTTATTTTATTTGGGTTAACTTTTTTGGATCATATAGCCTACTTGTGTACCCGCTTCAAATATGGCCTGAAGGTGTGTATAGTCAGCAGTCTTTTCGAGTCAAACTTTTGAGGTAGGCCTCGCTTAAAATGCGACCAACACGTGGGGCGTGTTTTGTGTTTAGGATGTAGGCTATTATCTGATGATGGTCGTATAGGTCTACTCCAGAGATTTTAAGGCTGGATTCGCATAAAGAGAAGCTCATACATGTATTGTATATACAACATCCAGAGGTCTTTAGCTTGCATGGCTCCTAAACTATCGTGAATCGCATTCAAACTGACAGAGGTGATGAATAATAGTTATACAAGCTCAAATCACTGAAAACAAACATGTAGGATCGAGGTCACATATACAGTCGCTCTGTATGACATGGTACGTATACAAGGGAGCCTAAATGGCGTGGCACCCACTCAAAATGACAGCAGTGATGAAGGATTTCAGCCAATCAAGGCATTGAAAGATGTGCAGGATCAAGGCCGTATGCATTGCATGCGGTTGGTTGTCTTAGCACAGTCCAAGGGAGGGTTGATTAATATCCTGAGCTTCTTACACGGGTCGTACACGCGGACTCATTCAAAACTGAGGATGTGCTGAGGGATCAAAACCAAAGAAGACTATGAAAAACGTAAGCAAGGTCGAGGCCCGCCACAGGGGTCGCCATAAAAAAATGTGAGCCAATACATTTTAATTTCTGCGGTAAACTAGATAATGTATTAACGTCTGTTACTAAGTTATACTGCGCCTCGAGGTGTGAACAGTCAGCGGTCTTTTCGAGTTAAATGGGTTACAAGCTTGTCGTATTACAGCGCAGCGGGTAGCCTACACAAGTAGGCTATATGATCCTAAAAAGTTAACCCAAATAAAATAACCCTGTTGCACTTCATTCAATCATTCGTCCATTCATTCGTTCATTCTTTCGTTCATTCGTTCATTCATACATTCGTTCATTAGTTCATTTTGAGAATTTATATAGCGCCTCTTCAAGAAACCTACTCAGAGGCGCTCCCAACCCAGCCACAGCTCGAATCGCTTGTTACAAGCAAAAACCAGTCCATTATCTTCACGGACTATACCAGGGTTTCTTCAGCGTTAATTAACAACCAAACAGAGGTGCACCCAATTCGAAGTATTAGGTCAGACGGATCGAGAATAGTCCACAAACTATAGATTAGTTCTGTGGTCCGGCTGCTGAAGGGACGCTGACTATATATAATACAGCTCGGCTGAAAAACTACGAAAACTTTGATCACTGATGCTATAATTTATCTGTTTGGCGGTTATAAGCACACCTGTCAGACAGCAGCTGCAGGGAGCCTCAGTGGCTGGCTGCAGAGCACAGTGGTTGAATTTCAACCAACTCGAGTATATTAGTCGTTATAAATCATACGGATGGGCGAAACGATCGGCGCCGTAAAACCCCCATTACCCAAAACCTGTCGGAGAGAGATATTCGAACTCCTCTGCTCTCTGTCTGTCTCTGTCTGTCTGTCTGTCTGTCTCTCTCTGTCTCTATCTGTCTCTTTGTCTCTCTGTCTCTGTCTGTCTGTCTGTCTCTCTCTCTCTCTCTCTATCGGATCATCATCATCTCATCCCATCTCCTCCGTGTACGGTAACACCCACCTGTCCTTCCACGTTTACCGACATCTGGAAAATTGCCAGCTTTCCCGATCGCCGCCAGACTTGGATCCGCCTATCTAACCTAACGCAACACACGCACGCACCCTCTGGCACGTCCTGTCATCTTTTGAGCTGCTTTCCATCTCTTAGGAAAATATAAACATCATAAATACACACGCATATATAAATACATACATGCATATATATACATACATACAAGCATACATACGTACGAACGTACGTACCTACATGCAAACATACATACATACATGCAAACATACAAACATACAAACAAACGTACATACGTAGTACGTACATACATACATACGTACGCACGTACGTACATGCAAACATACAAACATACAAACAAACGTACATAACATACGTGCGTGCGTGCGTACGTGCGTGCGTGCGTGCGTACGTACGTATACGTACATACATACATACATACATACATATATACATACAATGTCATACATACAAGTGAGTCTTTTTTAGAACATAAGGCATTAAAAAGGACAAAAAGAATTAAAGGACGCTTTCTTCCCAGCCTGAATCTTTCCCGACCCAAATAAAATATAATAATATCAAAAGATATACAAGAAACAATGCGTCGGTAAAAGCACATCCTCAAAACTAAACAGACTGCAACTGTTCTAAATCTAACACAGATCGCAAAACCGAAAGTCATCATTCATGCCTCGTGTCTGCAGATCATGTGAAATTTATCTCAGCAGCACGCATCATGTGATGATTGTGTTAGTAGCATCCGCTAAATGGAGAAGAGCCTTCAATATAAATCATGTGAAGATGAAACACATGCAGTGCAAGGACAGCGTGACCTTCAAAGTCGTCTCGAAAACGAATACAAAACAAAATAATGGAAACTCTTCTCACAAAGAATTAAGGCGGGGCTGCGAATATATGTTGTCGTTTTACCTGTCGGCCTTACTGACTGTCTGTGTGTCTTCAACTGTCTCGGTCTCTGTGTCTGTCTATCTCTGATTCTGCCTATGTGTCTCTCTCTTCATATCTGTTTCGTTATGTCTGTTATGTCGGTCTCTGCATGTGTCTGTCTATCTCTGATTCTTTCTATGTGTGTGTCTCTCTGTGTCTCTTCATGTCTGCTTCTGTCTGTCTGTGTGTCTCTCTCTGTGTCTTTCCATCTCTGCTTCGTTATGTCTGTTATGTCGGTGTCTGCCTGTGTGTTTCCGTGTTTGTCTGTCTGTCTCTGTATGTCTCTGTCTGTATCTGTCTGTCTGTGTCTGTGTCTGCATTTGTGTGTCTCTCCAGTCTCCATCTCTGTATTTCTCTGTCTTTGTGCCTGTGTATGTTTGTGTATATCTGTGTTTGTGTGTGTTTGTCTGTCTCTATGTGTCTCTGAATGTCTCAGTCTGGCACTGTCTGTCTGTGTATGTATGAATGTATGCATGTCTGTCACTCAGTCTGTCTGTCTGTCTGCCTGCTTCTGTCTGTCTGTCTGTCTGTCTGTCTGTCTGTCTGTCTGTCTGTCTGTCTGTCTGTCTGTCTGTCTGTCTGTCTGTCTGTCTCTTCTCTCTATAGAAAACAACTAGTCTTACAACTACCCACAATATTATTATTCTCACGCAAACCGCCGGACAACAGCAACGAAAGGCCACACAAACTCCTGCAGCCAAATTCAGCGACTCGCTTCTTGCGGTTTTCATTCGGGCGCCGCATAGAAACGGCAGCATCGTCTGCTGATTAATGGCGGCTATGGAAGAAGACGCGCCGGCGAAAAAAACACGTCCGAAAATAGAAGTTATTCCACCGAAGTTGCTCATTACCGACAGCAGTTTCCAGTATATCATTGTTACACTTGAAAAAAAACTGTGAGTCCTCGCCTCGACCCACTGGGAACATCTGCTCCCGTGTTTCTTGATTCTCTGAGGAGTCTACCGTGTGTAGAGGAAAAGGGGGAAGACGGGCAAACGTGGTGTTGTTCGCTGGTTGGTCGTTGAAAGAAAAGCAGACGAAATGGGGGAAGAGGGGGCTCGTTGGGAATAAGACACGCGCTCCTCTTTTCACGCGTGCTCACATCAGAGTTGAATAAACAGCGGAAGCTATATTCTACCTTTGGCGTTGCCTATAGCTACGAAGATGTGGAAGGCAGGGTAAGCTAGAGGGGATATGTTGGGGGTGGGGGTGATGGTGGTGAAAGACTTAGAGTGGTGTGTATAGAAGTAGTATAGTCTAGTAGTCATACCTTTGCGGAGAGTCTGTGGGTTTTTACATTTGCTACTAATATTTGCGAGTGAACAGTTCGGTGTAACGAGTCTGTCTCTATTGCAGTATTCTTGCAGTTTTCAACATTCATTCACCATTTTCATTGATCTTTTCTCTTTCTCTCCTCCTGCACAACTTACTTATCAATGCCCCTCGTCCGATTCCTCATGAGTAATTCTCTTACTTTCACTCGTCTTCTCCTTTCCTCCTTCTCTTCCTTCTCCTCCTTCTCCTTCTCCTTCTCCTTCTCCTTCTCCTTCTTCTTCTCCTTCTCCTCCTCCTCCTCCTCCTCCTCCTGTACTTCCGCCGCCTCTTATATTCCACCTGCATTTTCTCCCATTCCTCAGGACTCACCCCATAATTATTATTCCTTCTCATTCTACGATTCCCCAAACAACTTTCTCCTCTGCCTCTCTTCACTCCTCCTTCTCCTTCTCCCCCTCCCCACACACCGTACCTTCCCACTCTTCCCAATCGCCCTCACCCGGGCAGGAAGTCTTAAAGATGTACAGATAGGGAGCCGTAGGTTATCGAGGCGCTTGATATGGGTAGATTTAGTGACGGGGGCCTGGAGGAGGAAAGACGCGAGACCAACACCATTGACCGCCACTCCAGGCCAGGCCAGGCCAGGCCAGGCCAGGGCAGGCCAGGCCAGGCCATGCCAGACCAGGCCAGCCGAGGCCAGGCTAGGCCAGGCCAGGCAGTAAACCGACGGGAGAAGCCATTCCAGGGCAATCATCCAAAGTCGGCATCCCATAATAGACAAGTCTCGTGCTCGCCAACTTGTGGGATAAGACATCCAGACAAGATCATCAATTTAGACAACCAAACGAAGTGAATGGAATATCGTAGACAGACAGACAGACAGACGGACAGACGGACGGCCGGACAGACAGACAGACAGACAGACAGACAGACAGACAGACAGACAGACAGACAGACAGACAGACAGACAGACAGATTGACGGCCGGCCGGACAGACAGACAGACGGACAGACAGACAGACAGAGAAACAGACAGACAGACGGATATACAGATCTGTGTGACAGATAGACAGCCAAACAGACAGACAAAAAAACAGACAGGCATACAGACACCGACAGAGACGTAAGGAAGGACGGAGAAAGATGCCCTTAGTGGTCTAACATACACAGCACGATGCAGGAGCTACAATAATTATCAGACCACGTATTTAGAGAAAGAGAGAAGAACCCTTATATGATCTCTCAATGATGTTCCTGAGAAACAAAAGCTGTTAGTAGCGCTCACAGTATCATAAAGTAGCTAAGTCGTTACTATTAAGTAACCGCTCAACCGTATGCGATCCTTTGCTTTATAATGTACTGTTTATTCTTATGATACGCTGTTTATTCTTTCTGTTATGTTAATCATTAATGTTAATGCTATTATTCTGTTTTGTTTTGTCTTGATCAATGTGCAACGGTTGTTGCCTTAATAAATGGTATTTGATTTGATTTGATTGATTTGATTTGATTGATTTGATTTGATTTGATTTGATTTGAATCTCGTATGCTATAAAGCCCATGCACACACGCACATACTCACATACCGACACACATCCGTACAAACACACAGACAAGTGCAAACGCACATCTCGGTTCATACAAATAGGCATTCATCAAACAATGCATACAACATACATGTATGTGTACAACATACATTTGTTCATGCATCTGCATACACAAATACTCACAAAGGCCACGCACAAACACACGCAAATACATACATACATACATGCATACATGTATGCTAAAACCATACATCGACCAATACAATAGTATTGCAAACAATTTGCAATGGATTATCTGATAATATTATATTCGTTTTACCGAGAAAATATAACCGTCCGACGTTAACCGTCCGACGTTAAAACAAGACGGTCAAGAAACGTCAATATTTTTTAGACAGGTAAAAAGTCTGTCCCGCCTGTCTGTCTGTCTGTCTGTCTGCCTGTCTGTCTGTCTCCCGTCTCCGACAGTTGTGCCAGAGATAAAGAAACATTGTCTGCATGCGACATTCAAGGCCGCCACCATATTCTTAGTTGGCAAAACTATAGCACAGTAGACCCTATGCGAAAAAGCAGCCAATAGTAAGCCAGAAGAAAAAAACAATAGGGAAGGAGAGACGACTTATTTTCGGACAATAGCCGAACAGATAAATTCTGCACGACTGGCCAGATTATATTATTATCAGATCACACCAACTCGATTATTACTGTCGCCAGAAATTGGAGCCTCGTGTAATTTCGTAACAATATCCTGAAACTCAATTATTAGAAGTCGCGGCGGCGGTTTCGCGCAAACCTCTAGGATTTATTGGTCGTGTTTTTTTTTTAAATCCGAATTTGAGATTAAAATAAGTGATAGGAACGACAAGAAATATTATGCCGTAATAAGGGTCGTTATTTACAGTAAAACATAATATGGTGCCATTGTAAAACATAATATGGTGCTATATGATGTCACATTGAGCTTTTAATAGTTCACGAAATGCTCCAGATAAAATCCCTCCATGCATAATAATATAGACAGACCTGCCAGTCAGGACATTTGGTATAATACAAAAGGTAACTTGGTAATGCCTTTCCTTTGCAGAGTTGAGAAGTTCAGACGTACACGGTGAAGCTGCTATAGGCAGCCATAAAGATCCATGAATACATTGAATAGGTCGGATATAATAGTAGAGGCAAGTTTTCAGCTTAGAGCGAAGACTGTGTCCGAATATGGGACAGTTCGAGAGGAAGAGAGTTCGCGCGAGAGATAGAAAGGGGAAGGGGAAGGTGAAGGGGAAAGGGGGAAAAGAAGGGGAAGAGAGAGAGAGAGAGACATAGACGGAGACAGAGAAACAGAAACAGACACAGAGACTGCAGAGACAAAGAGACAGAGAGACAACGAGAGACAGACAGACAGAGACAGAGAGACATAGAGAGAAAGCGCGATAGACAGAGACAGACAGACAGAGACAGAAAGACGGAGTCAGACAGACGGAGTCAGACAGACAAAGACATACAGACACAGACAGACATACATATAAAGTGAGACAGACAGAGAGACATACAGACATACACAGACAGACAGACAGACAGGCAGAGACAGACAGACAGACGAAAGCGGGTCCGCCTTCTGCGAATGAACTCCGCGGCCATGCAAAGACAAGATGTATAATATCAATACAGCTCATGACAACATCTACTTTCCTATAACAGATGTTGATCAAAGGGAGAGTCGGCCATCAACCAACGCAAGAGTTTAATATAAATGATAGAAGCATAGTTTATATAGCGCAAGTGTTTAGATTTAGAGTAAGGAATCGAGCTACTTTTGGGTGCTTTGAAATGCCAATCGTCCGAGACTCAGAGCTAGCTCTAGTGCTCAGATGTAAACAATAATAATATATATTAAAGAACATACAGACTATATAATTATATATATACATGTACATAAATTATATATACACAGATATATATATATAATAATTATATGTAATATATATAAAGCACATGCAACATACATACGGCATTTTGAATGATTTTGCTGGAAAATATTGCAGCACATGTATGTATAGTTATTATTATTATGAACAAATTTACATATATACAAATACATACATGTAATGCATGAGCTACTGTGCGTCTTTGCATGTGTGTATAACAAACACTTAGTATGCATCATGTACAATGTATATGTACACAATTATATATGTAATGTTTACATATTATGTATAAAGTGTGTATAATATATAGGCATTAGGCCTACACACGCATGAATATCCTTTCACCAGACGTCGCTAAGAACTGTCACTGACAGCTGTGTGTTAATTATTGTCGATATTATATAATGATAATTAGATATTCATATATATATATATATATATATATAATGATAATTATAGTTATTATATATATATATATATATATATATATATATATATATATATATATATATATATATATATCACAGAAACTGTCTTCCAATTACACGTGTCTGTTTGCAGCGGCAAATTCACGATTAACTGAACTTAAGTCATTAATGTCTATTCATTAATGTCTACATCCTGTCAAGTAACAAGAAAACTGGAGTGATTAATGACGACCTATATATCATTCTACTGATGTATGTTCTAGTTGAAATTGGTATATGCAGGTTACGGTAATACCGTACATGTATAAAACAGTTGAAATACTTCAAAAGTATCACAGAGTGGCAGTTGATAACCTAAAACCAACTTGGAAATGATTGCAAGTGACAGTTAATAGCCTCGAAAAATATAGACATGCATCTGTGACGTTTAGTAATATCTTTAAAATAACACAGAAATTGTTAGGTGTATACATGATGATAGCCAACACGTGACAGCAGATGTCTAATTTAACCTATAGGGGAGACCGGGGCTGGTTGCAACAGGTGTTGGTTGCAACACCATCGATATTTCGGCGCTAATATAGGCCTATAGCTCGCGTGCACTAAGACGTTGACACAATGAATACAAACGTTCATTATATACAATCATACACACATACATAATACATATATGCACATATACATATGTACATATTTACACACATAAATACAAGAAGAAGACGACGACATACAAACATACCTAAACAGTGTAACACATACATGCACACACACGCACACACATACACACATACATATTATATTGTATTTAAAAAAAACCTAAAGTGCCTCTACTAGGGTGAACCGTTCAGAGGTGCAAACATACATGCATACACACATACATGCATACACACATACACACACTTACATAACATACTTACATAATTATACACACACATACATACATACATACATACATACATACATACACACACATGCACACACATACAAACATACATACATACATAAATACAAACATACACATACTTTCATACACACATTGCCTTCACAAATACTTACACACAAACACATGCATACATACATAATAATGAGTATAAAATTTTACTGAGTGTATAAGCATGATATAGGAATAAATTGCAAAAAATTCATCAGAAGCATACACACATACGTACACGCATGCACACATAATATGTACACAAAAACACATACACACATGCACAATAACAAGGACAAAATACATTTTAATTTTACTGAATGTATATAAGCCTGATTTAGGACATGTAGGAATAATTCATTAGAAGAAGCTGTCTCATTCACAAGACAGTTTCAATAGCCATTCATTCACGACCAGAGCGCATGCGCAAGAGCATGAGGCGATATATCGTTAAACAACACAACTTTGATCTGCAGTGGGCGTTTGATAACATCAAGCAAAGACACGAACGTCCAATAATTCTAAGCATATCATGGGACATATTTATATTATATATATATATATACATACCAAATATATATATATATATAATAGGCCTTATATAATGGGATATAGGTCCTACGACTGTTATTATCGTGTGGGCGTCACGTCGCTAATTATTATTCATGACGCTAAAGTCGTCTCTGACCTAGACTATGATAATAATATACGGTGTCCTATTATTATTATCGTCTGTAGTGAAATCGTTATCTCGAAATAAGTCCATCTGTGTATGTGTATGTATGCCGCAATGATCCTCTTCAGACGAATATGTTTTTTTTTTATATAATTCTCATCTCTTCTATTCTTATCTCCTCGGTGAGCAATTGATACATAAATTTATTTACAGTCCGATAGACACGATAATTATACGCGTGCAGGTACAGCTGTACTTGATTCGACTGTAGACCTGTGTGTGTGTGTGTGTGTGTGTGTGTGTGTGTGTGTGTGTGTGTGTGTGTGTGTGTGTGTGTGTGACAAATACTCAAAGAAACACTGCATTGTTTTATATAGCTCAATGAGAAAAACGATTCTTTGTTAGAGTACATGCGATACTTTTATAGGCGTGCGAGGCGGGTCCATAAGGGGGGGGGGGAATATCCCCCTCAAAATTTCGGGCAAGTCTGGGTTTTTTCGGGCAAGCAGACCCGGGAAATAGGGAGAAAATAGTATTTTTCACGACATTTCAACCCGATGACTAAAGAAGGTCGTCAACTTTTTTGTCTGGAAAAAAATAGTATTTCCCACCACGAGATTTATTTTTCGGGCAGAAGTAAAATCTTTGCGATGGTGCTGATGCTGATGATGATGATGGCGATGCTGCTGCTACTGCTGCTGACGATGATGAATCTGCGATTTAAATAAATGCTCAACATCCTTTTCCCCTCGGGCGTAAAAAAAACAATCGGAAAATATTTTCGTCGTGCAGCAAGCACAATATTATTGTAGTGAACTGTTCCTTCTACAAGACCGCGTTTGTCAGTGGCTTATATACAGTCGATCAGAGCACGCATTGCTGACTATGTGGACGATTGTAATTGTAATTGTAATTGAACATTTATATAGCGCCGCTCACAGATTCAGTAGCGCTCCCGACCCTAGTTAGCACTTCCCCTAACAAATAGTATAGTCTTCAGGCGTTTAGTATAGTCTTCAGGCGTCTTCAGACGATGACGAAGAGTTACTTTATACCCAGTTACCCCATGCACTCGGAAGGCCCTTACCAACTGTTCAGAGGGCTAGTAGCCCTCCCCATCACTTGCTTGCTCAATCTCACCTGAACCCTGATCACCCACCCACGTGTACCCTAAAGATACACGTCATTTGGGTCGAAACAACTCGTTTGTCTTCATAAACAAGTCTCATGGCTAGTCCTTATATTGGACCATAGACATCTAGATTACTTTAGCATCTTAATTGGACACATGTAGTATTATGCTTAGTCATTGGGACACAGTGTCCGAGTAAAGTTGTGTGTTATAAGGACTAGAATTATAGTGGACTTCGATCAGAGAGACAGATATATCTCCGATTCCTAACACCAAGAGTGTACAATGTGTACACTGTGTACAGTGTGTACAGTGTGTACAGTGTGTACAGTGTGTACACTGTGTACAGTCTGTACCCACAATGACTCATACAGTCACACAAACCAACTTATGAAGCGTCTCTCTGAGAGGCTATTAAAAACGAGCCACCCTGGAGTGACACAACAGCCATTTCTTTCCTAAAATGGAGCTCATAAAACTCATAAGACAAATCCCTAAAACGATGAATGCTGAGAGAGAGAGCAGCTGCAAGGAGATGAATTTTTATTGGTTGAAACCACACCTCACTTTTTAATGACCGCACTCGCAGATACTAGACTCAACAAATACGACTTCATGAAAACGCAAAGTTTACTTTCACAGCAGTAAAAGCCCACTTTGAAACTGCAGTACAGAAAATATTGCGTACTGGTGAGCACAAAGGGTTAAGAAAGAAATGAAATTTAAGAAGCTTCCAATGCATTTTCAGCTGTTCTAAGAGGTATAGGCTATTATATGCTAGTACAGTCAGCGGTTTCCAATAAACCTATTGCTAGTAAAAATACAAGTTTAATTGCTGCGCGCAAGTTTCATAGCTGAGCATTAACTGCATTGGTTCCCAATCCTTGTTAGTGCACACGGATCGTTAAAATCTGAAGAGGTTCGTCGAAATGGTTCAAGGGAACAATTTTTATTGTCCAGACACTCCAGACACATGCACTAATTCACATACACCTACATGTCCAATGTTCTCCAATGCTAATAAACCCGATTTTTAAATTTTGTATCGGAGTAACTTTATACTCATATTGACCAGATATACAGACAATAGTGGCGTAGCCACGGGTGGGTTTGAGGAATAAAACCCCCTTATTGGCTTAGGAAAAAACGGTTTTTAAAGGTATTTCATCAATCAATCAATCAATCATTTTATTTTGTGACCAAACAATCATTTTTTACAATTATGCAGTTACAAATCACATATTTGTCCAGTTATATAAGACAAAAAAACAAGCACCCGGCCATAAAATTTCCCATCAGAAATTCCTGGCTACGCCACTGACAGGCACTCACAGGCACTCACATACGTCAAGTTTCCTATGGCAAATAATTTTTTCTAGAGAATATAGGTTTGAGAAACGGTTCTACATTTTAAATTCAAAGTATTCAACTATTCACACACCGCAATTTCACACATAGCCTACATCAAGTTTTAGACAGTGATAGATTTTCGATTTCGTTTTTCAGACAGTTCTCCTTTCGCGGAGCAAAGGTCTATTATACATGTAGAATAGTATTACAATGTTATTAGTACTGATTACCGCAGTTACTAAGTCAACATTTAATACTGCAAATTTTCGATTTTGTATAAGTGAAAACTGTTCTACTTTCCCAAGATATATACCCCGATGTTATTACCTCGGTAACCGAATATCAGGTTATTACAGCAATAACGATGTTTGCGTGTAGTAATTTTGTACGTTTACGACAGATTGGAAAAGAATGCAAGTACGCAAGAATAGCATGAAAAATCCGGCTACAAATGTAACTATGGGGGAGGGGGTCTGCGGGAACGAGAAGGTGATATATTGCATGTCCGAACGAGCTGGTCGTAAAAGCTGTTCGTCTGTCTAAGGTAGAATTCCATCCAGTTATGCCAATTAATAAATGCCGAGAGAGAGACAGACAGACAGATAGACAAACACACAAACAGGCAGCCAGAGACGGATTGAGGTAGAACATACAGCGAGATACAGCGAGAGATAGAGAGAGATAGAGACAGACAGACAGAGACAGAGGGATTTTTGCCTCGTCATACCTGCAGGCAAAGATGCTAAAAAATTGCTACAAATGTATTGGGTAATACGCACGCATAGACCTAGGGACACGCAGTCGTAAATATTGCATACAGACACACAGATGCAAGCATGGTCCCGTGCACAAGTAAAGTGCATGCAAACATAGCAAAAGACAGAGTGCAAGCATAGAAACATCTAAACCCATCTACGCAGAGTATAGCAGAAATGCACACACACACAACAAACAGAGACATGCCCACACAAACACACAAAGATACACAACAACACATTCACATACATGCATGCATACGTACATATCGAGTTTCGAAAGAGATACATAGTTAGGCAGTGCGAGCAGGGTTAGTAATCAGACACTTCGGGTTAGTAATCAGACACTTCCCAATTCATAGCATGTCTTTCGACCTCAGCAAACTCAAACCTCCATCCCTTGGGTGGAAGGGCCGGGGGAATAAGTACCAGCTCCAGTTTGGTGGCTACAAAGTACAATTCGTGTGGGATTACTTGTGTGGGGGGAATGGGGGTGGGTAGGGCATATGTGTGCCTCTGCAGCTTCAAAATGGGAGGAGGGGTAGGGCATATGTGTGCCTCTGCAGCTTCAAAATGGGGGAGGGGTAGGGCATATGTGTGCCTCTGCAGCTTCAAAATACTCTGACTTTCTGCTGCCACGCGGAGGTTACGTGCGATGAGTTTATCATGACCATCTAATTCATTATTGTCTGGATGTCTTTCCCTTCTTATCTCTAACCCTGATTTTATCATGTCTCTGAATGGGTGTTTGTCTTTGTCAAGGCGCCCTTGTAGCAGCATAGCTGTGTTATGGCGCCATAGAAATTGTCCTCATTACATTACATTACATTACCATGTGGAGCATGGTCATTTGGTGATATCATCGTAAACAATATTTCGTTTGTTTTCGATCTTCATCATCATTATTTTATTTATTTATTTCTTTATTTTCTATCTCGCATTTGCTAAAATAGCGCCCATTCAAGCTGACTACTCAGAGGCGCTCCCGACTACAACACGGACACTGCATCGGAGTTTCACGCCGAAGTGCACGAACAATTAATTTTTGCGAGCGAGCGAATTGTTCAGGGTCCCTACGCAGTGGCTTGAGGTGGATTCGAACCTGGAACCCTCCGCATCCAAGCACCGAACCCACCACCACGCCACTGTGACCCACAAACAGTCATTGGTGTGGTTATTGTAAGAAATGTAAGGCACTAAACAAATGTCCTTATAGATAAATAGATCCCTTGGAGACGAAAATAAAATATGGTTTTGAACCCAAAACAGACTAATGCTACTTGGCCGGTGTCACGAAATAGAGTATCCCCCATATTAATAGTATCCCCCAAAATGAGGAAAAGTCAAAAATAACACTTCCGCGTGAATTTATTTTTGCAAATTAATTTTCATCTGCTTTGTTTTGAACAATGACACTAGCAGGTATGTTTATTCCTACTAGATAATTTGTTTTGCTTTGGTTTTATAGCACTTAAAACATTTAAAACACTTAAAAACACTCGGAGACACTAAATAATTTCGAGTTGCCTTTCTCTGAGCATTGCTTAGGTCACTTAAAACAATTAGAGTTACTTTAAATTTTGATTAAAGTATAATTTTTTTAATTATACGCATTTTTCAAAAAATGGGATAGAATGGTTTATCCCCCCGGATAGTCTAGACCGGTTAATTCCATCCGGGGGGATAGATTAATTCATCCCCCCGGATAGCTTTCAGGGGGGATAATCCTTTTCATGACACCGGCATATCTACTGATATGCAGCTGATACACAAGCTAACCAGTATACAAATAGCCTACTTATGGCAAACCGCCGGCATATTATAGTTTTTTGGCATAAGCGGTGTATTATTATACGGCTAATATCACTGCATATAATCAGACACACAGTGTAACCGAAATACCATTCTAAATGTGCATCAGTAGGTGAGAGGAATGTCTGTAATTCCAAGCGCTCCGCATTCCCTTCCTTCAAACTGCTTTCCCAAACCACGCCTGCCAATTTCAGTCTAGATTAACTACATTATACACCCCCCCACCTCCACCCACTCCAACCCTTTAGTCAACTCCCCGTCCCTGGGAGTTTATGCAGCTCTATTTGTCAGGCTGCCGATCACCTTTACAAAGTCAAGGACAGAACATCCTACTCCTCAGTTATGTGAATCTATTGTTCAATATAATATTTATTACATAAGGACGCATTAAGGGTGACACGAGTTTAACTTTCCGTTTAGTAAATAACGTAATATACCATCCTTATTATTAACACTAATTTATTTCTTCATATTGGAGTAGCAACTCGAGATTTTAATGTTTGCCATAATAGTTAATGCAACTTAGAAGTAACTATAGTTTGCTGCAGAAAAAATGCTACATAAATTGTCATAATTACAACCACAATTAGTCTACAAATTACCATTGTAATAATAATATTTCTAATTATTTCTAATACTAATTGTAGTAATAACAATACTAACATTAATATTAATCATGCATTATGGTAATAATTGCAAAAGGAATAACAAAAACCATGATAATAATAGTTGTAAAAATAAAAAAGTTATTGCAATAACAACAACGAGGAAAAACAACCACAGCAACACCAATACACACAATGACAACAATAATAGTAGCATACGATGGGGGTAGTACATACAACAATAGCAACAATAACACAATAACAACAATACTAGTAGCATACGATGGGGGTAGTACATACAACAATAGCAACAATAACACAATAACAACAATACTAGTAGCATACGATGGGGGTAGTACATACAACAATAGCAACAATACACACAATGACAACAATAATAGTAGCATACGATGGGGGTAGTACATACAACAATAGCAACAATAACACAATAACAACAATACTAGTAGCATACGATGGGGGTAGTACATACAACAATAGCAACAATACACACAATGACAACAATAATAGTAGCATACGATGGGGGTAGTACATACAACAATAGCAACAATAACACAATAACAACAATACTAGTAGCATACGATGGGGGCAGTACATACATCAATAGCAACAATAACACAATAACAACAATTATAGTAGTAGTATACGATGGGGAGGGGTAGTACATACATCAATAGCAACAATAAAACAATAACAATGACAACAATAATAGTAGCTTATGATGGGGTAGTACATACAACAATAGTATCAATGACACAATAACACAATAACAACAATAATAGTAGCATACAATGGGGGTAGTACATACAACAATAGCAACAATAACACAAAAACAACAATAATTATAAATATAATTATAGTAGGCCCTACCATACGATGGTGGGGTAGTAGATACATTGTTATACAACAATAACACAATAACACAATAACAACAATAATAGTAGCATACGATGAAGGGGTAGTACATACAACAATAGCATCAATAGCATCAATAACACAATACCAACAACAACAATAGTAGTATACGATGAGTGCATGGGGTGGGTACACATACCTTGATAGAATCAAAGCAGCATATAACTTTTCCGTTCTGTACTTCAACATTGGACGTCGGATGCGCAAAGCGACATTCGTCTTCCGACCGACTGCACTTGTTGCGGGTGTACTCCCGGCAGACATCGAGCATCAGCCACCGCGAGTCCTTCGGTCCGTGATGGTTGAAAACGACCGGATTCATAACGGCTACTTGCGGAAGCAGTGCCATTCCGGAGGATCCTCTCCTAATCCCGGAGCAGTTGGACTGCAAGAACAACACCAGATGATGATGGTATACTGAGGTGAAGGCGACGGTGGATAGTAGCGTCCTGGAACTAATATAGTCGTTGTGGAACAACGGCGTGTTCCAGTTCCACCTGCTGACTGGAACAACTGTCTGGTGGATCAGGCGGAACTGTTCCTATTCGTTGTTGTTGTGGCTGCTGAGAGGCAGCGCGGAACCATCTGGAAAAGAAATGGAAAGTAATGTTGATGGGTTGGTTAAAAAAAGGTTGAGGCGGCTTCGGCAATAAATAGTTTCCAGTATATGTGTGCTGTGTACTGTATAGCCATATTGCAGTCTTTCAATCAGACGAAATGCGGCGAAAAACAGGGAAACTATAGAAAGCAACATAACTCCGTCTCATATGCTAACATTGCAATACTTAGCACTAAATATTGATACTCATAGATGTATAGAGATATATAATTTATACATATATATATATATATATATATATAATATTATATATATATATTGTGTACATAGCCTATGTATGTATAACTAAATGTTTTACTTATTTGTATAGTACATTTATTACGTGTGTTTGTATGTGAGTGTGTACCGGTGTGCGCGTGTGCATGTGGGTTGGTGAGTGTGCGTGCCTGTATGGGTGAGTGTGAGTATGTATGAGTGTGCGTGTGTGGGTCTGTGTGTATGTGTGTGTGCGTGTTTACGTGCACATAAACATGTATTTGAATATGTGTACAACACTGTACGTGTGTGTGCACGACCGCATGATTATCATGTGTCTGTATACGTACTTAAAAATATCTCACATAGAATATATATTAAACTATAGAGTATAGAATACATATACATGTACAAATGTATGCATAATTATGTATATATGCATAACATATGCGATCAGACTATATATAATATGTACATAAATTATGTCTGAACAGAGTATAGGAAATAGAGGAAAGGAAGTCAAACAGAAAAATGTTTAGGAGAGAAATCCACGAAAGATTCACCAACTCATCAGGACCTGCCACCACCGTGTGTTTCAGAACGCTTTCCGTCTCTGTCTGTCTCTGTCTGTCTGTCCGTTCGTCTGTCTGTCTCTGTCTGTCCGTCCGTCCGTCTGTCTGTCTTCTGTCAATCTGTCTGCCTATATGTCTGATTTTCTGCCTGGGTACAAGCACAATAAATGCATCATCTGCCTGCCTGCCACTACCGTATGTCTCCGGCCTCAGCTTGCAGCTCTCCCCACATTCTATCTATCTCTTTCCTCTCCTTCTCAGTCTCATCTACTGTCTGTCGTTTCCCGTTTGAGTCTGTCTGTCTCTGTCTGTCTGTCTGTGTTTATGTCTCTGCCTATATGTCTGTCTACGTGTCTCTTGCTCTGCCTGTCTGTCTGTCTGTCTGTCTCTCTCTCTCTCTTTCTCTCTCTTTCCGCCTTAAGCATTCCATGATTAGGACGCCTAAATAAATCCCGAGAGAATCCTCCTCCTCCTCCTCTTCCTTCTCTTCCTCTTCTCATTCCAGCTCCTCATTCTCTCTCTCTCGTTCCCCTTCTTGTCCATTCCTCCTCTTCCTCATCCACCCCTTTATCTTTCAGTCTTCCCCATCCTCTTCCCCTGATTCCTACTCCTACTCCCCTTCCTCTCATGCCTTCCTTCCATTTCTCATTCTTTTCCTCTCATTCCTCCTCCTCATCCTTCTTCGCCTCCTCTCATGATTTCTCCTCTCATTCCTCCTCTTTCTCTCATCCCTCCTCCTCCTAATCCTCCTCCTCCTCCTCCGCCCCCTCATCCTCTTATTCCTCCTCCTAATTTTCTTCTTATTCATCCCTCCCGTCCGTTCCTCTTCTCTTATTCCTCCTTCTCCACCACCTCCTTCTCTCATTCCTCCTCCTCCTTTTCTCCCCATTTCTTCTCTCATTCCTACTCCGCTTTTCCTCCTCCTCTCCTCCACCTACTCCTCATCCTTCTACACTTCTTCGTCAGTCTTCTGCATCTGGTCCATCATTGAACGAAATCTACTGATCTTAGATAACCCCATGCAGTCAAAATACACACACACACACACACACACACACACACACACACACACACACACACACACGCACGCACACACGCACACACACGTACCAGAAAAGCCAACGATCCAGAAAATGTGCTTGCAAAACAACAATGCAATTCGAACATATTCTCCTCTAACCTATACTCCACACAAACCTATTTCATTCTGACCTATTATACTTTGTAGTCCAACCTACTCTGCTACATGCAGCCACTCTATTTGAACCTACTCTCTTCCAACCTATCCTGTATTCTAACCTACTCTATTCTATCCTATACTCTATTATAGCCTAATCTACTCTTTCCTACACTCTATTCTAACTTATACCATTATGACCTATGCTCATTTCTATCCCATACTCTAGTCTGTTCAAACCTAAGCCTACTCAAGTTTACACTCTATTCCACATACTACTATTACAACCCACCCTGCTCTAAGCAATCTCAATCCATCCGTCCATCCATCCACCTGACTTATATAAACATTAAGAATGGACAAGAAACAACATCAACAGCCGAATATATCCATACAGTCAATCTAACACTATGGGCTAATCACTCAGCACTGCACAATGCACAATGCAGAAGATTCAATGTATACCCAATGCTTCAATATCAATTACATGCTGCAGAGCAAAGTACATAACATGTCACAGGCGCACATAATTATCTATGCCAAAATACATATATACACAGACATATGTACATATATTTTATGTACATATATTTTATGTACATATATATATATATTATGTGTATATATATATATATATATATTATGTGTGTAGACATATGCATAGTTTTTGTATTATTGTACGCCTCTCTATATATGTATATACATGACATTGTATTGTATATTTGTACATGCATATGTATACATATATATATGCATTGTATATTTATACATGCATATGTGTACATATACATGTATTGTATATTCATACATATATATGTATTGTATATATACATAATTATATATGAAAGAAGACTCTTTCTCATTCACTGCATGCATTGTGACTTAACTGCCAATGCTGTTTACATAATGCATATTATAATAAATACACAATGGTTTCCAAAAATAGCCAGTGCTGACGCGCAGGTATAATTGAGTATAAAAATATGAATATATATGTATATATATATACAGACAAAGGTATAATTGCCTATAATTATATACATAAATATCTGATTATCATATAATAGGCTCTTTGAAAGAACATCTGACAGGCATAAATGATATATGCTAAGCAGTGTGTGCGCGGGTCGTGCGTAGGTGTGTGTGTGTGAGTGTAGCTGTGTGTATGTGTGCGTGAGTGTGCACGCGAGTGTATGTGTGTTCATAATGTACATGTCATCAGTGCATGGGTACATACAAATACACGTGGTTGCGCAACAGTGTACATTTTGTGTAAGCTACATGTGCATGTGTGCATGTCCGTATGCATGCATGTAGGCAAAATGAGCAGTATATGCATGGGGAGGTTACAGTGAACTATATTTTTCTACAAAGAAAACCAAAACAATAACATTGCACCCATTTGCCAATGCGGATAAAACGATTTGGACAAAGAGCAGACAGCAATACGAGAAAAGAATGCTTTGAAAAACTTCAACCGTAGAATTTTTCCAACGGAAAAATTGCAGGAATTTCAAGACCGAAAAAACCCTCCAAGCATTGATGTCAAATGCTTCCGAAAAAACCCTCCAAGCATTGATGTCAAATGCTTAAGCATAAAAAACTAAGCAACATGGGACAGGGTTGTTCACCAGGGATTCTCAGTAGATGGTGTGACTTTTGTGGAGAGAAAGTCCGAAATAATTTGAGACAGTTTAACAATGAATACTGAAGTTTTCGCTATATTTATTCTATTAGGCAGGACTCATTTAGGAATTATTATATTATAATATGAAATAATAATAATATAAATAAATAATAATAAATAATATAAATAATAACAGTTATTCTACAGTGCAGGACACATTTCGGAATTATTATATTATAATATAAATAATATAATATAAATAAATAATAATAAATAATATAAATAATAACAGTTATTCTACAGGGCAGGGCACATTTCGGAATTATTATATTATAATATAAATAATATAATATACATAATATAAATAAATAACAATAAATAATATAAATAATAACAGTTATTCTCTACACGGCAGGACACATTTCGGAATAAGCAATAGAAGCAACTCAATGAACAAGACCGGGACACCAAGACACCATTGTCTCGAGACCATACACTCTGAAAATAACAGACAGTGATAATACTACAGTGTATACTGTAGTAAAGTATATATAGCGGCAGACCTGAACATTAAACGGGTGTCCATTTCCAATGAAGGATCATAACGGAAGCAGCCTGTTAGGCTTGCCAGCTCTAGAGAAAGATAGTAACTATAATAGTCGATAGTGTTGACTGTCTGAGTATTTTATGCACTGAATCATATTACACCAGCGACCGCATTGTATTGCATTGTATTGAAATGTATTATTTTTTTTACTGTATTGCAGTGTATTGAAGCGTATTGTTCTTTACTGTGCTATTGTACTGTATAGCGCTGTACTATATTGCACTGTAAAGTAATGTACTGTACTGTATTATTGCAATGCATACTGTATAGTATTGTATTGCACTGCACACAGTGCTGTATCATACTGTATAGTATATTATTGTATTGTATTGCACTGCATTTTACTGTACCGCATTGTACTGTATGTATTTTACTGTACCGCATTGTACTGTATGTATTTTACTGTACCGCATTGTACTGTATGTATTTTACTGTACCGCATTGTACTGTATGTATTTACTGTACCGCACTGTACTGTGTGTATTTTACTGTACCACACTGTACTGTATGTATTTTACTGTACCGTATTGTATTGCATTGTATTAATACAGAAACACAAACCAGTATAAGCAGTACTGCAACTCCAAACGATTAAAACGAAATTCAGAACTATGCTCAGCAGTTTCGAAGCTAAGTATATAATAGGATGAGGAGGCTGAGGCAGATGATGCTAATGACTGTGATGCGGCACACAATGAGAAGCAGATTCCGCCTTTGTCTTCGTCAGAGGCATCAGGCTCATTACGTTGACCCTACCTACTCAGAGTCATATGATAGGAGTAAGGGGGCCGCGCGTGCTTGCCAGCCACCACCCCCCCCCCATCGTCTCCGACTACCCACGCATTAATTTTACCCACCAGCAAAACAGCTACACCCTAAAGGTCGCTGCCCCGCCAGGGTGAGGTCACTGACCCTACACGTAATTAGCTCGCCTACGCTGCTGGTCCTCTGGGTGAAGTGTACCAGAGGGGGGGGTGGAGTAAGGGAGGGAGGGTGGGCTAGAACTTGGACACCTGTTGTAGGACGTCCCAGCTATATATACAACAGAGGTGTCAGACTTTGTTATGAAGATCCTGCGTGGTCGAGTGGGTTGTAGCCCGCTCGCCGCGCCGGCGGCCCGGGTTCAATTCCCGGGCGGGGATCTTTACAGCGGGTGGCTCGGTCGCAATATAAACGTGGAGTGTGAGGTTGTTCTCTGCCTCCGACACTAATCATCTTCGATATGAAACAGTGTCGTTAAGCCCTGAACATTTCAGACTTTGTTATGATATGCAGACCAGCGGCATTACTTTCCATCAAGTAGCGAGCTAGGGTGTGGACTGTGGAAGGTGCCTGAGTAAGAGAGATGGGGCGGGGGCGGGGTAGGGGACTAGGAGTCCGAGAGGGTCTTGGTAACTCGCACCCCAAAAACAAATTTGAAAATTGCGATGTCCGATGTGCAACTCTGCATGCATAGGAAATATTTTCTTATTTCCTCGGGGCTGTCACGCTGAGAGCGCCTCTGAATTCTAGCCAATACTGTAAGAGGCGCTTTATAAATGCTCATAATTATACAATACAGTGCAATGCAATGCATACAATATGCAATGCAATACAATGCAATGCAATACAGTGCAATACAATGCAATACAATACAATAGTAAGGTATGTAACGTCTAATCTTCAACGATGCATGTTCAGCATAAGACTAGTCTTAATTTGGATGCTCGTCATCAAAATCCTAAGCCTATCTATATAAAGCCGTAATACGAAATATTATGCTTGCGTAGTATCATCTCCAACCCACCCCTCTGCTGTGAATACGACAGGCGGTTGACCGGCTACCCAGCCCAAAGCTCCCCTATAGTATCATTCAGAGATCCCTCCCGAACCCAACAGTGCCCAGCATGGTATCGAGTGAGGAAAAAAATGCTACACAGCCTTAGACTAAGATGGAATTTCACTGCTCCCTGCATGAGAAAATGGTTCGCTGTAGTTAAGAAGATACACCCCTCTCTCTTCATCTTCCTTCTCCTCCTCCTTCCTCCTCCTCATATTCCTTCTCCTCTTTCTTCTTCTCATCTTCCTTCTCCTCATTTTCCTCCTTCTTCTCCTCCTCACCTTCCTTCTTCTCCTCCTCCTCCTCCTCCTCCTCCTCACCTTCCTCCTCCTCCTCACCTTCCTCCTTCTCCTCCTCCTCACCTTCCTCCTTTTCCTCCTCCTCACCTTCCTCCTTCTCCTCCTCCTCACCTTCCTCCTTCTCCTCCTCCTCACCTTCCTCCTTCTCCTCCTCCTCATCTTCCTCCTCATCTTCCTCCTCATTCTCCTCTTCATCTTCCTCCTCCTTCTCCTCCTCATCTTCCTCTTTCTCCTCCTCCTCATCTTCCTCCTCCTTCTCTTTCTCCTCCTCATCTTCCTCTTTCTCCTCCTCCTCATCTTCCTCCTCCTTCTCTTTCTCCTCCTCATCTTCCTCTTTCTCCTCCTCCTCATCTTCCTCCTTCCACCTCTTTCTCCACCTACTCCACTCATTATCTCATCATCTTCCTTTTCCAACGTCTATTTCCTCAATTATCCTTCTCCTCCTCTTTCTCCTCATTCAACCTTCGCTAACGCTTCTTCATTCTATAGTCTTGCCTTCTCTTCTTCTTCTCTTCCGTCCTCTCGATTTATCTTTCTCTCGTTACATTCCTTCATATCTTTATCATCATCCCCTCTCCTCCCCATCCACAGTGTATCTTAATTCTGCCCATCTTCCTTTTCTTCATTCTTCTCCTTCTCCTTCTACTCTTTCTTCTCCGCCTTTTCTCTCCTCCCCATCCTCAGTGTATCTGTATTCTGCCCATCTTCCTTTTCTTCATTCTTCTCCTTCTCCTTCTACTCTTTCTTCTCCGCCTTTTCTCTCCTCCCCATCCTCAGTGTAACTTAATTCTGCCCATCTTCCTTTTCTTCATTCTTCTCCTTCTCCTTCTACTCTTTCTTCTCCGCCTTTTCTCTCCTCCCCATCCTCAGTGTATATTCATTCTGCCCTCCTCTTCCTCCCTCTCCTCCTCCCCTTCCTCCTCCTTGTGTTCGTCCTTCTCCTCATCCTTTTCTTCTTCTCCTACTCCTTCTCCTCCTCCTCCTCCCCCTCCCCGTCTGTCTCCAATGGCGCTTAAATACCTAACACGGCTATCTCTTACTTTAAAAAACGTCACCGTTTCGCATTTATCACAGCAGACGACAAAAAACTCCGCCAACACGTTTCATTTTTACAGGCAACGTCATCGGCTGAAACTACTAAGTCTTCTCACTCACGCCCTTCATACTTATAGTCCCGGTTCTGATTTGAATTATAATGCGCTATAATATGCGTGTATACATTTTGTCGTCTCTCGCCAAAAGCAGGACCTGCCCCGTATCACCTAACGCCGACAGGAATGTCAAACAGCACTATTATACGTTCGACATAATAATAATATTCTCGACACTTGGGGCAACAGTTAGAGCGCCAAGTCCTTCCCCCAACCCTACACCCCACCGGCGCTGGAATGCCACATCTACGCCATTAACCCCCCCCCCCCCACACACACCCATAAGGTACCCCCCTCTGTCATCGCACCATCTAAGGCGGGGACAGAAATCTCGGCAGCAGTTCTGTTTATAAAGTACACAAAGTTGAGTAGATTATTATACCCATAAAACATTTTGGATGCATAATAATTATTCGTTCTTTTTACGCACTCGTGAGGCATGTAATTATGTGGCCTAATAGTATAATTATGATATTATTATACCGGTGCGTATAGATATTATAATGATATATGCATAAAAATGAATGGTCCCCTGTATCTTGATTCTGCCGCTGACGTCATACGTCTGTGAAATAACGTTTGACGTGACGCACTTCTCGTGAGGAAGTTGGCCAACTTTTAACTTTAGGCTTTTAAATGGCTTGCACCACATGCAGGGTGCATGAGCTGCATATGATTATTACACCGATTAAAGAGTGTTATTACCATACAGATATATTATATTAAATTATTAATCGCTGGAACTAACACACATACACGCACACGCACGCACGCCAAACACGCACGCCTAACACACGCACACACACACCTCTAAAACTTGCATACGAACACACGCATACAAACACACACATACAAACACACCTTTATACGTACTTCTACACCCCCACTCCTCTGTATCTAATCCACATATGCACACACATACAATTGCACACACTCACACACTGACTCCCACACACCCACACTCTCAGCTTTGAATCAAATGGATAGGGAGAAACTTACGTATGCATATTTTATATGCATTTATATTATCTAATTATATTTATAATATAATTATATGTATATATATATATATCTCCAACATCATCACTTAGCCTACTATATATATATATATAATTATTATATTTATATATATATATATATTATAATACGTAGAAGTAGATAATAAAAATGAGGATATTACATTAGTTGAACCAACCCAACGTCGATCAATGTGACGTATACGTCACTAATGACCGACAGCAATTGAGATTATTTATCATCCGAATATCAAATGACTGACATCAGAAACTGATGATGACGACGACAACGATGATGATTGTGGCAATAAATATGTGCCATCATCACCACCGCCACCGTCACCCTCATCATCATCATCATAATCATCATCATAGTCGTCAGGAGCAGCACCAACACCAGCAGCAACATCAGCAGCAGCAGCAGCAGCAGCAGCAGCAGCATCGTCGCCGTCGCCGTCGCCGTCGCCGTCGCCGTCGCCGTCGCCGTCGCCGTCGCCGTCGCCGTCGCCGTCGCCGTCGCCGTCGCCGTCGCCGTCGCCGTCGCCGTCGCCGTCGCCGTCGCCGTCGCCGTCGCCGTCGCCGTCGCCGTCGCCGTCGCCGTCGCCGTCGCCGTCGCCGTCGCCGTCGCCGTCGCCGTCGCCGTCGCCGTCGCCGTCGCCGTCGCCGTCGCCGTCGCCGTCGCCGTCGCCGTCGCCGTCGCCGTCGCCGTCGCCGTCGCCATCGCCATCGCCATCGCCATCGCCATCGCCATCGCCATCGCCATCGCCATCGCCATCGCCATCGCCATCGCCATCGCCATCGCCATCACCATCACCATCACCATCACCATCACCATCACCATCACCATCACCATCACCATCACCATCACCATCACCATCACCATCACCATCACCATCACCATCACCATCACCATCACCATCACCATCACCATCATCATCATCATCATCATCATCATCATCATCATCATCATCATCATCATCATCATCATCATCATCATCATCATCATCATCTCTGGCATAGCATCTCCCCCCGCCATATACACCGCATTGGCGTTTGTCCGAGAAATTAGTAAAACAGACTTGAAACGTTTCGATGCATAAATTCAAGAGAGACGCTACAGAACCGATTCAGGCAATAATACATGTATGTTTGCGTGTTTTCCAAGAAATGAGTTCTCAATGGCAGACAGACAGACACAGACTGATAGACAGACAGACAATAGACAGACAGACAGAAATACAGACTGACACTTGGACAATAGACAGACAGGCGGCAGGCAGGCAGACATACAGACAGACACAGTCAAACAGACAGACAGTCAGGCAGCAGAAATATAGACATACAGATACAGATACACATACAGTTACACACACAGACACACATACGCACAAACGCACACACATACAGACACACAGACACATTTACAGTCACACACACACAAACACACACAAACACATGCACACATACAGACACATACAGACGCACAAACACATTTACAGTCACACACACACAAGTACACACAAACACACACATACAGACACACCAACATACAGACACATATACAGTCACACACACACACATACACACACACACACTGACATATAAACAGACAGAGACAAATAGAGAGACACATGTAGGAAGACGTGATCGTCTAAAATCTAAATTGCTCTCTTCCTAAATCAACTACAATTTTTGTTCGTTAATTCTTAACGAGTCTGTCTCATAATAATAATACATACGATTAGTGTCGCCCTCCCCTCTTATCCAGCCACGGGACTGGCGCTATCCTAGACTCTGGGCAAGTGTGTGGACATACCCAGACTGCATACCCCCTCCTCCTCCCCCGTCTGGCTTCGGCGTTGGGGACAAGGATCAATGCGAAACACATTTCGTCTGGTCACATTAACATTGACCTCAAGCGATTGAATGGTAAGTTGATACACGGTGTTTATTATATTATCTCTCTTCAGACGGGTTTCGATGAAGAGGTCGAGTGCTTTGAGGGGTTTCTCACGCCCCTGTTCAGCCACTGCGGGGCTGGACAGGGAGGAGGAAGATATAGACATGAAAGATGGTCGGAGAGGAGCAGTGTCTATGGCCTCCTCCTTCTTCTCCTCTTTCTCCTCCTCCTCCTCCTTCTCCTCTTCCTTTTTCTCCTCTTTCTTATCCTCCTTCTTCTCCTCCTCCTCCTTCTTCTCCTCTTACTTCCATTTCTCCTCCTTCTCCTTCTCCTCCTATTTCTCCTCCTTCTCTTTCTTATTGTTCTTCTTCTTATTGTTCTTCTCCTTCTTCTCTTCCTTCTCCTCCTCCTATTTCTCCTCCTCTTTATCCTCCTCCATCTCCTCCCCCTCCTCCTGTTCCCTCTCCGCCTCTACTTACTCCTCCTCTTCTTACTCCTCCTTCTGGTACTCCTGGTCCTCTTCCTTTTCTTCCTCCGCCTATATCTTCCTCCTCCTCTTTCTCCTCTGCCCCTTCCTCCTCCTCCTCCTCAAAGACTCTAGGGGCGGAGGTCATATTACCGAAGCACTGGGGTATCTTATCTCACAATCGCCTTCCATCCATGCAGTTGCGCTTAACCATCCGACGATCGTGTCTCTGGCCACTGTTTGCGTCCGAACACTTTGCCCTTCGCTCGTTCGTTTGCTATTATACCATGCAGCAAGGGATAGAGAAACCGAGAGAGAATGGTGACAAGCAGATATTGGCAGGCAGGCAGGCAGGCAGGCAGGCAGGCAGGCAGGCAGGCAGGCAGGCAGGCAGGCAGGCAGGCAGGCAGGCAGGCAGGCAGGCAGGCAGGCAGGCAGGCAGGCAGGCAGGCATGACTGCTGCTTGGAGAAGAGTGTGAATATCTGGCTGGCTGGGTGACCATCTGACTGGCTTGGTGACAAACTGACTGGCCAAGTGACTATCTGGCTGGCTTGGTTACTAACTGGCTGGCTAGGTGGCTATCTGGCTGGCCAGGTGACTATCTGGCTAGCTGGGTGACCACATAGCCAGCTGGACGTGTCACTGTCTGGCTAATTGACTTTGTGCTGACTGGCTGAGTAGCTGGCTGGCTGTGTGGCTCAGGAGCTGGCTTGCTGGGTGGCTGGCCGATAAAGCAACAATGAGTCTGGATTCAACTATAGACGCTTCACTTCAAAGTTGAAAGAAACTCCACCTTTCTTTGGTCGGGGGGTAACATTTCTAACCGTTGCAAGATGTCCTATCCAGGCACCACGACCAAATGCATGCAGTGGCATTATTACGACAACCTTCAGAGCGTTTTTAACACAGCAGAAATCTGTTTCGAAGTAGTATTATTTTTGAGCGACCCAATAAAAATACAGGAGGCCACGCTGCAAGCGCAGTAACCCAACACTCGCGTATTACAGGGTATACGCGTTGAAACCTATCCTACTGATAGATACCCATCGGTCTTGAACCGAAGAATTTATTTACCCAGTGGTTGTTTGTTTGTGGAGAGGAATCTTTGAAGATAGCGCCGATGGGGAAAAAACTATCCGTGGAAAACTCTGAATCTAGTCTGTGAACCGCGTGTGGTGCGAGTACGATATGAATTAAACAAAATTTGCGTTGGGCAAGGCATGAGAAAAGTTAAAACGGTGGCGTCATGGTACGGGGTTGTATTTTACACGCGAAAGGAGATACCATTGCCGCGGGGATGCCGCGCGGTGGTATATATATATAAATATATAAAAATATATAATATATAATATATAATATATAAATATATATAATATACATAATATTATATATAATACATATAGTAGTAAAAATATATATATAATATAATATATATATAATATAATATATGTAATATATACATAATATAAGGATGTGTACAGTGTACACACAGTAGGCCCTTGGGAAAGTTCTTCACTCACAATTGCTCAGCGCTTCGCGTGAAACTCCGATGCAGTGTCCGCTCTGCATCGGGAGCGCCTCTGAGTAGAGAGCTTGAAGGGGCGCTATAACAAGTGCACATACAAACAAACAAACCTATATATAATATAATATATAATATATATAATATATTTATTCGAACGCTGTTAATTTGCATGCGCAAAACTATCTCCTCAGCCCCAAAGGAGGAGTACGTATAGGAACTGTAGGGAGGGCCTACTGTGTGTACATATCCGCTACCGCCCCAGCTCACGAGTCCAGCCCAGCCCGGCCAAAACAAAGCAGTTTATCATTCTACATGCACATGCAAGGAAGAGAGGAGTAGGCCTATATCATGTGTGCTCCAAGATGGAAATTTTAAACAGCAGCATCAAATGCTGGCGTGTAACTAATTCCAGATGCGTGGAATGAAGAATGAAGTGCGCGAGCCGACCTTGGTGACCTCTGTCCTGTAAATCTATCAGTTGTAACTGGCAATTTAAGTAGATGTTCTTCATCAACGGAACTGAATGCATGGACTGGAAGGGCACTGCATACCCGCGAGGGTAACCGACATATCTAGTGCGGAGTGTATATATATATATACTATATATATATCCTATAAATCTATATAATAATATCCTTTGCGGCGTCTTTACCATGCATATAGGCCTATATATATTATATATTATATACAGTTTCAATATATATATATATATATACACACACGATATATATATATATATATATAAATGACGATACATAATTATATATATATACACACATCTGTATCTAAATATAGAACTATGTGTGTATATAATTTATAGAGACTCTATATGAAGCTTGATGCTGAACGATGCCCTAAATTTTCACTCACTGCTCAAGAATTCCCAAAGTTTATTAGGAATGGAGTGGGATGGCACTCGCTCCCTGGCCCAGACGGCGGCTCGGCCTAATGGGTAACACACATGTATATAGACTACACGTCTTACACGACCAGTAAATCAGAGAGACCAGGCTTCGAATCTCGGGCATTAGTGCATGAAGCTGAAGTGTGAATTGATTTGTTTTCTACATTTTGTGTTACACCGTATAATACGGTAATAAATGGTGAAATGATGACGATGATTATGACGACGATGACGACGACGACGACGATGATGATGATAATTATGACGACGACGACGATGATTATGATTATGATAACGACGACAACGATGATTATGATTATAACGACGACGACGATGATTATAACGACGACGACGATGATTATGACGACGACGACGACGATGATGATGATGACGACGATGATGATGACGACGACGACGACGACGATGATGATGACGACGATGATGATGACGACGACGGCGACGATAATACACAACGATTCCAAGATGAAGAATAGATTGAGATAAATCAAAGCAATTGATCTGCTTCTGCTCATCGTCAATAGATAGACACATCAAACCACTTCTTGCATTCATCGCAACTTGCTTGACTCAATCAAAACTCCACAAAGAAACTCAAGTTCCCCGAGTTATTAGGAGGAAGACAGAGGGCAGGGAGAGAAGGATGGCAGTGGAAAAGGAGCATGAATGAGGAAGGCTGGGTGAAAAGAGGGAGAGGGAGGGAGAGGAGAAGGAGGAATGGTGATATTGGTAGAGGAGTAGGCATGATAAGAGTAGAAGGTGGAAGGAGTACGAGGATATGGAGGACGAGGTGGAGTATAGAGGAGGATGAAGGGATAGGGAGGTGGAGGAGGAGGAGTGGAGAGGTGGATGGAGAGGATCTGGAGGAGGATCACGAGAAGTCGGAGTCTGGAGAGTATATTCTCCCTCTCTTCCTTCTCCACTGGATACAGACAGCAGTGGACGCGGTTTCACCGACGGGAACTTAAGTTCCATTTTCATAAACACGAGAAGATATCTTTCTATCTTTGTCTACTTTGATCTAATTCCATCAAAATATATATCTATCCCATCAAAGTCGATTAGAACTCCAACCATGAACCCATACATCCATCTGTCTGTCTGACTGGCTGGCTGTCTGTCTGACTGCATGTCTGTCTGTCTACCTGTATGTCTGTCTGTCTGCATGTCTGTCTGCCTGCATGGCTGTCTGTCTGACTGTCTGTCTGCATGTCTGTCTGTCTCTCTGTCAGCATGTCTGTCTGCCTGCCTGCCTGCCTGCCTGCATATCTGTTTGTCTGCATGTCTGTCTGTCTGTCTGTCTGCATGCCTGTCTGTCTGTCTGTCTGTCTGTCTGTCTGTCTGTCTGTCTACACTCAATTAGAATTTGGGGTCTGTGTAGGCAATTGACTAATCGATTGGAGTTTAATCGATTGACTATTCGGATAGAATTTAATCGATTAGTTACCTACCGTTGATGCATAAAGAGAGAGAGAGAGAGAGACAGACAGAGAGACAGACAAACAGAAAAACAGAGAGAGAGACAGAGAGACACAGAGAGAGACAGAGACATAGGGACAGAAAGAGAGGCAGAGACAGAGAGACAGAAACGGAGACATATAGACAGAGACAGAGAGACAGAGACAGAGAGACAGAAACGGAGACAGACCGACAGACAGACAGAGACAGAGGCAGACAGAGACGCGCAGTCATGCAGTCATGCACATAACACACACACACACTCACATACATGTAAACATGCGCTACACCTGCTGGCACATGCACAATTGCACATGCGCAATTACATACATTTTCACAGCACAATAATTAAATCAATTCTCATTTTCCTGTCATCATTGAATAATTCAGTCAACGCACAATCATTATTATCTGGGTCGTCGCTCAAATCGAAACTGTCTGCGTCTGGTGCAAAGGAATAAATAAATAAAAAAGACAAAAGCACTAAATTTAAAACAGTAAACTGAAGATAGCTGCAAACACATACATGATAGAGCTCCCACTATCTAGATATTAAAGTCCTAATCGTAACGCTTAGAAGTAATTTCTGCAACTCTTATCGACGAGCTTACACCTAAAAGTCAAGTCGAACAGACTCGCCTACTCGATCGCATTGCGTAGTTTGCGCACAATAAAAACTTCAAATGTGAGCTGTAGGCTATTATATAATCTAAATGTGTGTAGGCCTAGATGTGTGCCAAGTAGCCTACATGTAATGGGGTCATGCATAGGCGTACGCAGAAATATTTTGCAGGGGGCAAAACACAATAATTATTGTCGCGGATAAATTGTAGGCAAGAGCTTGAAAAACGCAAAGCAGGAAATTAACGAATATCGGTATTTTTCGTGGACATTATTTTCTAAGTGCAAATGTAAAGATTCACTTGGCATATCTTTAGTGTAATTAGCACCATAGCATAACGCGAAGAGATTTGTTTCAAACTAAACAGTAGGGCCTAGTTTAAAATGGGCGTCATTTTCACGGGGGGGAGGGTCAAGCGACACCTCTAACCCTGGGTGGGTGTTCATTCATGAGGCGAAAAATGATGTGCTGAGTGAGCGCAATAGTAATATTCCATCTAAGTGCAGTGTGCGATCTCAATAGGCTACTATGCACCCCGTAAAGTTACTTTTAAGTGTTATGCAAATGCATAAAATGCAAAAGTGCAATAGCAATTGATATGTGAGTCTATGTGACACTAATTCTATTCTATTCAGTAAATGTCATGCAGTGTTAAACGTAGCCTAATTAATGTTTACGCAACGTAATGCGGTGTAAATTTAATGTCAAGGATATGACTAAAAAACTTTTTAATTAAACCCGCACAAAAGCTTCGTAACACAAAGCCTAAACTCGTGGGAGAACAAACATGGCTTAACACAAAAAACACATGCAGCACAAAGGGGGAAAGAGCTTAACTCTTTTCACCCCACCCTTCCTTTATAACCGCCTTTCCCTCCATAAACCCCTTTTATGGCGCGGGGTCGTTGCGTAAACTAGCGCAAATAACGCGCGCTCAAATCGGTGACGCGTCGGACCAGTCCAAACTGAAGGGGGTGAAGGGATGCCACGATAATACTATATTTACCTTAAAAACTCCGATTCATGTGTGTCTAACCACTCTACCCACAGCGACCGACTGGGTCTGGGTGGTGTTGATCTGCCGTTACCACCACCTACACCATCTCTCGACCCCCAGACTAGTCGAACTCCACCAGGCTCCTCCCAAACACTTGACCTTAGCTCGTCGTCCTAGTACCGTAGTCGCACCGCGCCGGTTACGTAACGCCGCGCTATCAATCCCACGCACAGAAGCGCCGCCAACGCCGCAGGCTTACGGTAATCTGAGTGTCACGTGACACCCGTTTCTTCTTCTTCAAAAACGCGCTCTTAATGACTTGCACCTTTGCCGACGATACCTGGATTGACTTACCTACGCGCATGTCTGCACAAAGTCATGTTTATTCATAAGCGACGTTTGACTACACGTCTGGCGTCATCATCCATTCAGTCAAGCCTACAGCGTTACAGCATAATGGAGAAATATATGAATCATTGACTCATCAAGTAGTCAAGTGGTTATATATGTATATGTATGTATATTTATGTATATATGTATATGTGTGTATATATGTGTGTGTATATATATATATATATATGTGTGTATATATATATATAATATTGTATGTATGTATATATGTATATATATATAAATATATAAATATATATATATATATATATATATATATATATATATATGTCGGTTGCATGAGTCAGCGTGCGAGTATGTGAGTAAGTAAGTGAGTGAGTCACTCATTTGGTCATTGCTATTGGTTCGTCGCAAATAATTTTGACTGCGCTAAATGAACACTGATGCCTATGAGTATACTAGGGAACCAGCCTTCCTCGAAATAGCGCATACGTCAGATTTATTGAGGGCATAATGATAATTATGATGGAGGTCCAATGCACGCGTCCTTCATTCCCCCAACCTTGCAGGCTGACTGGCAGGATACCCCCCCCCTCACGGTAATATCACATACCAGCCCCATGTTCAAAGTCTGCGCTGCACACGTACATACGCACACACGCACGCACACAAAACACACGCACACGGGGACTGAGCGAAAAGGTGTGAGCGAGGATAGTCAGCGAGACAGAGACCGAGAGAGACAGAGACAAAGAAAGGGAGTGAGAGACAGACAAAGAGAAAGACAGAGACAAAGATAGAGACAGGGACAAAGAGAGAGACAGGGATAAAGAAAGAGACACAAAGACAGAGAGACAGTGAGCAAAATTCTCATCATCTTTTTAAGATTAATATTATCATCCTTAATATGATCTTGGCCGGCATCGCTGCAACTACATCACAAGGACTATTATGGCTTTGCATGATGATAATGAAGATCAAGATAATGAAGATGATGCTATCGTCTTCATTAATATTATCTTCATAATCACAATCTTTGTTACTAAAATCTTCATAATATTATTTATTTACAATCTTCATTATTGTAATCTTCGCACGCACCCGTGCACGCACGTACGCACGCACGCACACGTACGTTACGTACGTACGCAGGCACGCACGCACGCACGTGTGTACGAACGTACGTATGTATGTATGTATGTATGTATGTATGTATGTATGTATGTATGTATGTATGTATGTATGTGTGTCTAACCACTCTACCCACAGCGACCGACTGGGTCTGGGTGGTGTTGATCTGCCGTTACCACCACCTACACCATCTCTCGACCCCCAGACTAGTCGAACTCCACCAGGCTCCTCCCAAACACTTGACCTTAGCTCGTCGTCCTAGTACCGTAGTCGCACCGCGCCGGTTACGTAACGCCGCGCTATCATTTTAGCATTTCCCCTTTGTCCTCCCCCCTCTTGTATGTATAATGTATTATGTATTATGTATTATTTATGTATTTTGTAGCCTATGCACGTACGTATGTATGTATAATTATATGTATGTATATATATGCATGTGTATATAACTGTATATATACTCGTAAAAGCTATTCTAGCAGTTGGTTTCTTCGCAATGTCATGACCTATGACCTCGTCTGGCTGTTAAATTCGGAAGATTCACCAAAAACTGCGAACAGACATAGTCGGATAGTTAGTATATAGGAGGAGGACGACGACGAGGAGGAGGAGGAGGAAAAGGAGGAGAAGGAGGAGGGGTTGGTCTCGTTTGCATCCACTGGAGTTGTTTCGAAGGGCGTTTACCGCATAAAATCCCATTATCTCTTCTCTGTCTTTATATCTCTCACTCTCTGCCTTTCTCCCCACTCCCTCTCACTCCCTCTCCTTCTCTCTTTCTGTCTCTGTGTCTTGGTGTCTCAATCTCTGACTCTCTCGCGCTCGCTCTAGCTCTGTTTCTGTCCCGGTCTCTTTCTCTGTCTCTATGTCTTTCTGCCCACTGCCTATCTGTGTCTTTCTCCGTCTGTGTCTGTTTGTTTCTGTATGCCTGTGTGTGTGTATTTGCGCGTCTGTCTCTGTCTGTGTGTGTGTCTGTATCTGTGTGTTTGTGCACCTGTTTGCGTGTCTATATGTCCGTCCGTATGTTTCTTTACTGCAGCTGCAAGCTCCATGCAGCCATCCGGTAGATCCACTGGCTAAAGACACATTGGTCGGAACGCCAATCTCTTTTATGTGCGCTACTGCAGAATAAAGAGTCGGAGGAGAGAGTGTGGGACACATACGGGCATTGACCCAGGTTGTCCTTCTTGCTTCTCTCCCAATATTCTCTTCAATCAGACAAGGTGGTCTAGGTGCTCCAAGATGTTAATGGTATGGAGCGGACCTGCTGATTGGACTGGTTGAGGCTGGGCATCATGACGCGAGACAGACTCAGACAGAGAGTGGCGTCGGCACCTACGGGCTGTCGGCCCAAGGATTATGATGATGATGACTGCAGAATAAAGGCGCTATATAAATGTAAGATGCACACGTATGTATAAACTTGTTTAGTCGGATACGTTGTGAAGCTAGGAGCCAGACAATCTACTCATATATATATATATAAAATTATATATATATATATATATATATATATATATATATATATATGCTGTACCAGCGTTTCCCATACATGTAGAATTTTTGTAGATGGTAAATTCTGATGACCTTTTTTAGTCGTCCGGTCGAAATCTTCCGAAAATTCCCGTTACTTCTTTACTTTTGCCCGAAAATTCTGATGGCCTTTTTTAGTCATCCGGTCAAAATCTTCCGAAAATTTTAGATACATTTTTTAAAAAATTCCTGGTCTGCTTGCCCGAAAACCAGACTTGCCCGAAATTTGGGGAGCACTTGCCCCTCTGGATCCCCCCGTCTCCTACGCCTATGGACACACCCTGTTGATGAAAACACGTTTGTCGGAGACAGCATGCAGCTGCAGAAGAACTTGTTTGTTATTCTAAACAATTGCTATGCTTTCATATAACATACTTTGTTTAACGTCTCGTATACAACTATTACATGCCGTCTAAATGAAAACAACATGGCCACATGAAATAAACAGCACAGTCATAATTTGTAGAACTAGCATGAACGCTTGTAACAATGACAACTATACATGTAAGTCCAGACACATTGTATTGTATTGCATTGTATTGTATTGTATTGTATCCAGAGTCTAGACGCATTGTATTGTAATGTATTGTATCCAGAGTCTAGACGCATTGTATTGTATTGTATTGTATTGTATTGTATTGTATTGTATCTGGCCATTTATAAAGTGCTTTTCGCAGCAAGAGCTTTTCAGAAGCGCTCCCAGTGCGTTGAGCCGCATACGCTTGAAACAGATGTCACGTGACCACTATTCAGCCGAATACCGAATAGCTATTCGGCACGCTATTCGGCCCGTAGCGAATGTTCGGTGTATATAAGCCCTAATCGTTTCTCGCTACCTTTTCCTTGGAGATGAACGACTATTGCAAAAATAACTACAAAAGTCATTCGGTACATTTCGTGTTAGAAATGAATACAGTCTTTCAATTTCGACTAATAATTATTCTGCTAACGGACGAACAGCACATTTTGTAACATCTTGCCGTTATCGCATCAGTTTGACAGATTAGTATGAAAGGAGATATTATGTGAATACTTTCCGTCAACATGCAATGCAATACATGTATGCAATACACACATGCAATACATGCATGCAATACACACATGCAATACATCTATGCAATACACACATGCAATAATTTTTATTCGTCGTGCATGCATATAAAAATAATTGCCTAACGCACATAAAATATTCAACACAGCAATATATTATATACACCGCGCACACACAAACCTTACTAATATGATACCTTGCCCAACGGATTGAAATACGAATGTAATAAATACCAATGCGTTGCTATCTAACATACCTGTATATACATACAAACACACACAAACAAACTGATATAAGCGTACACTCACACGTACACAAAATAATATGCGTAGAATTAATTGCGTATAGTTGATGGAAATATGATGTGCTAAGAATAATATGATACTTGAGCAACATAGAAATGTGAAACATAAACGAATGCATACATACGCACACACCTACACATGCACATGCACATACACATACACACACATACACATACACATACACATACACACACATACACATACACATACACACCCATCACCCACACCTACCCACACACGTCCACCCACCATACAAACGTCCACCCACCCCCCACACACCGACCCAGCTACCCACCTACATACCTGCATAAACCCACCCACACACCAATTCACCCACCCACCCTTACACCCACCCACCCAAAAAACAACCCACACACCAACCCACCCACCACCGGACCACCCACCCACCACCCACCAACCCATCCACCCACCTACACACTCACCCACCCACCTACCCACCTACCTATATCTACCTACTTATAGCCACCACCACCACCACCCACCTTCCCATGGTGCACACACATGCACACATACATGCTACATTGCTACATACATACATACATATGTATTAAATACATACACTCACACACATATGCATATACATGTATATCACGTGCATGTATACATAATACATAATATCTCTTATGAAGATGATGGCTAAACAAAGCAGATGCTGCAGCTATTATAATACATCTAACTATTCTCGGCATCATCTGCCAGTGACTCAGACTCCAGCATCAGCATCAGCATCAGCAGCAGCAGCAGCAGCAGCATCACCAGAATTCGTCAGAGACATGATGCTGCTGCTGCTGCTGATGCTGCAACTCGTCTATTTACAAAATATATCATCCGTGTCGTCCGATATAATCGTCTACATAACATTTCATACCATGCATCGTTCAACTTAAAACAACAAACATATCCTTCTATAATACATGTTGTACATAGATAGCACAGAGATTATAATCGTAAGTTAGGTTGGTATGATGCGTGTAGCTATTTATTTCGTGAAACGATTTAATTTTGTCTTAGATCCGACGTCATTCAAAATATTGATCGACAACGGTACCCATAAAGATTAATTATTTATGATTAACGATTAATGATTATGATCATGATTAATGATTAATGATTAACGATTAATGATTAATGATTAATGATTAACGATTAATAATCAATGATTAATGATTGATGATTATGATTATGATTAATGAATAATGATTATGATTAATAATCAATGATTAACGATTAATGATTAACGATAATGATTAATGATTAATGATTCATCAATATGATGATGATTATGAAGATGAAGATGACTAATTTGTAATATTATTTAAATTCTGAAGAATCATAATTATTACCACAGAATAATAGTAAGAGTAAAAGTAATAATTAATAGTGATGATGATGATGATGATGATGATGATGATGATGATGATGACGATGATGATAATGATGATGATCATGATGATGATCATGATGACGATAATGATAATAACAATTACTATAATAATAATGAGAATAATGAGAATAATGAGAATAATAAAAATAATAATAATAATAATGATAATAATAATAATAATAATAATAATCATAAAAATAATAATAATAATAATAATAATAATAATAATAATAATAATAATTATTATTATTATTATTATTATTATTATTATTATTTTGATGATGATGACGACGACGACGACGATGATGATGATAATAACATCAACAACAACAATAATAATCGTCGTCGTCATCATCCTTATCATCATGATCAATATCTTACCAAAAGCATAGTGCCTTTGATCTAAGATGTTTGTCTCCATTTTCCTCTCATGATCCTCTGGACTTTGTTTCTCATTTTACCTGGACTCAGTGGACCTTAAGAGACGTCTACGATAAGCTTTAAGTATGGACTTCGGCGGCTAATGCTTTCAGAAGCACGCTAGAAACGCACCGGCTTAACTAAAGGGTGCGTATCACAAGTGCTTCTCCTCTCTTCCATCACGATTCGCTTCTCGCTCACTGCTACAATATCGAGCAAGCAAACAATTGCTTCTAAGTGCTTGGGTTCCACCTTGGCAACCTCAATTTGAATGTTGCTACTATATATGATATCCAATGCGATACAATAACTATATGCTACCATGCAGGGCTTAAAGTGTGGCAGGACCGTCATGGGCGGCGTCCTGGCACTTATTTTCAAATCTCTATGCTGTCCTGCCACTTATTTGGCCAGCACACCTGAAAATGTAAGGGACGTCCAGGCACTTCTTTTTTTAGCACTTTTAGCACTGTATGCTACATTGTTTTATAGGCTATACACAGACAGACAGAAATTATTGATTTATTTGTCTGTCTGTCTGTCTGTCTGTCTGTCTGTCTGTTTGTCTCTCTCTCTCTTCTTTATACCTTTTTCTCTCGGGCTTCTCGCACTATAGGAGCGCTACTGAATGGCTTCGGCTGTGAGCGGCGCTATAGAAATTAATAATTTCATTACATTACATTAAATAGGAGATTGAATAATGGACACCTCACCTCGTTCCAAGCACAAACTGCACCGAAAATGCGTAAGACATTATACAGTAACTGGGTCTAGATACTTTGCATATTGTTGACACATGTAGGCCCCATATCCTTGGGCCTATAAATATTCTGCAAATAGCTGCAAACAATGACTAGCAAGTTTAGAGAGCACGTTGAGATGATACAAAGTCAGAGTGCTTTCTTCGCCCACCAGCTCATAAGGCTGTTTTTAATTCTGGACCCCTCACGAGACCTCATACGATATGAATATTATTGTTCTGGACTAAAGTTGGACTACCCGAAAATTTCCATGGGATCCGTCAGAAGCAGTGTGCTGAAACTTCCATTTCCAATTGTTCACACTGGGGCAAGGGAAGAGCAGTACCGTAAGCTACCCCTTGGGTATGCATATACATGTACATCCATGGGCATACGAAATGCTAGAGACCTCGTTTTCTTAGACTCGGTAGATGAAGGCTGCAGCTGTGTACTCATTAGGTTCCAGGCTTTCTGGAATAAGTTACCTGTATAACTGTACAGACTCCGCAACGAACTTATTAGACTTTCTTTGGGAGCGCCTCTGAGGAGTTTCTCTTCAAGTGGCGCTATATAAATTCATAATTACGATCGCAGCTGAGTTGACTATATATCGGCCCAGATGAATGAGAAATCTCAACCAAATTTCTGCCTTGGCAAAGACTTGAACCTTCGTCCTCTCGACTAGCCTAGCAGTCCACGACGCTCACCTCTAAGCCATCTCGCATACAAGTCATAATGAGTTGTGGGATCTATTACATGCAGGCCAATTTTCTTCAGAAAGAGTACTCAAATGTGGACCGCGTGGGACACACAATAATTCGCGTGGGACCATAGGCGTACGGGAGGTTTCAGAAGTGGGGGGGGGGCAAAGATTGAACTTCTGCCCGAAAAATTAATCCGGCCAAAAAGTTAACTTTTTTGTCGTCCGCGACTATTTTTGCCCGAAAAACCAGACTTGCCCGAAACTTGACGACCTTTTTTTTTTTTGCCCGAAAAACCAGACTTGCCCGAAATTTGACGACCTTTTTTTTTTTTTTAGTCGTTTGGGTCTGTTTTGCCCGAAAAAACCACCAAACCTGCCCGAATTTGGGGGGGGGCAATTGCCCCTCCTGCACCCCCGCCTCGTACGCCTATGCGTGGGACATACCATAATAATTCACGCACAAACTATATATAGGCCTATATCACGCCGAAGGAAGTTTGTGACCCGCAAAATAAACAATTTATTTTAGTAACAGCAACTGCAGTGTCAACAATTATTGAGAAGTTTCGCCGACTTTAGAAGCGCATAAAAGAATTCATTGACATTGACGACACAGAAATCCACACCTACACACATACACACACACACCTACACACACCTACACACACCTACACACACACCTACACACACACACACACACACACACACACACACACACACACACGCAAACACACACACAGACACACACAAACACACGCGCACGCACGCACACACAGACAGACAGACACACACACACGCAGACGCACACGCACACACACATACACACACACACACACACACACACACACACACAATGGGTCCATTATTCCTGTGTCACTGCAGTACACTGGGGTTCTTTCAGCTGTGTTTACTCCGAGTCCACTTGCTTCTTGCGTATAGTTACCGCGGCCGGTGCAAAGCAACAGTGTTTCTTTAGGCCCCCTATTCCCTATATTATACCTGCATTGTACGGCAGACGAAATTTCATAAAATGCAATTTCACTGAAGTGCTTCGCGTTTGAAGTGTCGGCAGCCCCTTTGAAGTTTTTGAAGTTACGGCAGTGCTGTGAGGTTTCACGGTCTCGCGCCCTTGCGATAAGTGCGCCGTTTTGAAAATCAAATTCTATCTCGTTACCTCGGGTCATTTCGTGCACAGCGCCAAAGATTCATCTATCATCTAGGCTCGATGTTTTGTCAAAAATGGAGCCCTCACATTTGTGACGACAGCTCCATTTCTTAGAGATTATAAACGAGAGTTAGAGTCTTTATTATACCAAAATGTTGCTTATCAGGTTAAAATGTTGTGATGGCAGTGGCGACAAAATGTAACACATAATTACGGTCGAAGGAGCCTTTCTTATTGCAGTGTATATAGTTACTCTTGCTTGCACGTTATTTGAAAATGCTTATAGACGTCAATACACCTTGTACTGTTGCCTCGTACTCTGATCGTGTCAGGCCCAAGCATGGATAAAGGCGGAGGGCGACGTTTAATTGTATATACGTCATTAAGCACTAGTTTGGCCTTGGTGAAACAAAATCCAAAATACAACTTTATATATCCCCCATATCTTCTTCACGCATTGGTTTGTGCTTAAAACACTAGTCTTGTGTGTTCTAAAACAGGTTTGTTTAAACGTGCATGCAGTTGTACACAAAATGTGCAGTTCTAAATGGATTTGTGCAGTTGTGGAAGAACTTCTGTACAGTTAAAACTAGCAAAAAGGTCATTGTCCTCCGATTGGAAGTAATTTACCATGCATGATGGGAAAGGAAAGGAGTTGTGCAGTTCTAAAAATTCCTTAAAACAGCCCTATTCTAAAAATCTTTCTGAAGCAGTCAGATTTACTCGCGAGAAAATCAACTTGGTGCCTTTCCAAGAATTCTGTCAAACCTGTCCCCCAGTGTATACGAGATCAATAGACAATATACGCGGAAAAGCACTTTGAAAAGAATCGGTTTCAATCATAAATTTGTTGAGTAAACATCGGTCTTGCTGGGTTAAAGACCTCTGAATCCTGTATAGGAGTGAAAAAGCTATCTGGTATCGTGTGCGTCAGCTAATGTTTTTCAGAGCATCCAATCATGCATGAGCAACATCTGAACTTAATTTAATCTAGTTCTTAATTAGTTCTTCGTAATAGACTAATAGCGACGATCATGCGTGCTATTCATTTCATGCTAAGGAGCACGTGCCACCGAATAGCAGATAAATAACATATTCTATTATAATAATGTAGCCTAATATATTATAATCTATTATAATGTAGTAAGTGGAATTACTTTAATATGATCTGCAATACTCTATACTAGTCGCATACTCTACATGTATAGACAGCAAACACCACTCAATAGAGGCTACTCTCTATAGTAAACTCCAACATACTTCATTGCAAACTGCCCTATAACAGACTCCAACGAAATCCACTCTAAGCTACGCTAACAAACTTCAACATGCTTCACTC
>OX243824.1:9354601-9364601 GCA_945859605.1 Lumbricus rubellus | reverse complement strand
ACTACTTTACCAATTCTTATCGTACGCGATGTGCTTATCCTAAAAGCCAGACAGGTCACGTGACGAGATCGTAGCCACGGCTAGACAGCGGACGCCCTTCGGACAACTGCTGTCCGTGCGTGCGTGCGAACGTGCATCCGTCTGTCCGTCTGTCTGGACGGGAATGCCATTTTTTTGGACGCGGCAAGTCACGTGACCCTTGGAGGCCGTAACCGAGTCACGCGCCTCCGCCGCCGGTGATGACGACGACGACTATGATGATGATGATGATGATGATGACGACGACGACGATGATGATGATGATGATGATGATGATGATGATGATGATGATGATGATGACGACGATGATGATGATGGTGGTGGTGATGATGATGATGATGATGATGATGATGACGACGATGATGATGATGATGATGATGATGATGACGACGACGACGATGATGATGACGACGACGACGACGATGATGATGATGATGATGATGATGATTACGACGACGATGATGATGATGATGATGATGATGATGATGATGATGATGATGATGATGATGATGATGATGGCGACGACGTCGGGCAGACGAATATTATAGTTAGACCTGAAAAATTAATTACTCTTTATTCTACGCCATCGTTCGATTTATAGGAAGACGAGCACCAGACAGATCGACCCCCACGTTCCCCCCCACACACCGACCGAACAGACGAATGACCCGACTGAAAGGCCGAAGGTCGACCGAGTAACCGAATAACCGATTGAATAACCGAGTAACCGAATAACCAATTGAATAACCGACGGAATATCCGATTAATTAAATGACCAAAAAACCGATAAAATAACCGACCAAATAACCGATAAAATAATCGATCGAATAACCGATAATGGACCGAATAGCCGATTAAATAACCGACCCAATAAACGACAAAATAATCGACCGATTAACCGATAAAATAATCGACCGAATAACCGATAAAATAATCGACCGAATAACTGATAAAATAATCGACCGAATAACCGATAAAATAATCGACCGAATAACCGATAAAAATAATCGACCAAATAATCGATTAAATAAACGATCGAATAACCGAAAGAATAATTGACCGAATAATCGACCGAATAATCGACCGAATAATCGACCGACCGATTGACCCAAAGACCGACTGGCGGTTCGGAAATAAGGCATAAGGGAATGTTGTTGATAAAATATTATAAGCTCTGTTCACTAAGCAATTGAAGGTTTCGGATATTTGGACGGACGGACGGATACTTTCAGTCTGCGTGCCTGTGATAGGTATTGAGAATTTATTTATGTATATACATAAATAATTACATTTATATATACATATATATACACACACATATATATATACACATATTCGTCATCTGATATAATAGACGTCATTGTTCTGTGAATATAGCTGGGCCTTGGGCTAATTAATCATTAGTAGGCCTTGCAATATTACTGGCGGCGCCGAAGTCATTACTGTATTATATCATTATATGTACAATTTGTACATACAATATCTATATAATTGTATATTATGTCATTATATATTATTATATATATGCATCTAATGAATGAATGAACCATGTATTGTATAAATTGATTATATTATTATAGTAATAACTATCTTGATGGCCGACTATTATAGGTATACCTAAAATGCATTCTTGCGCCAGACGTATAATATTGGTGCCTATTCTTATTATAATATATAAGTGTTTTTATGTAGGCCTGCAGCTGTGTAGGCCTAGATAAATTTATTGATAGTGCATATGTATAATATATAATACAGACAAAACAAATATGCTTAGTATAATTAATCATCTATAGCATTCAATATAGACATAATATTTCTTCTGCCAGGGTGGATAAGGATAAGCAGATCTTTTAATTTATTGTGAGACTGCTATAATAATAGTCTGCAGCCTGAAACGTCTGGAGACAGAGACAGAGACAGTCAGAGACACAGACACAGTCGACGACACTGACATGTAGACAGAGAGACACATAGTGAAGGTGATACAGAATTTTACATATTAGTTGCGAATAAGCAAAATATATGTCTGCATGGCATGTCTGCGTGTGTCTGTGCGTGTGCGAGTGTGTGTCTTTATTCGTGCGCGCGCACGTGTGTGTGTGTGTGTGTGTGTGTAGGTTTATTTTGTGTGTGTGTATGTAGGCCTATGTCAGTTTGTATGTGTGTCACTCAATGTGCATAAATGACATATGCCCATTAATAATTAGTTAGTCCGCAAAATCTGTGAGACTGCTCCAATTTATAGGCTGCACTGGTTGGTGTTTAGGCTTCTGTCTAAAGTCAGTCAAGTTTGAAATATAGGCAAATGTTGCAGTGTGAGGCCATGAGGGAGTGCGATTCCTATGAAGCCGGGGGATGGTCACATTATGACAAGCCTATCTTCATGTATATAGGTCTTCTTGGTCTAAATAAATATACCTTGTAAACAAGACTAGAACTATTCCATTATAGGCTCAAGAGAGCACGATATTGTATACATGTAGGCCAATCTATTGTGAAAATTTGGCATGCATGTATGCAACTGTGTATGTGTTAAAACATGTATGTATGCGTGTATGGCTTGCAGGTATGTATGTATGTATGTATGAATGTATGTATGTATGTATGTATGTATGTATGTATGTATGACATTTTGTATGTATGTATGTATGTATGTATGTATGTATGTATGTATGTATGTATGTATGTATGTATGTATGTATGTATGTATGTATGTATGTATGTATGTATGTATGTATGTATGTATGTATGTATGTATGTATGTATGTATGTATGTATGTATGTATGTATGTATGTATGTATGTATGTATGTATGTATGTATGTATGTATGTATGTATGTATGTATGTATGTATGTATGTATGTATGTATGTATGTATGTATGTATGTATGTATGTATGTATGTATGTATGTATGTATGTATGTATGTATGTATGTATGTATGTATGTATGTATGTATGTATGTATGTATGTATGTATGTATGTATGTATGTATGTATGTATGTATGTATGTATGTATGTATGTATGTATGTATGTATGTATGTATGTATGTATGTATGTATGTATGGACGTACGTACGTACGTACGTATGTATGTATGTATGTATGTATCCTATGTATGAATGAATTATTAACCACATCTTTGGATTTAAACGGCAAACTGATTCCTGTTGTCCTTTCTGTTGTTTATGTTTCACAAAATTTCTACTTTTGTTCTCACTATAACAGTAGAATATTATACAGGCTAGAACGGATGATCACGCTCTAATATTACGAGATTAGAATTATTCAAATGTCGGCAGCCATGCAAGGCGTCCATGACAGCCTACTGCTCAATTTACTAAGGCAATCTGCCGAATTGAGTGGACCTTTTTACTTGAATTAATCTCTCAAGAGTTCACATACAAGACACTTTAGATCCCAGACAAATAAATCAACTGCATACTCGACAATGTCAACCGCCACAACACGTTTTGCATGCACAGACAAAAAACATACTACAATGCTTTTAGACCACGATTGTTCGAATATTTGCCCGGATACGTAGAAATAAATTATACTACACACAAACACACGCGCATACACACGCATACACACACACACACACACACACACACACTCAAACACCCACGCACACACATACATATTCATACATACACACACGTCTGGGAAGTAGCCAGGAAAATTACGGGGTTGCAATTTCGGGTGAGGTGGGGTAGGGTTTCCAATGACCATAATTTATAGATGCAAAATGAACAAAATTAATTCTAAAAATTTATAAATTATTCAATGGGAAGGGTTGATCTGTGGGTAAACCCCCCCACTGAATTCGTCCTTGGCATATGCACACACAAGTACACACACACACACACACACACACACACACACACACACACACACACACACACACACACACACATACACACACACGCACGCACACACACATACACACACTCGCACACGCAGACACACAAACCCACGCACACATACATACACACACGCACAAACTCACACACACACACACACACATATGAAATTATGCATACACATGTTCATTTATAGACCACATTAATAACAATCTTTCCATCACAGTAATAAAATAACATGATTGACCCCACATGTATCTATAGATACATCGAGATTTATTTATTATAAGTACCGGATATAAGGACCAACAGTCATCTCTCCGTAGGTCTACCCAGCTCCACCCAACTCTCTCTTGGAAATCGTTTCCAATTCTGCATTTATAATACAACATGCTTGTGCTAATATTATGCTCATTACGCAGTGATTTTTCCTTCCCCCTCCCCTCCCTTACCACCGCCCAATCGGAATGTGACCGCACGAATTCCTTTGCTAGCATGGAAATAGATGCAGAAACGCGTACACTACACTCATTAGGGGGTGGCTAATTTGCTAATTAAGATGCGAAATCACTCCGTGGACCTGGCCGGGAGCGAATGGGTTTGCCCTATTAAAAAATAAATACGCATAAATTACATGCACACGGATTTTCGAGAATTACTGCTGGCACGGGCTATTAATTGCGACGTTCTGACTTATGAGTCTGCTGTGCTGCCAGTCTAGACAGTCTAGTCTCTCCATGCACTTGAGCTCCTAATTACACAGCTTAATTAAGTATGACTTGTGAGTTGTCTCCGAATTGTATCAGTGCACATAATTATTGGCGCCGGGTGTTATTTTTAGAGGGGGTGCAGAACGCAGTGATCACTGTGAAAATTTTAGCAAGAGCTTGAAAATGCAAAGGACGAAATTAAGAACGTGGGTATTTTTCGTATACATGCTTCTAAAGGCCGCAAATTGCTCCCTTTCACTTTTTACATAATAATTATTAGTGTCATTTGTGCGATGAAATTTACAGTTAGAAACCAAAAGTGATAGGGACTGACTTACTAGAAAATAGATTCCAATTTTCCAGTAGGGAGGGGGCAATTAAGTCCTCCTCTTGCCAATATATGCGCGGGGCGACCATGACTTGCACAGCGTGGTGGCCTACAGAAATTCTGCGAGTGCTTTCACTTTTAGATATGACAATGACAAGGTTGTTTTGGCACTGTGTTGAGTTATTGCGATAGGCCTCTGACAAATTCTGGCTTGAAGCGAGTTTAAACAATGGCAAAAGCAGTAGGCTAATGCATAGGCCTATTTAGGCATAACTATCGCATTGTTGCAGGATGTATTCTTGCATGGGCGCCCACACATATAAGCCTGTGGGTGCAAGAGGGGGCACTCGCCTCCCCGAAAAATCGACGCCTATTTTGTAAACTACTTTTTTGGGTTACAACTTACAACAGAATTCTATTTGGCATTTATCGTTGGTACATTGAGTAGTAGGACGGGACTAGCGCCCTGTTGACTGCCAGACAGTGAAATTCGACTCGCTGTAATAACTTGTGATCATACGTCATACTATGAATTCTAATCATTCTGCGTTGTGTCAGTTTGAAATTAAATGCAGATTATAATTAGAAATCAATATTTAATACAACTTAATGATTGTTTCTAGACATATACATAAACATTGTAATTTGGATCAGGATTCTGACTTGACTGATAAATATTCATATAAATAGACCTAATACATCAGATTAAACTATAATTATTAATATTGACATATAAAAACCTATGGCACAATTAATGCTGTCCTGCATATTACTATTCAATAGATTACATGCAATTTTTATGCTCGTTTCTTGCCGTTGATCGAAACTCAGTTCCACGTTTGAAAGAATGAGGTAACGTCGTTTCCTAATTTCTCCACATAAGCACGGTTTTAAAACGTTATAAAGGTGTCTAGAGACGTCATTTGCATTTCCAACAGTTTAGCGACATCTTGTGCATACCGTTGCAGCTCACACTCGTCTAAGTTAGACGGTCTGACTCTATAAATTATAGCCTCATCTCACACAAACCATTACAATAAACACCAGACCGACTACCATATAATTATTGTAGGCTAGAATCACCTTTGATTTCGTTTGAAATTTCTCTTTTTGTGTGTGCACTTGTTATAGCGCCCCTTCAAGATTCCTACTTAAGGGCGCTCCCGACTACAGCGCGGACACTGGATTGGAGTTTCACGCCAAAGCGCATGAGCAACTGCAAGTGAAGGACTTGCTCAAGGTTCCCACACGGCGGCTTGAGGTGGATTCGAAACCACAACCCTCCGGCTTCAAGGCACCGAACATACCCATACATGAACTACACCGCCGCGCCCCCTAAATGTGTCCTCCCGAATCCGGGATTATGCTAACTAACTTTAGTTAAACTATAGGCCTAGTCATCGTTTTATTATATTTGTAAGACGGGTCTATTAATTTCTATTGGTGTACATGTACTCTTTAAGCTTAATGTTTTTATTATGCATGTAGGCTACTTTTTGACTCTCTATCAACCTTTCCTGAAGTCGTAGGACACTTCGTTTTTTCTGTTTACATAAACCGACATTGCCTCGTATAGACCCTATATCAAAGGCGTTACCGACTATTAGGAGCGGCCCACATAAAAAAAGTAGCTTAATAGCTTTTAGACACGCCTAATTACTCTCTGATGGTAATTGCGAAACATTATGTTTTATTCGGAGTTTAGTAGGCTAATGATTTTCTAATTGGCGAATTTGTCTGGCGGTTTGTTTGCAGATCAGGGAGTTTCCTGTTAAAGACCCATTACTCTTATTATAGGCCTATGTAGGCTACCTCCGTTGTATACATGTGCAGTTTCAGGAGTGATCCAGCACTTAGGCCGCTATATTGTTAAGCCGAACCCACTGCAGTAAAGCCGACCTGCGTGTCGTGCTATAGTGGTCTGTATTTCGTATAACCTGTACCTGTAATCATTCTGCGGTTTGTCAGATTGAATGTTAATAAACGAATAATAATAATTATTATTATTTTTAGAGCCGTCCCCACCAATTATTAGGCCTATTTAATCTGTGTTGAAGCAATTTTGGTTTCAATTCGATTCTCGGTCAATTGTGCGAACTTGAAAGTGGCCCCATGCAGTTTCGAAAACTGTGTAGGCTGGTCGTTATCTTAAATTTTCGCCTAACTGCATGTGAGCATAAACAAGACAGTTTAACTCTTTAACTGCCGCAATAAAACTGCTACTCACACGCTAAGCGCTGTCCACAGGGCACATGCTAATTAACGCGTAGGCTTATCCTATAAGCCTGCTGTCAAATATTATTAGGCCATCTGATACACTCTGCACGTTACAGTGGAATTCTCTGAATAAACCCACTGCTTTTTCTCTGGTACTACAAGGCCTACGTACACGCCCACTCACATACACATACACACATGCTCACACCCACGTCCGCCCACACACTCACGTCCACTCACACACCCCCAGGACCCACACACACGTATATAAAAAAAGTATGTAAGCATTCAGCAAGGTATACCTACATTGTCGACCTACATACACTTTTTATGTAATCGTAACGGAAGTTTAATGCTTTAAAACGCTACTTCGTCTAAAGCTAAGCAAAAAGGCAGTAGCTTATTCACGCAGGGAATAACGTATGGGAGACAGGTAATAAAGCTTTGGATACAGAGAAGATAGCTTGAAAGCAGAGAGAATCTTGTTAGAATAGATAGACAGTAGGTCTAATGCATGTGATGCATGAATATTAGGCCCACATTAAAAGACATATTGCCAATTACTGACAGCCTGTAATAGGCCTAATTGCGGATGAGGCCTAATTCCGACATGAGCTTATAACTTTGCCTAATTGCAGATTAGTCCTAATTGGACCATCAAGCGTATCAGTAGGCTACGCCAGTGAAGCAAGCAGTTATATCAATTGTCAATTATTATTGACCTATTACAATTTAATGTCCCTACAAGGAGGATATCTACACGTGTTACCAGATAGCCTACACACGGACCTGCGTGTGTGTAGGCATACAAGCCTAGGCTTACATGTATAATTGTATATGGCCTGAACATCTGTTTGCATACCGACACCAATACGCGTTGAAAAGGATGCATTGTATCATTGTATGATGCTTGTTAATAAGCTCCGCATTAGCACGTGCAATCTTGCGCTTAACAAAGCTTTTCTCTGTATATATAGGCCTATAATAATACTACACACACACATATATGTATATAAATTATTATATATAATATTAGGCCGGATCAGGACGTTTGGGCGCCGCCGTTTGGGCGCCGGCCGTTTGGGCGCCGCCGTTTGGGCGCCGGCCGTTTGGGCGCAACGCCGTTTGGGCGCCGGACGTTTCGGCGCGAAATTGTTAGAGTGAAGAATTTCTGAAGAACCTTGACGTTTGACGTTAAAGTATCGCTGAACGACATGAACTGTCATTAAATGTAGAACGCTGTTCATAACGGTTCATAACATTCGCTTCTACAGCATTACCTTTTCGAGCATTACGTCGACCGTTGAACATTTGAAACTAATTACTATATCTCTATAACGCTTTTAATAACCATAATCTTTTAAAACATTGGGTTTGTGAACATTAAATCGAACATTGAACTTCTGAAAGTAATTCAGTTCTTCGTGGAATGCTTTTATTTAACATCAAATCATTCCCTGATGTGTTAACATTAAATTTAACAATGCACAATACAAAACATAGCTGAATTAAAAATTCCTGGATAAATAAAGAGTTTTAAGTGCTATTTCATTCCGCGCCGAAACGTCCGGCGCCCAAACGGCGTTGCGCCCAAACGGCCGGCGCCGAAACGGCGGCGCCCAAACGGCCGGCGCCCAAACGGCGGCGCCCAAACGTCACGTACCGATAATATTAGGCCTACATAATTATATTGGATAATGCGTTGAAAAGGATGCGTACATTTGTATAATGCAAAGGACGTTGGCCCAATTAGCTCGGCGCTTGCTTTGCATATGAGTTTCTAGTTTTTAATTATTATTAGGGACATAGGCGTACGAGGCGGGGGTCAAGGGGGGAGGCAAATGCCCCCAACTTTTGGGCAAATCTCATTTTGGGGCAAAATTAGTCCCGGACGACTAAAAAAAGGTCGTCAACTTTTTGGCCGGATAAATTTATTTTTCGGGCAGAAGTTCAATCTTGCCCCCCCCCCCATTGCTGAAATCTCCCGTACGCCTATGATTAGGGACACGGATGAGCTCAATACACAGTTTACACTTGCGATATTTCGCCTAACAATGCAGGTCTCTATATTATAATAAGTCAGTAATGACTATGTAGGCTATTCCTTATTATAATGGTCCTGAGTAGGCCTATAGTTGGTTTAATAAATGCAACAGACTAACAATTACACCGCTGACGTATTGCATAGAGCTTAAAGATAGAGGCCTATTTGACCAGCATTAACCAGACCTATTATTCGCCATTAAATTACAGGCAATAATGTGCTTACAGAAACTATAGTAGCCCAGGGTGAGAATTGCCGGGGGGGTTGGGGGGGTTCAACCCCCCAGTCATTTTTAGAGCCCCATGTTAAAGTATGTTTTTCATACCCCAATTTCAAGTTTATCATAGGCCAACCCCCCAGTTATTTTTCCACAATTCTCATACTGTACTGTATTTAAAGTCATTTATCATTTAATAAACGAGGCCTTTAAACATGTGACATATTTATGGACTTGCAGGGTGAGAATTTCTGGGGTTTGGAAGGTTCACCCACCCTAGTCTTTCCCACAATAAAGTCGTATTTGCACACTTCAACTACACGCAGATCACAGCCTGACATCTAGTTAGGCTACATTTCTACAATAACATATTATATCCATAGTCTCCATACTCGGCACTAACGACTCCTGTAACTCCGTATAGGCCTGCGTCACTCAAATACATGTATAGGCCAAATGCTAACAAATATTAGGCCTAAATTCATACACGCATACATGCAGGCATACATGCATTAATACATACGGTACATTCATACACACGTACATATACATTATATGTACATTCATATATTGTAGCAGC
>OX243824.1:9317101-9349601 GCA_945859605.1 Lumbricus rubellus | reverse complement strand
TACTACAGATAGTTGAGTTTTGAATTTAGTTTTGCTGGTGAGTTGCCTAAGGAGTTTTATGTGACCTTACTTTTTGATCAGAGTAGTAATCTCTATTCTAACTGCACTGGTATAATGTTGACTAAGGAGTCTGATCTGTCCTTACTTTTTGATTGGAGTACTTTTTATACTTGCACGAGGACTACGTAATAATTATGTGATGTAACTCTCGGCTAAAACATAGGTGCCTCAATTGCCTCATTGATGGAAATTAAATTTATTTTTTGGTCTAACATCTGAAATGTTGTTTGAAGTGTAATTTGATTGCATTATTTTTATTGCCCTGTGGTTATTGAACTTTATTCCCAGGAAGCTTTATGAGAGTATCTATTAGACCATAAACCCTGTAAATAATAATCAGGTAATAGCTAATCATGTTTTAGACTAAACGTTAAAATGGTTAGCGTAGTGCCTACACTTTGTAGTATTTCTTAATCGCATTGTGTTCTGACTGTATGGATGCATTAATAAACAGTGAATAAACAATTTATATTCTACCAATAAATAGTGAATAAACAACTATTATATTCTATAAATAAACAGTGAATTAACAGTATATTATTCTATCAATAAACTATAGCATTACTTTACTTCATCTATTCAACCAGCCTTCTGTCATTTTATATTCCGTTTTTCTTTAGTAGTACTTTCAGTTTAGCAACATTGTACGATAACAGAGATCATTGGCCTCACCCTCCTCATTTTTCCAGACTTGGGACTGGCACTGCCAAGATATAAGCAGTTGCAGCTAGTTCTTTCGTCATACTTTCTTCTTTTCTTTCAACAATCCTGTGCTCCATCCTTTCTTCTTTCCTGTGGCAAGTGATGTTGCCTATGTTTCGCTATGATTGCCACTGTTTCTTATCTGACTGCAGACAATCTATGATTGCCACTGTTTCTTATCTGACTGCAGGCAATCTATGATTGCCACTGTTTCTTATCTGACTGCAGGCAATCTATGATTGCCACTGTTTCTTATCTGACTGCAGGCAATCTATGATTGCCACTGTTTCTTATCTGACTGCAGGCAATCTATGATTGCCACTGTTTCTTATCTGACTGCAGGCAATCTATGATTGCCACTGTTTCTTATCTGACTGCAGGCAATCTATGATTGCCACTGTTTCTTATCTGACTGCAGGCAATCTATGATTGCCACTGTTTCTTATCTGACTGCAGGCAATCTATGATTGCCACTGTTTCTTATCTGACTGCAGGCAATCTATGATTGCCACTGTTTCTTATCTGACTGCAGGCAATCTATGATTGCCACTGTTTCTTATCTGACTGCAGGCAATCTATGATTGCCACTGTTTCTTATCTGACTGCAGGCAATCTATGATTGCCACTGTTTCTTATCTGACTGCAGGCAATCTATGATTGCCACTGTTTCTTATCTGACTGCAGGCAATCTATGATTGCCACTGTTTCTTATCTGACTGCAGGCAATCTATGATTGCCACTGTTTCTTATCTGACTGCAGGCAATCGGCCAGGTCCCCTCGAAGGTGCGGGTGATGTTCAGGTGGTTGTACCTCAGAGTCGCGGTTGGTTAGACGACGTGGTGCGAGACGTTGCGACCTCATCCCCGAAGAAGCAAGTCATGATCGGAGGAGTGTCTGGACTGTGAGTACTACTTTAATACCTACCTATACTATTTCAATTCATTTAAAGTTTCAATATTCCATTCAATGAAATTAAAGTTTAAATTAAATTCAATATTTATTCAATTCAGTAATCAATTCAATTTTCAATCAAATTCATTATTCAATTCAATTTCCAATTTAATATTCAATGCTCAATTAAGTTAAAGTCAAGTTTCAATTGAATATTGAATTCAGTTTTAAAATTTTCATTGCAGTCATTAATTCAATTTTCAATCCAATATTCAATTTTTAATTCCTTGCAATCATTAATTCAATATTCAATTCAATATTTGATTCAATATTCAATTTAATTAAATTCATGTTTCAATTAATTTAAATATGTAGGTAAATTTCTCATGAACTTGACTGTGGACTCGGGTGTTAACATTTATTGACCTTGTTCGAACCTTACAAAACATATCCAGCCTTACAGCATTCATTGACATTACACACCCAATGAAATTCAAGACCCGTTGCTTGCACGCAGGGGCGGATCCGGGGGGCAATCCGGCCATGGCCCCCCCATTGAAAACTGCCATGGGACGTGCCCCCCCCCATTTGGTCTGAAATTAGCAATACGAATATGGGTGTAATGGATATTGGCCCCCCTATTCGTAAAATTGCATGGGACGTGGCCCCCCTCCCGTTCGGTTTTCAAGTTGAGGACTAAAAAAAAGTCATCAACTTTTGGGCGGATGAAATTGTATGATTTTCCCGAAAATTTTGGCAGATGACTAAAAAACCTTTTTTCCCTTTTTTTAGAAATTTTTTCCTTTTCCCCATCCAAGATCTAAGATTTTGGCCCCCCCCCTTGAAACAGTTCTGGATCCACCACTGCTTGCACGTCTTATAATTAATATAGGCTACCGCAGACTTCGTTTATTGCAATAACTGAGAGAAATCCGGGTGACACCCAGCTAAATGTCGAAGCACATTTGATAGAAACAAATAAAATTAATGTGAACATAACAATGTCATTGATGGCCGGCAAAGTGGACCCTCGAAATAAAGTTTTTCAACATCCTTTACTGGTGGAACGAATGTATGCGTTTAGGCATAGTGGATTGCGTTATAAAGTGGTTTTTGCTAAACGATGATTTTATTCTCGTTTTTGTTTCAGGGCGTCTGGTTATATCGTAGGAAAAGTTGGAAGGGCTGCTCTCTTAGCAGTTGGTGGAAGCATAATCCTTCTGCAGGTAACAAATAATCCAATTTAATCGAGTTTTAATCCATTTTCAGAGTTCTAGAAAATTAATAAGGATAGCAGTTGCATGCCATGGGAGCTAGAGGTCCAACATGTTAAGTCCTTCATGATGCAGTTAACAAGCTGAAGTAGTTAATTATTGAATTTAGACATTGCTGTGTCTGTGAGCTATAAGTACTGCTAGTTTATTGGTCAGCATATAGGGTGGTGTAGTGGGTATGTTCGTTGCCTTGCAGCCAGCCGTAGGGTCACAGGTTCAAATCCATCTCAAGTCGCCTTGTATGGACATTGGGCAAGTCCTTCACTCTCAATTGCTCAGCACTTTGGCGTGAAACTTCAATTCGGTGTCCGCACGGTAGTCAAGAGCACTTCTGAGTAGAAATATTGAAGTGGCTATATAACAAGTGCACATACATACATACATAAGTTGTGAATTACTTTAGGAGTGCCTTACAGCATACAGGGGCTCTGATAAATGCATATAAAGAGCATTTTACCGTATCTTGATTGTTGTAAAATTTAGCAATTTTATTCCTTTTCGTTTTGCAGATTGCCCACTATCAAGGTCTCATCCAGGTCAACTGGACGAACGTCGAAAGCAGTGTCGCGAGTACAAGAAGACGATTGAATGACCACGTGTCCGACAGCTTCCCCGGTCTGCTGGAAGATGTAATTGTCTCGTTTCTCACACTTTGTATATCTTTTGTCTTGAATGCCTTGATGCGTACTTATGCAAACTGTCGTAAGACGCTCTTGGACAGTCACTGGTAACAGCGCTTTTGGGAGTTACTTAAATGGTCATTGCATTAAGATTATGTAGAGGCATGCAGCATATAATTCTCGGTCACGTGCTATTTTCAGTCTGGTTTTGAATCAACGTTGATGGGGAAAGCCCTAATTTTATGTAATGTATGTTTTTCATGATGATTGCAGATTATGGGTAGAGACACTTGAAATTTAGGTTACTTTTGTATAAATTTAGGTTACTTTTGTACGAATTTACCTTTTGTATAAATTTGCCTTACTTTTGTATAAATTTACCTTACTTTTGTATAAATTTACCTTACTTTTGTATAAATTTACCTTACTTTTGTATAAATTTACCTTACTTTTGTATAAATTTACCTTACTTTTGTATAAATTTACCTCACTTTTGTATAAATTTACCTTACTTTGAGTTGTGGCTTTGTTTCGGGGTTTCAGGCCAGAAATTAAATTTCTGCTGTTATCATGTTTCTGTTTTAGGTCACAGAATTTGGGCGACGACATGTTTTTCTCGCAGGTTCATTCTTTGCCGGATTCTTGGTTGGTCTGGCCACATAGTTCAATGTCCCCATCAGCCGATTTCACAGCACTACTACAGCATAGCATTTCTCGTTTTATGTGATTTCGGAAGAAAAGCTTTTGCCAAACACTTGATGAGACTAAGAACGTGAATGTCTTCGAGTTTTGTTCGACCTAATGTTTGAGACATTTTAGACCTAATGTTTGAGACATTTGAGACCTAATGTTTGAAACATTTCAGACCTAATGTTTGAGACAGGTCCAAGAGTTCTGACACCAAGGAAGACTTGGTTAGGTATTTTACTGACAATTGTGTTCCGACTGACATCAAGAGAATATGAGAGAATTTGGACAACAGCATATTTATTTATTATATAATTCTTTGCGGAATTCTCTATTGGTCTCGCCGCATAGTTGCTGTTTGTGATTTCTCAAGAATCTTCTGCGATGTGCGTGATAATATTACAAGCGAATTACCAACGATTTATATCTCAGTTGACAGTTAATTTATTCACTAACTACTGAATGAGACTTGCAAGTGATTGAACAATGTGTTTTTTGTGCTAGAAGTTAAAAGCGATTTGAGGATTGAGTGCTGTGTAAATTCTTGTTTTGATAAAGTTTGTGAAAAAATGAAATGTTCAGGGCTTAACGACACTGTTTCATATCGAAGATGATTAGTGTCGGAGGCAGAGAACAACCTCACGCTCCACGTTTATATTGCGACCGAGCCACCCGCTGGATAAAGTTTGTGCATGGAGAAGGCTAATTTATAGCATCACCGAGGCAAAGACGGAATTAATTAATTATGTGTGTGTGTTGATTTTGCTCAAATTTTTACGTGAGGTGATGTCAATCAGTGCTATTACATGTTAATGCATCCATTAATGCAAGTATTACATTAAATCCTGATTATTATTATTCTATTACTGTACAGTAGTGGCGGATCCAGAATTGTTTCAAGGGGGGGGCCAAAATCTTAAATCTTGGACGGGAAAAAGGATTTTTTTTCGAAAGTTCTAAAAAAAATACTGATCGGTCGTTGACGAAAAAAGTACTTTTTCATCCGCCAAAAAAGTTGATGACCTTTTTTTTAGTCTTCTGCCAAATGTTTTGGGAAAATCATACTATTTCATCCGCCAAAAAAGTTGATGACCTTTTTTTAGTCATCTGCCAAATTTTTCGCGAAAATCATCCGCCAAAAAAGTTGATGACTTTTTATATTTTTTTATTATTATTTTTTATTCCTCAACTTGAAAACCGAATGGGGGGCTACGTTCCATACAATTTTCAGAATAGGGGGGCCAATATCCATATTGCTAATTTCAGACCAAATGGGGGGCCACGTCCCATGGCAGTTTTCGATGGGGGGCCATGGCCGGATTGCCCCCCCTGGATCCGCCCCTGCTGTACAGAACAATAGATTTTTAGCATTGTTTACAATAAATTTTTCTATTCTGCAACTTTTGCCTAACGTTATGTAGGGCAGTGGTGTAGGGGTGTTTGGTTCCTTGGACCCAGAAAGTTGCAGGTTCGAATTCACCTCAAGCCACAGTAGTACAGGGACTCTAAGCAAGCACTCCGCTCGCAATTGTTTTGGCATGCCCCTTTGAAGCATCATTCAATTTGAAGTCACCGTCTGTGCACTGGGCCAAGACTTGGAAGTATTAAATAGACAACTTAAGAAGCAAGTCGTCGTGTGAGGATTATCGTGTCGTATGTCCACTTTTGTGAATTCCGAGAAAAACGAGGTAGAAGTTTCGAAACTTTGGACGGAAATTTTAAAAAATGAGTGCAATAAAACTTCAGGAAATAACTTCATATTAAAGCATCGACATTAATTAAAGGATGTTGCACTAAAATTAAACTGAAACTTAAAATGGTTTTTGTGAAATTTTGGAAAATGTTGTATAAAATGGAATTAAATCAATTGCAAGTCATCCTGACGTGAGAAAATTTAAAAAAAATATGTGTTAATAAAAGCAAGCAATATACAATCAATTGTGACTTTGTTCGTTTCAATTTTCGCAAGTTTAATACCCTTTTTTAAATAAAAGAACGTTTTTATTTCCTGGACATACGACACTATGATACAACGAATTGAACGAAGTGGGATGTCGTATCTCCATCGTCCAATCAATGACGAGCTTTTATGGACATACGACAATGCACTTTTAAACCGTGAATGCGGCACCTTGTCGTATCTCCAATTTAATTGGAGATACGACAAGGCATTCCTGATACATAGACATACGACAGGTAGTTTTCGATGAATATCTTTAAAACGACTCGTCGTATCTCCTAACGGTTAACAGTGAAGAAAGATAAACAATTTTTTGCTACAAAACAAGTCTAAACTCGATTTTGAAAAAAATGGACATACGACAAGATAATCCTCACACGACGAAGTGTTAGCTGTTTGGTAACAGCATTGCGAAAACCTGTCTCTAAATTTAGTTTACTGTTGGGTATTGCATTTGGCTTCAAGATTAGAATTTCGATTGTGCCACACTACAAACTTGACTTGTGGTTCTACTAATGTCTCCTCATTCCTTAGTGTTCCAGTTCATCTGTGCAATTATCATCATTAGATTTTATTTGGTAGTTTTACTTTAAATGCTGTTAGTGAAGACTAAAGTGCACGAGCTTGGTTGGTCAAGGGCTGGGTTGCTTAGAAAGTGCTCTGAGCAAAAGTTTTATAGTATCAGGGGCCAGGGCAATGACCAACTATTACGTTAACTGTTGCGAAGGTCTATGTACCATAATATAATGCATGCAATAACTGCAATCACCTATCTGCAACTTATTATTTAGAGTAGTTTTCTTCTACAGTTAGCCAAGGGTGTCCATTACTACATTCCCACCTACAAAAGATTTGCAAGTTCATTGCTCCAGCACATCTGCATTTCTTCTAAGAATTTTTAACAACCAACTACTTATGAAAAACCATAGTAAGCTCCAAATTTCTATACGCAGGACACCAGCTTTGCGGAAAGCAAACCTTTTCACATCAGACCGTTCAAACTTAAGATGTTATATTTCCGCAAGGCCGCTATACAATCCGTTCCATCTTACATACAATTTTGTGCTCCTACCCGTGTAATTAGGCTCGATAAAACGTGGGACTATTTGTGCTTGTATGTTGAGAGCTACTCTTGCACAGGGCTGAAAGTGGTTTGGAAAAGTTGCCGGGTCTCACTTTGGCAGACGAGCACGTCTTTGACCCATACATTTTTCTGACGACCTTTTTCTTAGTCTTTTGCCCAAAATCTTACCATTTTTATCTAGTTTTGGCACCTGGCGACCTTTTGTGCGACCCGGATGAGACCCGGCAACAGCAGGTCTCGGAAATCGATGCCGGGTCGCAGACCCGAACCGACTCACTTTCAGCCCTGCTCTTGCAACCACATTATTGACCCTAACCTGATCCAACACCATTTTCAATGCTAACCCCTTCAACAAGAAATCACAAGAAACAAATCATACAGACAATGAAGAAGTGTACACATTTCTATTTTTTCAATGTATCACCGCCATTCTCCAGCAGGCATTAAGTTTGCCAAACACAAAAACATCTGCACGGTTCTTAACTTAAATGTTCTCTTTTATTTTCAACTCCATCAGAACAAATACAGAACAGTTGCCATTCCACACACGCGCACACAGCAGCGGCACAACCGGAAGTCCGCCTACGACCTTGGCCTCTCCTTCTTCTGTTTGTACAAGGCAAGCAGGGAAACGCTGGCGACCTTGACGACCTTGAAACGGACTCCGGGGATATCACCGACGGCGTGACCCTTACGACCGAATCCAGCGACCAAAACTTCATCGTTCTCCTACAATGCATACCAAACACAAATTACTCTTTGAAGGTCAAGGAATACGTTGTAAAAATATACCTACGTGTGGTTTGTTTGTATGTGCACTTGTTATAGTGCCCCTTCAAGCTCTCACTACTCATAGGCGCTCCCGAATGCAGAGCGAACACTGCATCGGAGTTTCACGCTGAAGTGCTGAGCAATTGTGAGTGAAGGACTTGCCCAAGGTCCTTACACGACGAGGTGGATTCGAACCTTCCGGCTCCAAGGCAACGACGCCACCACTACGCCCGATGAGTTGTGTTGATGCAAGGTACTTAAAATATCTTGTGTATCATATTCGTTCAAACTATGGAATTATATAGCTCTCTTTAAAGAAATCTACTCTGGAGCACTCCTATCTCAGACACGGAAAAAAATAAAACGACAAAATTTGTGTATTTACGAAACAAGGTTTGATTAGTGAGATGTAATAAAAGTAGCTTTGAATGGAGGTCTTTCCAGATGGACGCAATTACCACCGAGAAAGCTTAGTGTTGCCTGGCAGCCAAGCAAGCCCGTGGGACTAGGAGTTGCCCTTCCTAGCAGAGCAAGGAGTCCAACACGCTTTAACATCAGAGACTGTGGGCTACAGTATGTATGTCTTGAAATATAAAATCCGCATTGGCAATTAAGCCGTACAGAAGTAGCTTGCTGCTCGCATGAACTTATTGCAATTCTGACTTAGAAAAATCACACCTTAACGACAAACGTACATTAAAACGCACACCAGAAACCATTCGAGTAGACAGTGCACAGTGTGTATAAAGCATGCTAATGACAATGCTAATTAAATTATCAAAATAAAAATTAAGTAACTTTATATTTCACGTCATAAAATGGCGTTGAGCTTTCACATCATATCTGAATCACAGAAATCTTAATGGAACAGATTTAGCAGCATGCATCCCTTCGTGCCATAGTTTGACACACACACATGCAGTATACACAAACGCAATGTGTGTCTACCCCTCGTCCCACTTCAGATATCAAAACACACAATTAACTCCTGACAAGAAGTCTTTCAAACGAATTTAAATGCTCAATATTTTCGTACACTTTCGTTCAGAAGGTTGAGACGTTTTATTACTGTAAGAAATTCTAATTTAAAAACATGATACTATATAATTATTAGTCAACACGTACAGCTCATGAAATTGTTTTACTAATAATTTCCTATATGAAAACATATTTTAAAAAAATCTCATAAATTGACAAACCTCAATGAAGTTGAGACAACCATCCCTCGGAACGAACGCAGTGATCTTCTTTCCGTTCTTGATCAGCTGCACCCTCACGCACTTACGGATGGCCGAGTTCGGCTGCTTGGCTTCAACTCCACTGCAAAAACAATCACAGAAGATTTTATTGGCGCTGGTACACTAAGCTAGAACAACAACCAGAAAAAATCATTTTCATCCTGTTAACACCTCTTTAACACTCTAACGATCAGCGCGCACTAATATGCATTGAAAACACGTGTAGCTGGTCGTTAACCCTTTATAAATGCCGGAGGGTATAGGATTTCCCATACCATTTACTACCATCTCGGCATTAAAGGGTTAAATGGTTAACAATGAGCTGCGTAGGTCTCCAAGTCGCTTTTAGTATACAATCATCGCTAAAGAGTTACATTGAAATAGAGCACTAATTCTAAGTCAAAGAATAAATTCTTCATAGTATCTGTGCAAGTAATGTTTTTCTTAAACTGGTATATTTACAAGTTTAAATATTAGCTCTAGTTACATAGTTTATGATGACATTGTAAAATTTAGTCTACAATTCTTTCAGCAATAGATGAATCTAGTTCAATAGTGTACAAATAAAAAATTAACAAATGCAAAAATTGTATGCAAAAACAGTATAGATCTGTCCATTCAGCGCAGTGTTTACAAATTTATGCATGAGCCACAAAAGTGAACCATATGAACAGCAATTTCAAGATATCATACTAGAAGAAATTACCTCAAATAACCCTTCAGGAATTTGTTGAACTTAACATTCAAACAAAAAATATACAGAGAGTTTATAATAAGACTTAAACTTGTAACAGTTCTGAAAGGCTTACACTTTTTCCAGGACGATTCCCTTGGCGTGGGAGGCTCCACCAAAAGGATTGGACTTCCAACGGGTTCCCAAGTGAGACTTCTTGTAGTCTTTGTCATGCCATCTCTGCTCACGACGATGGTTCTTCAGCTTGCGAGCAGTCCTAAGACCTCGTGGCTTACCTAAAATGAAAAAGAAATTTCTTAACAGTTTACTCCTATAAAGTTATTAGCTCAAACGCAGCATTTACAAAGACAAAAGAATTTTAAACACATATTAACAATGATACAAACCTATTAGACTTGGTTCCTTTGAAAATTATGTCTCATAAACTACAGGAACACCTAAAATTGACCCCTTCATGCATTATTCATTCTATGAATTTATAGCGCCCCTTCAAAGCTACTCAGAGGCGCTCCCAGCCCATACATGGCGAAAGAAAAAAAAGACTTGAGAGATTTATGAAGCAAAGTTTGATTGGTCAGATGTAGTAAATGAAACTTCAACATAACATGTAGTGGTAAACACGCACACTTCATGCCCGTACTCCAAACAATATGGCCACCGTAGATGCGTGCATAACAGAGCGGCCCGACATGCGGCCTAATATTTCCGCGAAAATTAAAGGACGCTTCAATTTCAGCAGAATGACTGCACTAAACCCTAAAACTAACCCTAACCGACCCTCACGGCGCCTAACCTGAGCCCTAACCGACCCTCACGCTTTGCATGTTGAGATACATGTTGCGATGTCGTCGACCGGTCGCGTTCTAATTTTACGGCATTCGTTGGCAGCCATATTGTTTGGAGTACGGGCATGAAGTGTGCGTGTTTACCCATGTGGTAATGTACACATTTTTTATTTTTCAGTTGGCAAGTCACACATCAACATTTTTCTTTGTACTTTTTGGTGCTTTGAACAGGAATAATTACCACTTACATAAAACAAACGCCGAAGGCTGGCTAAAAGCATTTCAGGGTTTTATTTAAGAGCGTTGGCGATTTATTTCGCTAAGGCACAACCACGTTGTCGCTAGCAGATCGCGTGGTGCACGAAAAAGAGCAAAAAATCAATATTGGCGTACGCTTGCTAGCGTCGAAAAACTTCAAGAATCATTCTCAATTACGTGACTTTCCATATTCAAGTAAATTTAAACTGATTTTTGCTTTATTGCAAAAGATCGAAGGAATATTAGAAGCCATATTCAACTTACCCATTATGTCTAAATGGCGGACGTTGAGGAAAGAAGGAACGATTGCAGGAAGCACTACAAGAGATCACGTGGGCTGGCTAGTTCTCTGCTTTTCTCACGTCAAATGCACATTTCTTTAGCGCAGGAATAAATCATTTGACAGTTCAATAGTATGATTCATTTCAAGAATTTATTTTATATAGCGCCTCTTCAAGAAATCCACTCAGAAGCGCAATAATAATAATATTTGAGCGCACAGTAAGGAAACGTAGGGCCTGCATACTTTTCTTCCAAAAAATTACGTTTTGCTGCTTTCAACAGAGACTTGGTCTGATTTAGGGCTAAAGTAGAACTTTAATCATTACATAATTAACTAGGCCTACTGTCGTCATCGTAGTCTGTCAGCTGTAGGCTGACACTAGACGCCAGTTAGGCTAGTGAACCAACAGGCGTCTAGTTACTCAAGTACTAATTTCATATTCGTTTGAACTCTAGATAGTAATTATTTTGGTACCGTACGTTGGGACCATACAGGGTGAGAATTGTCGGAGGGTTGGGGGGTTCAACCCCCCAGTCTTTTTGAGAGCCCTATGTTAAAGTATGTTTTTCATACCCCAATTTCAAGTTTATCATAGGCCAACCCCCCCCCCCCAGTTATTTTTCCACAATTCTCATACTGGGACCATACCTACGTTGCAAGTTGCTCAATAGTAGCCTACCAAGCAGAGACGTCCAAGAGAGCCAAAAGTGTGACCTAATTGAGACTTGTCGACAGCAGAGTTTTATAATCGGAAGGCATGGAGAGGAGTGCTGTTTCCATGGAGTGACTGGCCCTATAACCAGACTGGTGAGTAAGGACTAAGGAGTCCCGACAGCTCAAAATAGGAGCGAAGCCTAATCTACTTAACGAAGTAAATCTTTCTACATAGTTATATATTTATTGCGTCGGTATTAAATGATTTAAAGGTGTCCTATAGCCTATTACTACGCTAAAATGCGCGATGTGTAAGTCAAAAGTCGTGATAGTAAGACAATAACCCAGGGCCGTTTTAAGGAATTTTGGGGCCCTAGGCACAAACACTATACATGTAATTCTAAATGTAACTATATGAGTTTCATCTAGTTCCCCTTCTCTGGGGGGAGAATCAAGGTTTCTGGGGGACGAAGAACGAGTATATGCCGGTCGATCGCTGAGACGCGTAGCACCGAGTGGGGGCGGGGCACGGAGAGGGAACGTGACTCTCCCCCACTGGAAAATTTTGAATTTTTACATTGCAATGGCAGCATTTTAAGCTGCCATCTTAACAAAATTTCTCAACTATTGCAGTGCTGACCTGAATAGTCTAAGACTTCAATAAATATTCTTACAATTATAATAATTTCTTTATCAGTTTCCACAAAGTAGCCTAAGGGTAGCATTGTATGCTGCGATCCTAACAAAATTACTAAAACTGCTGATAAAAACAGTGGCTGAAGATTTCAATTAGTATAATTATTATTACAATAATAATTTCTTTGCATATATCAAGTTCTGCAACTCAGTTCTGCTGCTTCTGGACCATTACAGTAGGCCTATAATGTATAACTGCAGACAGGTGTAGACCTAGCTATAGTCTATGCCCGATTTTCTTGCACTATAATTAGCTTATTTCCGTTGCTCAAAAAGTTCCTATATTGCTGACCATTCAGGACACAGTTATCAGAATAGTTACAAATGTTGCACAAACCAAGGAAGAACTACCAAAATCGTGAAGCCATGTAGTAGACTAATGATGCTATGTCACGAAGTGTTAGGCCTAGTTGTACAAAAATAGTCTTTGTACAAATATTAACAGTAGGCCTAAACAATACTCATTGTAATAGTATCATATATTAAGTTATATTAGTGGATTTTATCATTATAATCACATATAATCTAATATCACAGTTAGCCTACTGTAGGCCTGTTAGAGCTCGGGTAAAACCCTAATGCAAACGGCAACTAAAAACTATTATTTGATCAAATGTCTTGGTAGTCACTTCTAGGTTGAGCTTCTCCCATGAAGATGTCTAGATTAAACACTGAACGTAATCCGATTTCCACCTTAATCTCTCAGTTTCAGAGATATATATATATATATATATATATATATATATATATATATAGTATTGCATTCCTGACTTCTATGTGCATGTGTGCCATCTTGTTAGATTTGTTAATAATATAGTATACTGCTGACACAGTATGACAAGAGTCATAGCAATATTTGTACTAAAAGTGTAAAATAAATGTTAGTTTAGCATACATCAAAGTTCGTATAACATGTTGCTAATTTGTTATGTGGTGTAGTCTATTATTTTGGGTCGCTGCGGGGCCCCCTGTAGCGTGGGGCCCTAGGCCCGTGCCTCGCGTGCCTAGGCGTTAAAACGGCTCTGCAATAACCTTAACATTCAACTCAATAAATAGTCCTACTATTGACTAAATGTTTTTGATTGATATTTGGGGTAGAATTATGTTGTTATGATGACATATTCTGTAGGCCTATGTCAGCGGGATTCGTAAAAATAGTAGGGCCTATGTTCTAAAGTCTAAACCATGGTTATTGTCTTACTATCATGACTTTTGACTTAGGCCTAACACATCGCGCAGTTTGCATAGTAAAATAGAACACCATTAAATCATTTATTACCAATGCAATAAATATATAATTATCTTGAAAGACTTACATTGCATATGCCATAGCATCCAAAGGCAGTACTGCTTACGAAAAAGTCCGGAAAAACCCACATCAAAACTCTTTTGCTCAAATTAAGCTGCATTTTCGCTTGTTCGGATGAGGGTTAAATGGTCACTGTATTTCCGTATTAGGCATATTTCTGTGTCCTTCCGCTTTTGTTTCACTGTTCCTGTCTCAGTTTTACTCTGGATCGTTCTATTTCTCTTTTATTTAGTATCTTCTCCCCCGTTTTCACTCTTTCTGGTTATACTTCCTGTCTTACAGTTGTGGGGTGCGGTGGTCCAGAGGTACGTTCATTCACTGAGGCCGGAAGGTTGGGGTTCGAATCCACATTAAGCGCAGGACCCTGAGCAAGTCCTTCACTCGCAATTGCTCGTGCTCTTCGGTATGAAACTTCGATTCAGTGCCGAGCTGTAGTCGGGAGCGCCTCGTGTCCGAGTTGTAGTCGAGAGCGCCTCGGAGTAACATCTCTGCTACTAGGCCTACATGACTTGATCTAAGTTGTTTTTGGCAACAACGATATGTAGGCCTAAATGCTATTTTATGATCCATGGATCATTTATGGATTTTGTTAACTGTCTTATTGAACAATTCAAAAACAGGTATAGGAACTAGCCTATTTACGATTTTGAACGCATCGAGGACTGGCCAGCCTTTAAAAAGTCTGCTATCAGCAGGACCGAGCAGGTCTAGAAGAGTAGGCTAAGTGCTGTCACTATATATAGCTTGTCCTATCTATTCATAGTGAACAAGATGCCATGCGAATTTGTGTTGAATGAATCTGTTAAAAGTCTGGAGGAAAGTTTGGTGTCAACACCGAACTGTCATACAACTTATTTATGTATGTATGTATGTATGTATGTATGTATGTATGTATGTATGTTTGTATGTATGTATGTATGTATGTATGTATGTATGTATGTATGTATGCATGCATGTATGTATGTATGCATGCATGCATGCATGCATGCATGTATGCATGTATGTACATGTATGTATGCATGCATGCATGTATGCATGTATGTACATGTATGTATGTATGTATGTATGTATGTATGTATGTATGTGTTGTATGTATGTATGTATGTATGTATGTATGTATGTATGTATGTATGTATGTATGTATGTATGTATGTATGTATGTATGCATGTATGCATGTATGCATGTATGCATGTATGCATGTATGCATGTATGCATGTATGTATGTATGTATGTATGTATGTATGTATGTATGCATGTATGCATGTATGCTTGCATGCATGCATGCATGCATGTATGCATGCACGCATGCATGTATGCATGTATGCATGTATGCATGTATGCATGTATGCATGTATGTATGTATGTATGTATGTATGTATGTATGTATGTATGTATGTATGTATGTATGTATGTATGTATGTATGTATGTATGCATGCATGCATGCATGCATGCATGTATGTATGTATGTATGTATGTATGTATGTATGTATGTATGTATGTATGCATGCATGCATGCATGCATGCATGCATGCATGCATGCATGCATGTATGTATGTATGTATGTATGTATGTATGCATGCATGCATGCATGCATGCATGCATGCATGCATGCATGCATGTATGTATGTATGTATGTATGTATGTATGTATGCATGCATGCATGCATGTATGTATGTATGCATGCATGCATGTATGTATGTATGTATGTATGTATGTATGTATGTATGTATGTATGTATGCATGTATGCATGTGTGCATGTATGTATGTATGTATGTATGTATGCATGTATGCATGTATGCATGTATGTATGTATGTATGTATGTATGTATGTATGTATGTATGTATGTATGTATGTATGTATGTATGTATGTATGTATGTATGTATGCATGTATGCATGTATGTATGTATGTATGTATGCATGTATGTATGTATGTATGTATGTATGTATGTATGCATGTATGTATGTATGTATGTATGTATGTATGTATGTATGTATGTATGCATGTATGTATGTATGTATGTATGTATGTATGTATGTATGTATGTATGTATGTATGTATGTATGTATGCATGTATGTATGTATGTATGTATGTATGTATGTATGTATGTATGTATGTATGTATGCATGCATGCATGTATGTATGTATGCATGTATGTATGTATGTATGTATGTATGTATGTATGTATGTATGTATGTATGTATGTATGTATGTATGCATGTATGCATGTATGCATGTATGTATGTATGTATGTATGTATGCATGTATGTATGTATGTATGTATGTATGCATGTATGTATGTATGTATGTATGTATGTATGTATGTATGTATGTATGTATGTATGCATGTATGCATGTATGCATGTATGCATGTATGTATGTATGTATGTAGGACAATTCTCACCCAGTTTCATTTTCTTCAACTTCTGAATCAAGATCGACAAATGCAGGATCATAATAGGATTATATTAGAAATATTACATTGACCGTATAATATTCATTATGAATAAAATTTAATCGAAATAGCAGAATTGAATCAAAACTTTCTGAGAGTTAGGCTAATTACTAAGCCTATTATATTGTTAGTCCGTAGGGCGAAGAGGCGAACATGTCTCATAAACAGTAGAGTACAATTCCCTGTAGAGACCTACAGGGTATAGACTACATCCGTCCAAAACACACTTTATGTTGACCTACTTGTATAGGCCACACAGGGGCGGATTCAGAAATTTTCTAGGGGAGGGGTCAAAATTTTCGGTGATCTTTGCCAAAAAAAATCAGATGACCTTTTTTGGTAATCCGGTGGTAATCTCTTCGGAATATTATACTATGGGCTCTCTAGTCATATTATACCTACTTTTTCTCTCTCGCCTTGTCCCGCGCTCCATTTTTAAAAAAGAAAAAACTGCTTGAAACCAAATGGGGGGCCACGTCCCATGCAACTTTTAAATGGGGGATGGCCCGATTGCCCTCTGGATTCACCTCTGAGGCAACACTGAAATCGTGGAAAGTCAGTCTTGTAGGAACAGTTTTGCATAAAAATCGTGCGAACGCTGTTGAAGAATGAATCTCGTCAGATTCGAAAATCGATCAAAACAAACATCGTCTGGAGATGACCGCTTAAAATCCACTCTCATTGGGCCCAATTGGGCCCGGAGCGTCACCCTGACAGAGTTCAGTAAGCGTGGCCCAATTGAGCCCGAAAGTAGTCTAAATATAATATGATATCTCTCTGTAAAGAGATCGCAACGAAATATGACTAAGGAAAATCTCAGCCTTCATGCATAGTCGTCCGAATCAAGTTAAAAGAAAAGCACGTGACTGTAACGTCACCAATGCGTTCGTATGACGTCAATCGCACAAATGACGTCAAGTGCGACGTCTGCATCACGCGTTCTCGCCCTGTAAACAGATGTTCGTGTCTGCAGTGACGACAGCAAGACGCCATTTTGTTGGCTTCAAACGCACAATTCAAATAAAACAACGACAGCTATTATAATTGACGTAAATCTGACATCAAAGTGACGAAAGCTGCTCAGTAGACGGCGTTTTTCAACAGATATCTAGGCGAACAGCGGAACAGGGAACCAGCGTAATCCGAGCCATGCTAATCCATATCAAAGCGCAGCCTAGTCACACAGAGACTCTTGTTTGTAGTTTTTGAGCTGAATATAATTATAGAGCCCCCATGATTTTCCTGAGGGACCTCTGAAGGCCTGTGTATATTATACACTTGCAGCATTGGCCTGACCATGTCAGGTCCAGACCAGGGTTGCCACTCATAGCTTTTTCCACCTAGATCTAGGTTTTTTCGGCCTTATCTAGATTTCTAGGTTTTTTTGGTCAGGATCTAGCCTTTTTTCTGAGGCGATTTTTTCCACTTTTTACGCATAAAAGTTGGCTTTGATAAGTGAAAGTGCACAAAAGACGTGAAAAAAGTCGAAAATGTTGTGAATACGGGCCCCAAAAGCTATAGATTTATTTTGGAGCGAAAGACTAAAAAAGGTCATCAGAAATTTTTCTCGAGAAAGGAACCAAATTTTGGTCGGTTGACTAAAAAGTTCATTAGAAATTTGAATTTCAAGCGCGAAAAACCGAAACATCCATGTATTTTCTCCAAAATTCTCGATCTAGCCTTTTCTAGCCTTTTTTTCGGCCCGATTTGACCTTTTTTAAAAATTCAGAGTGGCATCCCTGGTCCAGACGGTACAAACCGGGTTCAAAAATATCGCATTAAATAAGCCCCAGAGAAAAACCATCCATCGAACCAGAAACCAGCCAGACAACCAACCAACACACCAACCAGCCAACCAATAAACCTGCCATGTGGGCCAGCCAACCAGCAAACCAACCAACAAACCAGCCACCAACAAATCAGTCAACCAACTACCCAACCAAACTAACCAACTAACCAGCCCACTAACCAGAAAGCAAACCAGCCAACCAACAAACCAGTCAACCAAACAACAAACACGTAAGCCAACTGCCCAACCAACCAACAAATCAGTCAACCAGCCATCACTCAATCGGCCCTTAAAACCAGCCAGCCAACCAACAAACCATCCGACAAACCAGTCACCCAGCCAACCACCAAAGCAGCCAACAAGCCAGTCAACGAGCCAGCCAATCAACAAGAAACCCAATCGACGGCTCCTCATAACCCTTGCATCTAGACGGGATATCGTTTCCCGTTGTCCGGCCTCACCCTCACATCAGCCAGCCGGTCGACACTTGCCGTCTTCCTCTTCAACAACCTCTCGTTGCATCCTCCCCCAATTCCCCCACCACCTCCCCCAACTCCCCCACCTTCCCCTCCCCCACCTCCTCCACCTCCCCAGTTGAGATGGGGTGACGGCCGGGTCGTTCTCGTCGACACCTTATCCAGCGATGACATGGACGACGACAACTTCGACGTTCTCTCCTTTCCCGGGTGCTTCCCACGCCGCTCCAGGCCGACCGCGTCGCCACTCGGTCCTCCCTGCAGCAGGCGGTCTCTCGAAGGGGATGTCGTCCACTTCTCCTGGTCCCCCGTCACAGCGGCTGCTGCCCCGTCTCTGAGCGCCAGGGGGTCCTGCTGGTCCATGGTCGCCTTCTCGTCCTTCGTGCCGCAGAAGGTGAGCCCCCGGCGACGTGTCTCGAGGTGGAGGAAAAGCACACCACAGAGGAGAAGGACGAGAGAGGGCCAGAGCATGCTGTGGATGACGTCCCATCGAGAGTAGGTCTTGTGAGCAATGACTTTGTCCTGGTCGTCGGAGTCGTAGTAGCAGAGGAAGCGGTTGGACTTGGATCGCCACTGACCGGCGAATTCGTCGACCACTCGCTGGTTCTCTTCACGAGTCTTCAAACAGACGCTGTACGAACACTGCAAACAAACAAACATATAAGCTTACGTAGGCTATAGCCTAATAATACAATAGAACACATGTAATAGTCTTCTTCTTCTGGTTCTCTGCCCCTAGGCAGGTTCGGCTGTCCAATGTCGCCACTCTTCCCTCCGCTGGGCCTTCTCCTTTTACAAAATGTAATAGTACGCACAGAAAATAACATTGTAAGCTTATGCAAAGTTTATTTTCCATTGACATTACAAGCGCTGAAATTTACGCATGCACTGCTATTTTACGTAGCCTATAGGCCTAATAGGAATAATCAGAGCTTAAAGTGTGACTGGACGGTCATGGACGGCGTCCAGGCACTTATTTTAAAACCTGAACGTCATCCTGTCATTTATTAAGACAGCACAGCCTGAAAAGGTATAGCCTATACGGGTACCGTCCAGATATTTCCTTTTCTCAGCGTTGTAATTTACGCACTGTAATTTACGCACTGTAATTCTAAGAGCCGCGATTTGCGCACTGCAATTTTACGCAATCCTAATTGGATGCTTTGTAATTTCCTGCACAGCAATCCAAAGGGCAAGCAATTTTAGGCGCGGTCATTTTTATGTGCAGTAATTTAGGTCGGCGTCGCGTGACAGAGTCTCCCCCCTAAAAGTCTCCCCCGGAGACTTTATTTCGAAATAGATTATTTCCCGGAGGATCTGTTCTAACTTCTAGGATAAATTCGCCCCCGGAGATTACTTTCTGAAATAAAGTCTCCGGGGGAAGAGAATATTTCCTTCGCCCACGAAACAAAGTCTCCCCGTTGTTCGTGAAATCGGCTAGAGTCGCATAAAATTAATATATCAAACCGTTAGTTTACGTTGCTAACACGATAATACGTTATTTAACACGAACATAGGCCTACATGTATATATACTTTTACATCAGAAAATGTCTTCCAAAACAGATTTTCAGGCAGAGGGAGACTTTGTTTCGGGGGGAGACTTTGTATCAGTCTATCCGACGGATACTTTATATTTCGTGACACCGGACTTGAATTAACGTCACTGCAAAGTGGACACCCCATAAAAAGTCCCGCGCGCGGTAATCGAATTAATTCAGCGAGAACTATACCCTATAAGAGGCAACACTCAAGGATGACGCACTTGAAAAGAAACAACACGCCGCCTGGCGACTGGAGGTGTGATCTCCATACATTTTACGACGCAGTGCCACTACTACTTAGCCGCATTTCAACGCTCGTGGAGTGTGATCGACTTGATTAACGTCACGAAGCAATTTATATGGAGCCACGAAACAATATAAACTCATTCTACGTCGCACGGCTATGTCACTAGCCGTCCGTCCTTCTGTCCCATGCTTTGTCCTTCTATATATGCCTGAATGTTTGTGTGCAGATGTCTTTCGCTGTCGACTTGACTTCCACGTGTAATCAATCAAACCGTGGAGTAGTGCAGACGATAATCTAAGCAGTTGCGTGCAGCATCGTAGCCTTATTTATACATGTACATGTATATACATATATAAATAATGTAATTATAATATATGTATATATACATATAAATATATATATTATAGGCCGTTGTAAATGAATTAGCCGATGTATATTATAGTCATGTGCATATATATAATGTAATATATGTATATGTACATGTATAATTATATGCATTATATGCATATATATATAATTTTATATATATATAATTTTATATATATATAATTTTATATATATATATATATATATATTGGCCGCTGTAAATGGATTAGCCGATGTATCTTCAGAAACGAACGAAGAATGACTGTAATTCAAATTGAAGGCCAGTTTACATAATTCATTATATATATATATATATATATATATAATATATATATATATATATAGGAAATATATTTTGTATAATTAATCATATATCTATATATATATATAATCCCATATACATATAATCATAGAATATAATTATTATACATTATATCCCATGGTGGTGGCTGGGGTTGTGGCGGGGATGGTGACGGAGGTGGGGGAAACACCTCAACACAAATTTCTTCTCTGGCGGAGGACATCATTATACATGATAGTTATTTTCTGTCATTATAATGCACATCTCTCTCTGCCTCTATCTGTCTCTGTTTCTCTCTGTCTGTTTCTTTGTATGTCTCTCTGTGTCACTGTTTCTTTGTCCCTCCCTCCCTCCCTCTTTATATAACATACATGTTTATCTATGTATGCGTGCGCATGTAAATGTTCATCTTTCATCTCCATCATTCGTTCGTTGCTCTGCCGCTGAATCCGACCCCTCCCCCACCCCTGGCCTCCAGAGACAGACGGGGTCAGGCAGCCGGATTACCCTATCTTGTTTGTCCGTTCATGCAGTGGATGAGGGACAAATGGGGGGCACCGGTAGAGAGGAAATGGGGGAGAGGGGGAGGGCAAGGACGTCGTTTGATGAAGAGAAAAATTCCGATCGGTGGTCTGTCTGGAATAGTCTGCTTTAAATGTCATAGGATCAACTCGGGAGTATACAAAGCTGTACGTGTGTGCGTGTGTGCGTTGGCGGCGGCGGAAACGGACGCAGAGGAACGGAGTAAGTGATGGACGAACGAATAAAGAGGCAGGCAGGCGGATTGAGAGACACGCAGACAGAGAGGGAGAGAGAGAGACAGATAGACACACAGAGGTACAGATATAAGGTGGTAGACAGAGAGAAATACACAGACATAATGACTGACAGAAAGACAGACAGAGACAAAGGCAAAGAGATAAAGATACAGAGAGATACAGAGACAGAGACGCAGAGAGGAAGAAAGACAGACACACAGACAGAGACAGAGAGATAGAGAGAGACAGACAGATATAGAGATAGACAAACAGAGACAGTCAGACAGATAATTGGACAAACAACCAGACTGACAGACAGACACAATTATACAGACAAACAAATAGACAATCACACAGACAGACAGACAGAATTAAAGTCTCTATTTGCCTCAGCAGCCAGGTCCGTCATCGCGAGATGGTGGATTACGAGTGCCGTATTTACGGCACCACCAAGACGCCGGTGCCACTGCTGGCAGCCTCCCACCATCACTCGCATCACCTTGACCAGCATCAGCAGCATCAGCAGCAGCAGCACCAGCAGCAGCAATTGTGCCACCATGGTTCTCCCACCCAGCCTTACGTTCAGCGTCGATAGCCTCTATCATCGCTCGCCACGCGGACAGATGGACGGCGGGATAGCTGGGGAAGAAAAATGGGTGGGGGAACCAGCTTCCATAAAGACCCCATGGCATGCCACAGCGGCCCCGTTGAATGCCACCGTGGGGGGTGGACGTGCAGGGAGCGTTGTTGGACGGGGTGGCGTGCCAGCAGAAGCAAAGAAGTGCCTATTTGCGTGAGCGAAAAAGAGGGGGCTGTTTGTAGCGAATGAGGGTAGAGGTGGTTTGCCGTGCGCAGCACGAACGCCGTAAAAGCCTCGGACGCCGCACATAAAATCCCTTGCTTTCTCCGTTCTTGCTTAGGTATGGTTGTCTGTCCTTGCCTCTTGATGGGTCCGTATGTGTGTGTTAGTCCGCCTGTCTGTCTGTCTGTTCTTTTGCCTATTTTCGCATTGGCTGCTTGTTCACGCCTGCGCCTCTCTGTCTCTGTTTTTCTGTCACTCTCTGTCTCTGTCTGTCTGTCTCTGTTTCTCTTTTTCTGTCTCTCTCTCCCTCTGTCTGTCTGTCTATCTGTCTATCTGTATCTCTGTCCTTGTCTCTGTCTCTCTCTGTCTCTCTTTCTCACTCACTCACTCTCTCCCCTCTACCTCCCTCTCTCGCACTATTTCTGTCTGCTTCTGTCTGCTTCTGTCTGTCTGTCTGTCTGTCTGTCTGTCTCTGTCTCTCTCGGTTTGTCTTTGTATGTCTGCATTCCCTTCCTTCTTCACAACGTTCTCATCACTATTCAACTCACGACCATTCTTCTTTCTCCTTGCACGCTGTTCATCATGAAGAATTTCTCCTCCAGTCTGGCTCCACTCATTCTCTTCATCCTTCTTCCCTTTCTCGTCCATTCTTCCAATTCTCTTTCCCTTTCCCCGGCTCTTACTCATTCTCTAATTCTCCTGAACTCACCTTCCGTCCCTTTTCTCAACAATTCAATTCCTCCTCACTTTTCATTCTCTCGTCCACATTCCATATTCAGTCTGTTCCCAATGACTCTTCCATTCCTTCCATTTTCCATCCTCTCTCTTCTATTATTTTATTCTTTCCTTCTATATATCTATTATTTGATTCCTCCATTTTCATCAAATCTTTCCATCTTGATCTGCTTCTTATTCCATCCACTGTGATCCACATGGGCGGAGTTTATCAGGGGCAAGGGGGAGCTAAGCCCCCCCAGAAGGCCCGGATTCAGCTTTTTTACCATGAAAATGGTATCTTTCTCCGGGTTTAGCCCCTCCAAGAAGACATTAGCCCTCCCAAGAACGGAAACCAAACTCCGCCCATGTCCATCCATTCTTTTCTCTTTTCTTTCTTCTTCCTTCTTGATTTCTTTCGTCATCCATCTTTAAGGGCTGTTTATAAGGAATTTTTAGAACTGCACAATCCCTTCTTTCCCGTTCCTTCCGACATCGTCAATTACTTCCAGTCGGATAACAACGATTTTTTCTGTTTTTAACTGCACAGAAGTGCTTTTACAACTACGCAAATCCATTTGAAGCCTTGATCGGAAGAACCACTAGAGTCCATTTTTACGATTTTGAGATATTCACAAAATAAACTTTGTAAGTCTACAAGTACTTCACCTATGAAAATATGGAAATAACATTTGGCACATGTGTTGATACGTGTTGTCTCTGTAACATGTTAAAATTATATTGGGTAACCAGCTAGGTGGCGCCACATACAAATTTTTTTAACATGCTGTATATGGCAATTTTTAGGGCATTTTTTCCAAAGTTGTCAGTGTGCATACAGGATATTCAAGAATTGTCCTATAAGGATAATTTCACAGTTGCTTTTCAGTAGCAAAAGAATATAACCAATTAAAAATGAATTAAATTTTATAAGGTGAAACTTTATTTGAGTGGATTGTCCTTGTGTTGTGAGTAACTTAATGCCAATATGTGGTATTTTCATCGTCAGTGTAAGATTTCCGTTTTAAAAGAGGATTATTTAGAGTCATGATGGTATAGTGCAGATGCCTCAGCGCCATTCATGCATATATGCATGCATACATGCATACATACATGCATACATGCATAAATACATACATACATACGTACATGCATGCATGCATACATGCATGCTTACATACATAGGCCTACATGTGAATTCATGGAAGAAACACTGAAGTCCATGGACTTCCGTGGTTATTGCATGAACACTATATTTTCTTTTCATTATAACTTTGGACTGACGTTAGTTTTCTGAAAAAGGAACTTGTCAATACATGCTCTGTATCATTAAGAATGGCAGGACACAGATAACTAAAAAATGTCAAAAATGGACTCAAGTGGTTCTTCCGATGAAGGCTTCATTTAGAAATGCACATATTGTGTAGAACTGCACGCTACCGTAAAAATCATTTCCATCTTTTTCCCCTTAAAATAAGAATCCAAGTTTCTTAGTTTTCTTCCCCTTCTTTAATTCCATATTTACCCGTCCATAAAAATTCCGTCCCTCTCGTCTTCCGCGTTTCTCTGCCTGCCTCTTATTTTTCGTCGTCCAATCCACCTTTCTCAATTCTCCACCTGATTACACCCCACTCATTCCATCTTCCCATCCAATCCTGCCTTGGCTTCCACTTCCATTGTTTCCTCCATCCATCCATCCTTTCCCATTCCTCTTCCGTGTTTGCCTCTCCCTTCTTATTTTCCACCATCAACTACACCCCTTCTCCATTCTCCCTCTTCCATCTTCCCATTCTTTCTTCCATCCATCCTCCCCACGTATTCCACCTCACCTCTCCTCTTCCATGCTTCCCTCTCTCCTTCTTATTTTCCACCATCAATATTTCACCCCTTCTCCTCCATTCTGCTCCATTGTTCACAACCCCATTCTTTCCTTCCTTGGCTTCCACGTACATTGTCTCCTCCATCCATCCATCATTTCCCCTTGTCCTCCATTCCCCCTTTCCTCCTCACATGTCTTCCATTTCCCCCATTCCTCTTCCGTGTTTGCCTCTCCCTTCTTATTTTTCCACCATCCATACTTCACCCCTTCTCCATTCTCCTCCATTCTCCATCTTCCCATTCTTTCCTGCCTTGGCTTCCACGTCCATTGTTCCCGCGTCCACCACCAGTCGGTGCTTCCGGTCCCGCGTCGACCGATCGATCAGCCGCAGACGATGTCGGTTGGGAAATTGAGGCGGGCGGACTCTTCTTCCCGCGAACAGCGACTTGTATTATTATAATACGCGAGGGAAGACTGAAGGACTGCAGGGTCAAGGTCATTCGATGCAAGGTCACGAGGTCACCGAGAAGATAAGGAACATGAAGAGGAAAATGAGAAATCGCATTGATCATTGATACGAACGTCATCGATCACGTGATCAAACGTCTGACCAATCACGATGTCGCGAGAGTATGCCGTTGCAATAAGACCGGTTTTTTATGTTATTTTTTTGTTTTTTCCTGAGCATTTTTTTAGGATTTGATAAAATCGTAAAGATTACTCATTGAGGGAAGCCAGAAATCCCGCTAGGATTGACTAATCAGTGTTTTTCAGGATCCGGAAGATTCATATATTATGTGTTGCCGTAGTTGTACTGGGAGCGCCTCTGAGTTGTACTGGGAGCGCCGCTGAGTAGTTTTCTTGAAGAGTGAACGAATGAATGAATGAAAGAAAGAAAGAAAGAATGAATGAACGAACGAATGAATGAATGAATGAATGAATGAATGAATGAACGAATGATTGAATGAATACGCCGATGCATCGGTCAAAAAAAGCCCGATAAGTCCCTACTCGAAACTCATACAGGACAGAAATAATTACTCGGCCATGTTCCACAGATCATTGCGATGACGCTCGGGGGGAGCAAGGGACCAACAAAGACGTCCTCCATCTCAGTCGGTCAATGCTTCATCGTCCACTGCAGTGGCTGCTTCTGATGCTACTGCTGCTGCTGCTGCTGCTGCTGCTGCTGACGATGATATATTGACAATTGAAGACTCAGTCTCAGTCTAAGAGAATACTCGTCTGACTATTAATGCCCATCTCAACTCTCAAGTTAGAGAAGTCTCCTTGGAGACTCGCGTTCAGACTCGTGCAGGCTATTTGCGTATATGCAGACAGACAGACAGACAGACAGACAGACAGACAGACAGACAGACAGACAGACAGACAGACAGACAGACAGACAGACAGACAGACAGACAGACAGACAGACAGACAGACAGACAGACACACAGACAGACACACAGACACACAGACACACAGACACACACAGACACACACAGACACACACACAGACACACAGACACACAGACACACAGACACACAAACAGACACACAGACACACAGACACACACAGACACACACACAGACACACACACAGACACACAGACACAGACACACACACAGACACACAGACACACAGACACGCAGACACGCAGACACACAGACACACACACACACAGACACACACACACACACAGACACACAGACACACACACACACACACACACACACACACACACAGATAAACAGACAGCATGCAAATGACAGAAATTAAGATATATTTATGACTATTGAGACAGTCGTTAACAGTCTGCACTCGACAGTCGCAGGAAACTGAGGCATGGTGATTTTAATATTTTATATGTATACAAGAACACACAGAGAAAGATACACAGAGCCAGAGACAAAGACACAGACATACAGAGACAGGCAGACAGACGCTACAGGCAGAGAAACGAGGAGACATGAATCCCGACAGTGTCGAGAATAATAAGCGGTATAGATCTATAGTTGGTAACTAAAGAGAAAGATTGGGAGAAGAAGGTGGAGGAAGAGGAATGGGAGGAGAAGGAGGAGGAAGAGGAATGGGAAGAGAAGGAGGAGGAACCCGATAGAAGAGAGAGGAGACAGAGGAGACAGAGGATGGGGAAATGGAAGAGGAGGAAGAGGAAGTCGCAGAGGAAGGCAAGAGAAAAAGGAAGAGGACGAGGATAGAGAAGAGGATGCAGAAGAGGAAGATGAGATGGGAGAGCAGGAAGATGAAGAGGAAGTGTGGAGAAGAGAAGGAGAAGAGGAGGAGGAGAGGATGAAGAAGAGAATATGGAAGAAGACAAAGAGAAATCGATAGATGACCTTTGCCCTGTCTGACAGTTTGTCCATGAATCAGGATAGGACAGACTGGACAGTAGACGAAGATGACGAGTCTGCGGATCAACAATCGCAGGAAGAAAAAGGAAGGAAGAGGAGGATAAGGGAAGACAATGAGGAAGAGGAGAGAGGGGGAGAGGATGAGGAAGACAATGAAAGAGTAGGAAAGAATGGATGACGTGGAGGAGAAGTGAAGGAGAAGAAGGAGAGGAAATAAGAGGAAGAGGAAGAGGAGAAGCGGGAAAGAGGATGAGGAAACGATGTGGAAGAGGAGAAAGAAAAGAGGGAGAAAAATATAATGAGGAAGAGAAGAAATGGGAGGGAAAAGGAAGAAGACATTAAAAAATCAGGAAAGAACGGAGGAGAACGAGGAAAAGTGGAGGAGAAGAATGAAAAGGAACAGAGGAGGAGGAGAATTAGAATTAGATGATGAAGAGGATGCGAAGGATTATGAGGAGAAGAGGAGTAGATAATGGAAGAGAGGAAGCGTGAGGATTACCCAGACGAGGAGCGTAGCATAAATGGAGGATGCGAAGGAAGCAAATGAATGAGGATGATGAGGAGCGTATAGCATGAGGTGGATAAGACGGTGTGTATGAGGATTGAGGAATGAGGAATGAGGACATGTGATAATAGAGCGTGTCGTTAACCGGAAAACATTCTCAAGAGAATACTTCCTCAAAGACTGTCGATGAATATCTCATTTCATGTTATTCGTTTTAATCGGAAGCCGCGTGGGTCCCTTGGGTCGACTAGCACACAAACGGCACAGTCGTCGATCTGTTTTCGGTGATCCAAGAAATCGCACCCACCACCGACTGCTATGCGATCCGAAATAAAACGCACCGTTCGGTCCGAAGTCAAATAGTGAAACGCGACCGAAGTCACGTAGAAAAGGGCGACCGAAGTGAAGCGCGACCGAAGTGAAACGAGACAGAAGTTAAACGAGACCGAAGTGAAACGAGACAGAAGTGAAACGAGACCGAAGTGAAACGCGACCGAAGTCACGTAGCAAAAGGCGACTGAAGTGAAACGAGACAGAAGTGAAACGAGACCGAAGTGAAACGCGACCGAAGTGAAACGAGACAGAAGTGAAACGAGACAGAAGTAAAACGCGACCGAAGTGAAACGCGACCGAAGTGAAACGAGATAGAAGTGAAATGTGATCGAAGTGAAACGCGACAGAAGTAAAACGCGACCGAAGTGAAACGAGATAGAAGTGAAATGTGATCGAAGTAAAACGCGACCGAAGTGAAATGTGATCGAAGTGAAACGAGATAGAAGTGAAACGCGACAGAAGTAAAACGCGACCGAAGTGAAACGAGATAGAAGTGAAATGTGATCGAAGTGAAATGTGATCGAAGTGAAACGCGACCGAAGTGAAATGTGATCGAAGTAAAACGCGACAGAAGTAAAACGCGACCGAAGCGAAACGAGATAGAAGTGAAATGTGATCGAATTGAAACGCCACCGAAGTGAAACGCGACCGAAGTGAAACGCGACCCAAGTAAAACGCGACCGAAGTGAAACGAGATAGAAGTGAAATGTGATCGAATTGAAACGCCACCGAAGTGAAACGCGACCGAAGTGAAACGCGACCCAAGTGAAACGAGATCGAAGTGAAACAGCGAAACGAGCCGATGGATGGGTGGATGGATGAATAGATGGATAGATGAATGGATGAATTAATAGATGAATGGATGGATGAATAGATGAATGGGTGGATTGATTGATTGATGGATGGATGAATGGATGGATTGATTGATGGATGGATTGATGGAGTGCATAGATGATGGGCGCGTGGTGGGGGAAAATGTCCCCAATCTGACCAAATCGAATTTATGGCTAATCAGTGGATGAAGGTTGATTCGAGGACAGGAAGCCAGCGGATTTCGGTCGATAAAATCTATCTCCAATTCCGTCGATCTTGGAGAGCTCTGGAGGGGTGTAGAATGTAGATCTATATGGTGCGTGGGTGGACCTTGGAGAAGGCAAGGGACAGGATCAGAGGTTAAACATAGAGCCAGAGGTCAACGTGGGTCGACATCTATTTGAGACTATGCGTGGGTGGGTGGTGGGTGGGGGCTGATATATTCTGGGGACACGAGGATAAAAATGGGGGGGGGGGGGCGATAAGATTCGCATGGATGGGAAAATACAATACTTCACCTGCAACGTTCATGGCATTTCAAGAGTGCTTTTGTTGTTGTTGTTGTTGTTGTTGTTGTTGTTGCAGGTCCATTGTTATTGCCGACCCATTGTTATTTTTGCTGCCCCATTGTCATTACAGTTGCTATGCTTTTCATTGCAGACCCATTGTTTATATCTTCATTTTTCAATTCGTACGTAAAAGGTTGCATGCTTGCACGAATATCAAGGAATCGTTAAAGCAAAACAAAAAGAAAATAGGTCTAAAGAGAAAGAGATATAAATATACCTACAACATCACGCACTCATGCATACAGACAGAAAGACAGAAGGACAGACAGACAAACAGGCAGGCATAAAGAGAGACAGACGGACGGAAAGACAAAACAGGCAGACAGACAGACATACAGACATAAAGACAGATATAACATAACATAACATAGGTTTTTTACTGCTCCCAAGAGAAAAACATAACATGATATACACCGTGGTTCCAAAAAAGTAAGCAAAATCTCCAATACCTGATGACATATCAAACTAAAATTTTCCAAATATTTAGAGAAGTGGACAAAGAATATGATTCCCAAAGTTCATGAGATAAAGTTGAACCACGGTGTATATCGAGATAGACAGACAGACGGAAAGACAGACAGACGGAAAGACAGACAGACGGAAAGACAGACAGACGGAAAGACAGACAGACGGAAAGACAGACAGACGGAAAGACAGACAGACGGAAAGACAGACAGACGGAAAGACAGACAGACGGAAAGACAGACAGACGGAAACGATTCATTCTTCCCATTGGATTGATCGGTTTGAGTATGACAGAAATCAGGTGACTAAGTAAATAAATAAGTCAGCAAGTAGGTGAATAAGTAGGTAAATAGATAAATAAGCAAATAAATATACAGGACAATAATTATGCGAGTGAGTAAGTAAGTAATTAAGTCCTTTGCCGAACCGACCTGGCTGTAGGCTCCGACGGCCTGTACGCTGTTCTCGTACAACATGGCCGCCCTGTGCGTCGTCCCGTTATAGGTGTACGAAACGAGAACGTGCAGGCACGGAAAGTGCGTGTGCGCGCACGAGCCCCCACTTCCCCCATCGCCCTTGTTCGTCTCCTTGACGCCGGAGCAGTGCATACACCCGATATCACCGGAGTAGGTGATGTTGGTGAGCCTACATGACGACTCCCGGTAGTTCTTCGCAAGGGTGTACTCACGAAGGACAAACACACCGCAGACTACCATCACGCAGACACAGATTACAGAGACGGACATGAGGACGCACGAGCTCGCCCTCGATCCGAGCTGACCGTCGGCGGAGGATGACGGGTACATGCCGCCCATCATCGACGATGGGTCCCGCGCCAGGACGATGCTGCAGGCGCTGGCCATCCTGCTGGCGGGGAAGGCGGTGGCACGGTTGGATGGCTATAGATGGCTACACGGAGGATGGCTGGATAGATGGCTGATTATGCAGATGGCTCAACAGATGGCTCAACAGATGGCTAGAGAGATGACTAAACAGATGGCTTAACAGATGGCTCAACAGATGGCTATAGAGATGACTAAAAAGATGGCTAAACAAATGGCTGAATAGATGGTTATACAGATGGCTAAACAGACGGCTTAACAGATGACTAAAGAGATGACTAAACAGATGGCTAAACAGATGGCTAAGTGTTAGATAGCTGGATGGCCAAACAGATGACAGAACGCAAGTTGGTTTGATGGCTAAACTGATGGCTTAGCGGAGGATAGCTGCATGGCTAAACAGATGGTTGAACGGGAGATGGCTACGTAGATGGCTACGCGTAAAATTGTTGGATGGCTAACAAATTTCTAAGCGGTACACGTGACCAGATGGCTAAAGATCTGACTAAAAGGTAAATAGTTTGGCAGAGGACTGGCAGATAGATAGACCAGATGAATAGACCAGATCAATAGCTAAAGGTGGCTAAAACGACTGCTTGTAAGGGAGGGCGACTAAAAGTAGGTTAAATGTGTAGCTTGGTGAATGACTAACCAGATGGCTAACCAGATGGCTAACCAGATGGCTAACCAGATGGCTAAACGTGGATAGAAGGTAGTTGGGTGACTGGGAAGATGGCTGACCGTTTGCTAAATGGATACCTGCATGAACGAATAGCAAAGCAAGCTGCTATAATTATATGCATGGTTGTGAAATGGCTAAAGTGGGGATGGCTAAATTTCACCGCTGGCTAATCAGATGGTTGATGGCTTTTCCATAAACTAATGGTTTTACGAGCTGTTATATGAATGGCTAATAAGCAACCTTGTGGCTATTGAACGGATGGCTAACGTGGGGGAAATACTGTCAAACGGCAATACTGGTAGTTGTGTAGATACCTGGATGGGTGGTGGGGTGAATGGGTGGGTGGATGGATGGATGGATGGGTGGGTGGGTGGTAGGTGTGGGAAGGAAAAGGAGGAGTGGGATAAAGGAGGAGGAGTAGATCTAATGCGAGTCACGACATCTGTTGGTGTCTTTGTTCGAAGACGATTCCTGTTTGAAAAACAACGAAAACATTGTCCAACTTCAACAGGAGCTACATAAATTAACCGCTGCACAATCACTGCATCCATCCGTCCCTCCATCCATCTATTAACCATCCATACATTCATCCATTCATCCATTCATCGCTCCATCCATTCATCCATCCACCCATTTATCCATCTCTCCATTCATTCATTCACTCATCCACTCATTCA